>CM046350.1:1200000-1800000 GCA_025403435.1 Artocarpus heterophyllus
CAACCAAATAGGATAACATGCTCACTGGTTCAATTAGAAGCAAAAGCCAGACCCTTCATTTCATGTCCTTTTTAGTTTCTGAGATAATTTTATGCATTCCAAAAAATTCTACATTTTGTCCAATAGAGTGGAAGTTCTTACATTTCTTACTAGAAAATTGAATCCCTTTTTTGTGGAAGACATACCTCTTTCAGAAACTTGCATAGCACCACCCTCGTTTGCTGGAGAAGGCATCCCTGAAAAGAGTTGTAAAAATTAGAAAGGAAGCTAAACAAATAAAAATTAAAAAAAAATCTATATAAGTTTACCAAAATGCATTTAAGAATAGAAAAATGAAAATTGTACATCAAAAACTAGAGTAAATGGCACTATGGCGTATTTCATACTAAAAGGGAAACAAATATAGACAATTCTGAAATGATTTCAGAGGCCTAACTAAGTTGACAAATAAACAACGTAAAATCAGACAAGGAATTGCATAATATATTTACTACCAGAGCAAAACAAACCATTGGTTAGCAAATTGAGAAAAAGTAATATTAGTTGATAGAACAAATCTTCGTCAAGTATTTGCGAGTATGTTTCTCATCGTCCTGAACGTAAGAATTTGTTTGGCGTGTGGCATGCACGCACACACACATACTTTAAAGCTGAATAGTGAATCTTTGGTTACAAAAGAGTATACGTTCCCATTAAGATAATCACAGTGAAATATAAAAGCTATAAGCAATAGAGAGTGAAACTAAAATTGCATGTGGAACTGGTGTAGAATCTCATTTTGTCACACTATTATGTATGTGCTATACTTACAGGGAGGTTGATGAAACAAGCAAAATGCTTAAACAAGTAACCAAGTTAAAAATAGAAGCAAACGAAAACACAATTTTATATTTGCTGAAAATACAACCATGTTTCAATCTTTAGAGAGAAAACAAGGCCAAAACAAATAAAACCATGGAACTAACCAAATTGATCCTGCAGGGAATTGCTTCTTGTCACTGTATTAAAAGGTAAAACCATGGAAGATTCCGAAGTCCTCCTACTTGGATCAGATGTTGCTCTTCTCCACTGAGAATCATGCACCCCAACTTGACTGCTTTCCTGTAGTAGCGACATAGTTGAGTAATCTTGAAAATCATTATTGGAAACACTACTTGCAAATTCTGCATCTTCGCTCCCTACAATTTGAGGAGTGATCCTGTTGCCTGGCGTACTAAAGAGATGGCTCTCCTCATAGTCCAGTGATAGAGGAACAAAATGTGAATTGGAAAGAAGCCCCGGACTAACACCCCTTTGATTGTTGCTAGATGGTGGTTGAGTAGAATTCCTATTACTCAAGCCAGGTGTTGATGGCAGCAAGCTAGTTGCCCCACACTGCCTAGAATTAGGCACAACAACTTGACCGCTTCCCTGAATTGGCAATCTAGTTGAACAATCTTCATGACAGTTACCAGAAACAGTACCCGGGCTCCCTATAATCTGCAAAGCAACTCTGTTGTCCGCCATAAAATGGTGAGGCCTCTCTTCATGTTGTAGTGTTTGTGCAACAGAATTTGAGTTAGAAAGAAGCTGTTGTTGTACCAAGGAAAATCCATCCCCGTTATTTTGAAAACCAGAAAAACCACCAGCCATATTAATGCTAGAATTTAAAGAATTTCTGGCACTTTGAGTATTAGAAGTGTTTGATCGAAGGAATGCTGCCATTTGATTATTATCACTGCTGATATTTCTTCCAGAAGCGCTGCATCTAGATAAAGCCTCCATAGGACTCTCAATTCCAAGATTCAGAAAACTCCCGTCAAGTTTCCATGGAGGATGGTATTGAACCACACTGCTCAATAAGTGGTTGTTCATTCCAAGTTCTTCACCATCTAAGGTAGAATGTAATAGAGGCGCTTGACCTAAGTTTACAAAACTCCCAGGTGGCTGAGGCATGCCAAGGTTACCACTGTTTGTGTTTCCTTCCTGTTCGGTCCTCTGTGAGCTGACATAAGAGGCAGGATTTATCACATTATCGGCAGCAAGTGGATTATGAATAGCTTGATTCTGAGGGGTTTGAAAAAGAGAGATATCATTCATTGATTCAAAACCAGTTGATGGAACTCCCACAGTGTATAATTGAGGCGTATCTTGGACACCCCCAAAAGAAAATAGGGACAAAGGCGTTGTTGTTCTTGGGTTTGGCATATTATTAGCTCCAGTGGCATTGAAAAGGCCAGTAGAGTTAGCAGGATCAGTCCCTGAAACAGGAATTCCAAGGTCATGTGAACGCGGTTGCAGTGCGGAAGTAGAGTTAGGGGGCTCTTGCTCATCCTTCAACTCGTCATTTGCCATTTTCTGGTCGGCTCTGAACAGAGAATCAGCGAGAAAGAACCTCTAATAAATATTAAAAATATTATGTTCTGCTAAACATCGCAAGAATCAAAGCAACAGATAGATACAAAAAAAAAATGAATATCTAGATATATTCCTCATATGATAGATGGGCAAACACAACTTGTAAACACCCCTTATAGTCTCCAACATTAAAGAACATTTCAGAAAAAAAAATAATAATAATAATATGACTATCATGGCCTAAACCCAGATAATTTAAGTTCAAAGTATGCTAACATTCTTATGAGAGCATAAACCCAGATAAACTGTCCATTCAGGTACTGGCTGCACATTTTGGGATATCATCCACACAAAAAAGAAAACCTAGGAAAACGTTTAGTTACCCAAACAAACCACTTAAATCAAATCATATGCCCCAACCTAAAATCACAAAACCCACAAAGAAAGATATATAAAAACACAATAAAGATATATAACTGATTCACTCCAAAACCAAAAACCCCAATTCTCGAATCAGAAATTGTCAATAAAGACTCAATGGAAAAACGATCAAACACCTAGCGAGGTTGAATCGTATTTAACAAAAAAAAAAAAAAACAATTCAAGAATTCAAAATCGACTGGGCAATATAATTTAAGCGAGGAAAACTAATAACCAAATAACATTGAATGGTTCAAACAATAACAAAAAATGCGTTGTTAATTTAATTTACGAACAAAATATGATCAATAAATAGGAAGTAGACTGAAACCCACAATCAGAACATAGAATTTGCGCGAATTTGGTTTGGAAATCGATCAAAAGAAATATGAGAAAATCATCAAAATTAGGAAATTTAATTACGAAAGAGAAAAAAGGAAAATGGAAAAATGAAACTTGAAAAGACTCTTACCAGTTTACTACCAGTGGCAAATGCAGAGAAAGTAGGAGAGAGAGAGCGAGAGAGAGAGTTTTTGGCGCTTTTAGGGGGCTGAAGCAGATTTTAAAGGCTTCGGTGTGGGGGCCACATGGCTTAGACGCAAGAGCCAGGTGTCATCACCCTGGTGAATCCTTGGTGTAGATGTTCAGGCTGACGTGTAATTTTTTCTTAAAAAAGATAAATTTCGTTTTCTAAGAAAAAAAATCTATAAATTAGAAATTTTAGAAACGATCCCAAATAGATATTATCTTTCATAGCCAAAATGAAATAAACTTTTAAAACGAGATGCAAAATGATTTTGTTTTCCTACTAAAAAAAAAAATTTTGTTTTGATATAAAAATATGAATAAAAGTTTGTTTTAAATGATGCTAAAATAGAAATGAAAAAATATATGTTGCACACACATTTTAAAGGATGAAAATAAAAATGAAAAAAAAAATATCTTAACAAAATTTGAAAACTTGGTTTTGTTTTGAAACCATAGCTTAATGGAACATGGTTCAAACTAAAATTTTTAGTTCAAATAAATTTTTTACAATATATATTTTTTAAAAAATACAAATTATTATAATATTTTAGATTCTAATTCTGATTCAACCTAAGTTACTAAATGAACTCGAACACAGATGGGACATGATTTCATTTTTTTTTTTTTTTGAATTGGAAAGATGGTCTAGTTTAGTGGATTATGACTTGGAAAAGGCCAATCAGTTTTTCTCCCCTTCTAAAAAGGCAACGGTAATTGAGAATTGAAATAAAGATGGGATTCTCAAATACTCAATGGCACAAAGCTCAAAAGTAACTGCCCCAAAGTATACATATTATAAACCCAAAAAAGTATATGAATGCAAAGCGTAGAAAGCCTCTAGCTTCTTCCTCTTTTCTTTTTTCTTTTCTTTTTCTTTTGGGTAAAGAAAAGTGAAGAAAGTTATAAATAATGAAATGACAAGAAGTTTCTTATGCAAGAGTGAAACGTAGGAAAGTATGAATAATTAGCAATATTAGTAAGGAATAAATATGTAGTATTTTTTTATTCTAGGAAGGAAAAAAGAAAGCTATATAATAAAATTGGAATATGGAGAACGTTTATAAAATTATGACATGAAAACCATTACCCAATGATTGTGATAAATTACGAATTGTCAATGACCCACAACTTTGTTCGATTTTTATCAAAATTTTATTAAATTTGTAAAATGTGTGATTATATTATGATTATAATACGGTCAGATGTTTAGGAACACACAATGTCATTATAATCGCAACAATGCTAAATTAATATACTTTTATAAATTTTAAGACTTAATAATTATGACAGAAGATAATATATATAGCATTTAAAATAACATTTTGTATTAAAATATAAAATTAAATAACACATCAAATATGTTATTTTTACACTTTGCATAAAATATATAACACTGGTATTAATATTTGTCTTGAAGCTGATGTTACAGGATTAAGAAAATAATACCAAACATTCACAATTTCTACTAATCGTGAGACTTACTCCGTTCTTCTTCGAAATCTTTTATATTTGACATTGATCCTGATGGTCTAATTCCTAAGTTAATCATGATAATAAATCTAGCACGTTCATCGGCTATTTTTGATTAGACACGAAGATGTGATGGATTTAGCAAACTAGAAAGAAAAGGAATGGAGAGGATGGTAGAGGGGAAAATAGAAGATGGCCAACTTGTCTGCAAATGAATATAGACATGCAAGATTAACCAACTAAGTAGTACTCCAAGTTGATAATCACCTTGATAACACATGCCTGCTTTGATTGGAAGAACAATATTCAAATTCAGCTTCAAGGACCAAATTGTTTTGTGTTTTCAATGGCCCAATTAAGCTCCGGTCTTGTACTAATCAAACTATTAAAAGATAAATAAAATTACATGTTATGTCATAATTTTTAATACTTTTAAAAATTGTGTTTATTTATATTATACTTAAAAACAAAATATGTTATGTTATCATTCATATTATATGTTAAATTGTGCCATAAATAAACGTGTAAATTTATAAAAAATAAATCTTAAAATATGACATTTGTGAAAATTCTCCTTAAAGGCAACGAGGGGTATTGCAGATCTTTTGGAAGTGATATATGGTTATTCATCATACGGATCAGTTTTGTATCTTACAATCTAATTAACGGAATTCTGTATGTTGGTATATGTAGCATTCTCAATACTGACTATCATGTGCTTTTCCTTAACCTGTTTGGGATTAGCAATTGGGCATGAGTATCTTAGACAAATACCAAAAAAAACAAAAAAAAACACGTGACATTCAAGTTTATGCCACTAGTTATCGGACTTTCGGATTTTTATCCTAAAAGTGCAGCCAAACGTCAACAATATATTGGGAAAAAAAATATCGTATCAAACTTATTGTGACCGGTAGAAAGAATAATCCACTATATTATCGCTTATAATCTATCAATTGCCGTCAAATTCAAGAATAAAAATGATCCATAACCCCGTTGGGTGGGAGCCCCATCTTTTTATATAGCATGGACTTCATCCATGAGTCCCACATTTATAGAGATGGGTCTCATTTGTAGGGTCCATCTCTATGTAAAAGGGTAGGGCTTTCATGCGATGGGATGAATATTAGTGTTCATTCAAGAATAACAATTCATCATTTGTCTCTAGCACTAATCAGAGATATTCTACACGAATTTATACCATGTTAAAATTTGATGGCACATTGAGTTAGGGAATAAAGTTAAGGGGCATTTTTCAATGATCCTTGTTATATTTTATTATAATACTTGGAGCTCACTTACAACATTATTCTTAAGCATGCATTTGCTACATAGTAACATAAGCAACAAGAATACCATTCGGCACCGCTATGTCGGCAAGCCTACTGTATATGAGGCGTTCATGAAACTAATATTTATTCTAATTAAAATTGGATAAGATTAATATTTGTTGTAGGCTCATTTGGAGGAGCTCTTGCTTTTGCTTTTGTTCTTAATCAATAACAGTAAATGAATTTTTAAGAAAGGGTTTAAAACCATAACCGGGTGTTTGGATGAGTGGTGGGAACTACGGTTTCCATAATTTTTTCAGTTATAAACAGTGTAAAGCTCTCACATGCTACAGTAACAATAAAAAAAAAATCGCTACAATGTAAAGCTCTCACATGCTACAGTAAAAGTGGTTCTAACCAACAGTTCCCACCACCACTTCAAACACCCTAATGTGCCAAAATATTTTTTAAATTTTGATAAGCAATGAAAATGTTGTAACGAAACTTGAAATATCTTACTAAAACTTTGATAAAGTATATTCAAAAGACTTTTTTCAAAAGTCATATTTTGTAATTTTGATTTCAAGTTTTTTTTTAAAAAGCATAAGCTTTTATGACAAATCATCTAAATAGTTTTAAAAACAACTCCCATAATAAGTTTGGTCGTGTTTTATGATCAAAGAGAGAAGGAAAAAACGAAAAAGGTAGAAGAAAAAGAAGAAGAACAAAGCAAAAAAGAAGCGAACTGCCTCTTCCAATGTCACAATGGCCTTCATGATCTGAAAACTCATAATCACGTCCAAGAGATACATGCCGATAAAAAAAAAATTAAAAAATATAATAATAATTAAAATAGTAGCTTTCTTTTTTTGTTGAATTAAAATAAAATAGTACCTTTTGCTTATAGGTAAATGTAGACGGAAATGATCTTATAATACATTGATCTAACTTTTTCAGAGTTCAGACCAACATAATGATAAAAAACTTTCCTCCATAGGACTTAATGAGGAAATTAAGAATGCATAAAACTATTATTAGAGAAGTTGTAGTCTTGATAGTCATGTTGATTAAGCTCTTCCAATTGCAAGTCATGGGGTATAAAGATGACTATCTGTCGGTTCTACTTCAAATTCAAATAGTTCAAAGGAGTCCAGAGTGGAAAAAAGTAGATAATAGATGCTTCATTTTATGCACTTTATTGAAATTTAAAAAAAAAAATATGATTGATCCTCAAATTAGAGAAGAGTGTGTTCGCAAATGCTTGATGTCATGTACACTTCCAGGTCCAACCCCACCATAATATTTATATAGACATATATATTTGACATTAAATCTTGCGTTTATATGTGTTTTGAGAGTCTTATGATATTTATTACATATATATATATAGGTCTATATGTATATACTTAACCTTAAAACATATTATATTAGAATGGTATAGTATTGGAGTTAAAAATATGTATTAATTTAATGTAATTTGATGAAGATTAACAGTTTAGAACTGCGGCTACAGATAGGTTATTTTTTAATCCTATGATGGCCAAAGAAAAAACACCATTTCCCTACCCTTTACAAATAGCATCATAAAAATCCTAGAATTCGCATTTAGTAGTTGTATGCCAAAAGTTAGAGTCAATAAAGACGAAAGTACTCAAGTCTATTACTCTCAATTCAGCACCTTCTAAGTTCTAGTTTGTTTCTCTTGTCGCTAACTAATTTGCTGGTCGGAGATCGTTTCTAAGAAATAAGAATTAGAGTAAGCAATAGCATGAATAAAGCTCTCGATTAGAACCATGGTTGTGGTTATCAAATAATGTAAAGTTCTTAGATGTTATAATAAAAAGTAAAAAGTTGCTATAGTATAAAGCCTTTATATGCTATAATGTTTTGAACTATAATGGTTTTAACAACACTTCCTAAACATCCTACAAGGCGGATTTTAACATGATGAAACATGAATTCTTTACTCATGCTACAGGTACAACAGATTGATGAGTTTTTTTGTCAATGACATTATTGTTGGATTAATATAGTTAGGTCCAGCATTAAATATAGTTTTAGTTGTGATGCTCTCAATTTAGTGTCGTCTTGCAGCTTGTAATAATTGGGCCGAAGACGTGTCGGTCCATGTTAAAACTTGTGTCGTTTCAACGCTAGGCTTGGGGATTTTGATAAGAGAAAATTATATGTCATACCACACTTTTAAAAGTTGTGTTTATTTATGTTACATTTAAAATTGTTTATATCACTATATTATTTATATTATATGTTAAGTTATACCATAATTAAACATGTGTGAAAGATGTTATTTATGAAAATTTCACTTCTCATAAATGTACTCTTTTAAAACTTATTTTTTATAAATATTACTATTTTTTAAAAGGAAACATGAAATGAAGAAGAGGCTAAATCAGCCAAAACAACACCTGATCATGACAAGAAAACTAGGACTGAATAAAGTCCAACAACATCGGTAAAAGAACGCAAAGCAAAAGACGCCAACTGGCAAGCAGCTTTATTGCCATTACGCGCAACATAGCTACGAGTTCCACCAGCCACAAGAGGTGGAAGACTAATAATATCATCTACCATGCCCCCTCTATAACAGAGAAAGAATTCAAAGTAATTTGGTTAACAACATTGATAGCATCAACTTCCACCAAATCCACATGAATGTTGTCCACCAAGGTGAATTCCCAGGCTGAACGCAGGCATTTGGCCATATGCGGGGAAGGATCTCCAGTCTCCTCCTTAGCCAAACAAGTTATAACAGCTCCATTGGAGTCTCTCACAGTCGCCCTAATGTCAAAAAAAAAGCCCACCCCCGGCATGACTGCGGCATCAACATTAAGTTTTAGTTGTCCACAAGGTGGCTTGATCTAACTAACATTGCGTTGGACTGTAGAAGGAGCAGCCACAGTTTGAATCTCGTTACAACTTTGAAAATCACCCAACAAACGTCCTGCCCCATCTAAAACTTCCTGAACTGTGCGTTTCCTTTTTCCATATACCATCGACTTACGAGGCCACCAAATACTCCAAGAGACCATGCAAAATATCTCTAGCTCGTCTCTCTTAAAATGTCGAGTAGCAAAGGAACACACCCCACCAAAAGTAAAAGCTCTCAACTTAGGAAACTTAGCCCAAATTGCTGAATGTCTCCAAATTTCTTGCACCTCCTCACATCCCCATAGAGCATGCCAGCAAGTTTCACTCTCCTCCCCACAGCTGCTGCAAGTAGAAAGGCACTTATTGCTTTTAGCTCCTAAGTTAGTAAAGCAAGGTAAAATGCCATAAAAAACCCTCCACATGAACGCTTTAACCTTATTTGGAATATGAAAACTCCACATCAACACCCACCATCTACGTTCTTGATAGGCCAGGGACGAACAGCCATTCCTCATCAACCTATAAAGTCCTTTAGAGTGGTAATGCCAAACTAGCCGATCCTTACCACCTCTACGACTACGAGGAACATTAAAAATAACATCCCTGTCTACCGGCCAGAAAGTTTCTTTAACACGCCCCCTGTCCCATCTACCATTCCGAATGAAGTCTGCCGCAAAAAAGATCACCACTACCCTCCGGTATAGTGGTAATAGGCCTAAATGAAGTTGGTCGTCGCAGCCGTGGAACTTTGAAGACCTGAACCTCTTGCCTGTCTCCAATCCTCTATCTAAGACCTTTCTTGAACAACTTCAAACCCCACACAAGGCCCCTCCATGTGAATGAGGGATTATTGCCTGCTTTGGCTTCTTAAAAAGAAGAGTTGGGAAAGTACTTCGCTTTTAAAAATCCGACCCACAAGAGAATCAGGTCGCTGCAGAATCCGCCAACACTTGTTTGCCAATAAAGCTTGGTTAAAAGCTTCTAAGTCTCAAAAACCCATTCTCCCCCTCTGATTTTGGTTTACATAAAAGCTCCCACCTCATCCAATGAATCTTCCTATTAGATTCCGCGCTAAAACTTAGCAATAAGAGAATGTAGCTCTGCATAGAGAGTCGGCAGAGTTCTAAAAACACTCAATATATAAGTTGCCGTCGCTTGAGCTACTGCTTTAATAAAAAACTCCTCCGCCACAACTGCAACTTTTTTGCCACCTTCTCCTTGATCACTCCAAACGTACTCCTTCTGTTCCTCCCAATGAAAGAAGGAAGGCCAACGTATTTATCATGGTTTCCACTACTCAAACTCAAGCCCAACAAATTGCAAATCTCCTCCCTCCTTTCCTCCTTCACATTAGGACTAAACGAAATGAGTGATTTGTCATAGTTAATGACTTGCCTCGACACCAAGACATAGTCACTAAGAATATTACTAATCACTTTCACACCCGTGTACTGTAGCCTTTCCAAACACAATAGAATCGTCAGCAAAAAAATAGACGATTTATCTCTGGGGCCCTGCAAGAGATAACAATACCTCTTTAACATTCCTTGGGCTTCCGCTCTCTTAATCCACACACGAAATAAAGAGATATGGAGAAATAGGACAACCTTGTCGGAGCCTTCTACTAGGTCGAACCTCTTCAGCAACACCTCCACTAACGATAAAGGAGAACCGGGAGGTAGAGGCACACTCCATAACCCGTCAGATCCACCCATTTCCAAAACCAAGCGGACACATTATAGCCTCAAGAAAAGGCCACTCCATTCTCGCATGTGCTTTGCTCATATCAAGCTTCAACCCTATAAGCCTTTCCTTTCCACTTGTTTTCCTCCTATTGGACCGCCTCAGGCTCAGAAGCCACCAAAACATTATCGGACGAATAAAAACCATGTTTCAAAGTGTGGCATGACAGGTAATTTTGTCTTGGGCGTCCTTATTTCAAGCTTCTATCGTTTTTAGTGGACTTCTCCGTTTTAGTAACGTCGTCTGTTGTTTGTCGTATGATTTATGATGAATTAGTTTCCGACGACACTCTAGTTCTTTTAAAATACATTTGATGTCCTATCTACAAAATAAACGTCGTTTTGCATATTCTTGCATTATTCTGGGACTTATAATTTATATATAATCATCTGAATTTGAAGTTTTGAATTTTTGTTAATAATAATCCATAATTTGAATCAGTGTTAAGATCGGAACACATTAATAAGAAGGATGATGATGATGAGAAAAATTAGTCCACGTCTTAATCAAAATGTTGGATCATAATTCACACTTGTGCCAAAATTACTGTGAACATTTGCTGTATTATTCTAATAACATAAAAGCTGTCATATTAATGTCACATATGTTAATATTAAATGTATTTTCCCAAGCTGAAAATCTCATTATTTTTAAAAAACATAATATACTTGGATTAAAGACGGGAGAGGTTTTTGCTATTATCCCAATAAAATGACGCATAAATTAATAAAATTTGGATTAGAAGCAATTTATAATTTACCAAACTAGTGCAGGCACATGCAACTTTAATATCACATAGATCTCAGTTCTCAATTGCTTGTTAATTTGAATTGTTACGCGAATGTTACGCGAAGTGGGTTAAACATCGTGAGAAGGCAAGAAATCAGGAGAAGTTGGATGATTGTTTGCGCATATGCCTAGAAAGATGTAGCCAACTCCATCCTGTAAACAATTTCAACCATTTTCCATGACGTAACGGTTATGCTTCTTGTATAGCACCTGACTGGATTCGTTCTCGAACTACATGACAGTCGATCTCAATATGTTTGGTGCGTTCATGATAAACTGGATTAGCAGCAATGTGGAGAGCTGCTTCACTATTACAAAATAATTTTGCCTGTTGTCGATGCTCCACTCGCAAGTCTTCCAGCAAATACTTGAGCCAAGTAAGCTCACATGTAACTAAAGTCATGGCTCGATACTCTGATTCTGTTGAAGATCTTGAAACTGTGGTCTGTTTCTTAGTTCTCCATGAAATCAGTGCCTTTCCAAGGAAAACGCAATAACTGGTCACAGATCGTCTAGTGATCGAGCATCGAGCCCAATCTGTACCGCAAAATCCCTTTAAGAGCAAATTTCCTTTGACTGGGAAAAATAATCCTTGGCCAGGTCCACCTTTAAGATACCGCAAAAGGTGATGAACAGCATCTAAATGAGGCTTTCTTGGTTCTTGCATAAACTGACTCAAAATGTGAATCGAATAACTTATCTCTGGTCTTGTAATAGTGAGATAAATGAGCCGTCCCACCATTCTTCTATAAGCAGATGGATTCTTTAATAGTTCTCCTTCTGTGGGTAGGAGTTTGACATTTCTTCCATAGGTGTAGACAATGGTTTGGCCCCAAGTAGACCTGCTTTATCTAGAATGTCAAGAGTGTACTTCTGTTGAGATATCAAAATACCATCAGTAGACCGAGCAACTTCAATACCAAGGAAATATCGTAATTGACCGAGGTCCTTGATACAAAATTTGGTGTGGAGAAACCTTTTGAAATCAGCAATTGCATTGTCACCGTTGCCTGCTATGATCATGTCATCTACGTAGATGAACACGACTATGAAAGAATTACCAGAAACCTTTGTGAAAAGTGAGTAGTCGGCCCTGGATTGATGGAAGCCAACTTGTTGAATGCTTTCAGAAAATTTATGAAACCAGCTTCGCGAGGCTTGTTTGAGTCCATATAATGACTTATTGAGTTGACATACCATAGGTGTCTCCCCCTATCGATGAAAACTAGGTGGCAGGTGCATATAGACTTCTTCAAGCAAATCACCATGAAGGAAAGCATTCTGGACATCCATTTGGTGAAGTGACCAATTATGAACAGCAGCAACAGCAAGTAAACAACGAACTGTAGTTAACTTGGCTATAGGTGCAAATGTTTCCTTATAATCAATCCTTTCCTGTTGAGTGAAGCCCTTTGCCACCAATCGGGCTTTATATCGTTCAATTGTTCCATCTGAGTTATGTTTAATCTTGTACACCCATTTGCATCCGATTGGGCGATGACCAAAGGGAAGTGGCATAAGTGTCCAAGTATTGTTTTGTTCAAGAGCAATCAATTCTGCATTCATAGCTTCCTGCCATTTCGGATCTAATGTTGCTTGTTTATAAGTCACGGATCTAATATTGATATGGAGATTTATGAGAAAGAAGAGATGTGGGTAAACAGTTTATTAAATAGCAATCTGTTTGAATGCTTTCTCCCTAAAATTTTAATGGTAGGTTTGCTTGAAAACGAAGAGCCCTTCCCACATTTAAAAGATGGCAATGTTTCCTTTCAACAACTCCATTTGGTTGTGGAGTTGAAGCACATGAGGTGTGATAATTGATGCCTTTACAATGGAAATAGTCTTTCATAGAAAATATTTCAGTGCCATTGTCGGTTTGGAGAGTTTTAATTCTATAATTAAATTGTGTTTCCACCCAAGAAATAAAAGATTGTAGGATTCCTTGGGTTTCAGATTTAAAACTCAAGAGATGTATCCAAGTATATCGAGTATAATCATCAACAATTGTTAAAAAGAAACGAGCCCCAGCATGAGATTTTATTCGATGTGGTCCCCAAATGTCGCAATGAATTAGTTCAAAAGGTGATTGAGAAGAAATTGAACTAGATGGAAAACATAAACGTGTTTGTTTGGCAAGAGGACAGATTTCACAAACATGCTTAGAATCAAAATAAATTGTAGGGTTGGTTGTGGTAAGAACTTGAAGAGGACGAGACGATGGATGCCTAAGACGTTGGTGCCAAAGATTGGAATGTTTGTGAATAACATTGGCAAAGACTGGATTATGATATTGTGTTAGATAGTAGAGACCATTATGTTGCTTGCCCAGGCCAATCGTCTTCCTCGTAGCAGCGTCCTGCACAACACAAGAATCGAAATAGAATATTACTGTGCAATTTAATGCTCCTGTTAATTTACTAACTGACAGCAAATTAACTCGAAATTGTGGAACTTTGAGGACTTCATTGAGTTTAATTTGAGATGTAATATGAAATGAACCAATTGATTCAATATATGTCTGACCACCATTTGGCAAAGTGATGGTAGTTATGTTCGGTAATTCTTTTGGATTTAGCAATTCAAATGAGGAAGTCACATGATCCGTGGCTCCACTATCAATAATCCAACAAAAATTTGAGTGTGTTGTAACTGGAGAAACTTGAGATGATGTCGTGATAATACTAGTGGTATTTGCAAAATGCTGAGTGTTACCATCATTGTTTTTCCGAATTATTGCCATTAATTGGTTGTATTCTTCGGTTGTGAATCTTGATCCATCATTTGTTGAAAGAGATTTCCCTCCTTCCTCCAATGCCTTGTTTGGTTCCACCTTTACATTGTGAGCCCTAGTTTGGCGTTGATTGGGAGGCTTTACATTCTTTCCATGGAGCTTATGACCTACGGGAAAGCCATGTAGATAGTAGCATTTTTCAATGCTATGGTAATCACGATTGCAATAAGAGCAATGCAGTGGCGCCTTTTGCCTTTGGAATTGATTCACTTGACTTGCCTTAGTGTTTTGATCTGCAAGCATGGCATGGTGATTCATGTTTCCACGATTGAGAGAGAGTTTAGCTTGCTTTTCTTGTTGAAGAATGAGAGAATAAGCTTGACATGTATTGGGTAAGGGTTGCATTAATAGGATTTGTCCATATACAGCGGCATAGCTCTCATTTAATCCCATGAGAAATTGCATAACCCTCTCCTTCTTATCCCTTTTCTTGAGTTGTTCTAGTCCGCCACATGAGCAGGTTAAGAGCTCATGATAGGATGAAAGTTCATCTCAAAAGGCTTTAAGTTGTGTGTAATAAACAGAGACTGATTGTTGCCCCTGCATATGCCCCACGATGTCTCATTTAATCTGAAAAATTCTTGAATCGTCTCCTTGTAAGAAATGTTCCTGTAGATCCGCCCAAATTTTTGTTGCGGTATCGGCATAAATCACGTTGCTTGCTATGTTTGGGTGAATGGAATTCAGCAACCATGAGATCACCATGTCATTGCATCGTTGCCATGAAGAAAAATTAGCATCGGTCGAAGGTGGTTGTTTGATTGAACCTGTAACAAATCCAATCTTGTTCTTAGCACTCAGACTAATTCTCATAGCCCGATTCCATGTACTGTAGTTGTCTCCTTCAAGCACTTTGGAGACGAGAATCATGCCCGGATGATCCGAGTGGTGTAACGAGTAAGGGTCTGATGCTTCTATGATAGCCTCGGACGATGATCTTGTTTCATTGCTACCTTTGTCTGTCATGGTAGTAGCTCTATCAAAAGAATCAGCGTTGCGGAAGTGTTTTGAAGAATTTTAGAGTCACCAGGTTCGCCTCTCTGGTACCATGAAGAAAATCTAAATATGGGAAGATTTTATGTATATTGAATTGATTAATTACAAAAGAGAAAACAATACACATATATAAAAGATCAGTTTAAACTATTCTAGGAAACTATGTATGGTCAATCAATCAAAAAATGAATGGCAAATATTCTGCCTTAACATCAGCAAGCCTCATTCCCTAATTATGGGATTCTTCAATTCTTTCCCGTAATAGCTATCGTTTCTTCTGAAAAGAAATAAAACAGGAGGGCCAACTGAGGGTTGCTGCCAAAAATCCTTAACAATGACAATAAAAAGAACAAGCAAAACTTGTCAACATGTATAATTGGTTGTACATTTGGATATTTTTCACAAGTTATGTGAATCAGAGAGTAACATGTTGCCCTGGCATTCAAATGATCCGCACACTGCACTAGTAGATCCTCCTTTTCTGCTTCAAGCTACGCTTTACGAATTGTACCATAGATGCCTGAGATTGTGGGAAAAATATACAATCATATGTGCAGAAGTTTATTGTATGTCCTTTAGATAGTCAAATAGTAAAAAAACAAGAAAACACACACACACACAGAGATGATTTGTTACCCATCACCAAGAATTTTGGTCAAAACAACAACAGAACATCTGCATTTGTTCACGGGAGGCTGCAGCACAGTTTCATAACATGCTTTATCGTAATGTGTTTTCTGTTTCTGGTTTAAGATTCGTACAAATTTAAAGATGATAAGGTTTGTGAAAGAGCTATCTCCTACATAACGAAGCATCAAAAACGAGGTAGATATCAGCTTACAATTCAACTTCCTAAAACAAAGGAGCTACCCCAAGCATGCATAAAAATAACATCACCATTCAGCAATGTAACTTTAAGGACCGAAAAAGTATTGGTTGTCCCTACCACACCAAGAATAAGTTTTAATACCGATAATAGTAAAAAAAACTTAAAATAGAAGCAATGAGACGAGTAACACAACGTCTACTATTCCATGGACATAAGACTGAATCCTACGAAGGTGACAAACGAAAGGTACAACAGGCAACAAAATATAATGAAAATCAATGCTATTAGTGAGCAAGCCATAAATGGCCAAAAACAAGCAGATAAAAAAGCGGGGGAGCGGATTCTATTGGTACCTCTTCGAGAACTCAACCGTGTATCGTGATCCGTTGTAAAGAACGAACCACATCAAGACGACCACCAAAGTATCTACCAAACGTTAAGGAAACAGCACATACATAAACTATAGCAGCGAACATATAATAAAACAGATAAATCCTTCTTAAATTAGAAAAAGGAATACAGAAGATCCTTAATCAAAGGAAAAAAGGGGCATAAAGAGGATACTAAAGAGGCAACGTTCCCACCAATCTAACATATAGAGCCCAAAAGTGACATTGTAAAGGTAGATTTTACGTTGAATCCAGTTCATTTCTATGAATCTGCCAAAAAAAAAAAAAAAACACATTATTAGCATATTAAGCTAAACTAACAGAAAAAAGTTTATACATTTCAGCTATAACGTTGAAATGGATTTCAATCGGATATTACTAAAAGTTTTCGACCAATTCAAAGTTGTGATTTTGCAAAACCAAAAGCCCATATGGAAGCAATAGGAGCACGAAGAATTAAAAAAGCAAAAGTTCAATTCACAGAGTGCTATGATATAAAAATGCCCATTACTGAATACTAAGAAAAACCCTAAATTGAAAAAAAAAGAAAAAGAAACAAAATTTCTGCAACAATTTGCAACCCAGAGCGTATGGAACAAGCATCAGATTAAAAATCTATTGAACAGAGCAAAATTTACCAAATCTATTGATCTAATCAACTCATCACCAAAGCTTCAACTGAAGAAAATCAAATATAGCTAAAACAAAAGGAGGAATTTTGAATTGGAAAAGGCTTTACCAGAACGGGACATGACAAGTATATATACATATATATTTTTTGAGGCTCGTATGTATTTTTGTCGGATCAACAAAGAAAAGGCATTTTGACAACGTTTATTTTTGGATCTCTCTTCTCGGACGAAGTCGAGGATGTCGGACGTTTGTGAGTCCGTTCTAGCCTTCCATGTTTGAAGATTTATCTAACGTTTTCAAGGTGCTGAAAAGCATGAGAGGTTATATAAGTCATTTCAGAGTTCCAGATCATTTTTCCACTTTTTTAAACTGTCGTTAATGCAGAGCTTCCGTTGTGTGCAGCTGAAATTGGGCTGAAAAATTGGGCTTTAGAACAGAACAGCCCAAAACAGTTTTGGGCTGGTTCTCTACTTTTTAGAGTTCTGGTGGGCTGAATACTTGGGCTTTTAAACAGAACAGGCCGAAACATTTTTTTAAGTTGGCCCTCTATGATCTGTAGAGCTTCTGGAGAGGTTGGAGGATCCCAAAGCCCAACAAGTAAATTGGTTGGTTTAGTACCCCTTTTTGTTTTCGAGACAATTGGTCCAATTATATTTACTGAATTAAAATATGATTCTAATTTATAAAAATTTTACAAATGTCTCATAATGATATCATTAAAATTATTTATATGTAATTATATAGTACAATAATGTGATATCATTAAGATAATTACTATATCATTAAGGACATTTTTGAGATATTTTAAATATTGTGTTATATTTGAATTTCATAACAATAATTTGGACATCTATTGTAATTTTTTCTTATGAAAATATATAACTTCTTTTTAAAAAAAAAAAAAAAAACTTAAAGTGGTAATAAATTTATTCATACGAGGCAATAAAACTCATCTTTGAAAAATTAAAACCCCGCCTTTTTTTTGCCACTAACTTTTTGTAACAAAGTTTAGTGCTAATTACGCTACTTGCGAAGTACTCTATGCTTAAACAAGAGAGATTAATGATGGACTGCAACCTCTAATTTGACACTTAATGGTAGCAAAATCTCAAAAATTAAGACTAATTAATTAAATTTACATGATAAATCAACCAACACTCTAAGTTCTTCTAGGCATGCAAATAGCAGGCAGTGTTCTCATTTTAAGTGGTATGATTGTCGCGTCTTAAAACCTGGGTAGGTGATACGATGCTTTACTTAGAATAATTATTTAATGTTAAGCTCAAACACCAATTGTGATAACTCAAATTTTCTGAATAAATTTAAAGGGAACATTAAAAATCAAAAGTTATTTGAAATAAAATAAAATAAAATAAAATAAGGCAAAAAAACTACCATAATATGTTAACCTAAATTTAATCATTCTAATTGTAACTTTAAAGATATTGGATTAATAAATTACTTGTGAAATAATAAAAAACACATTTGGAGAAAATATTACAGTAACATATTAAAACACCCCAAATGTACCATTTTGGTTCCGCCAAATCACACAGTACATATATACATAATTCAATGATAGATGAAAATAAAAATCCAAACTACAGTCCAACAGAAAATAATAGATGTGCATAAAAATAAATAATTATTATATGTCTTGACAAAAATACAACCAAATTGTAAATAAGTGAAAACTCAACTCACGAACTCAATGAACTGTCCAAACAACGTGTTGCTCTACAGCATATTGAGAACCTCCTTGGAGGGGGAGGGGGATTTAAAATAAAAATAAATGTGCAAAACTACGAGCGATAGACTCAATAAGATAATAAGTTCAAAAGTAACATTAAAATAATAATAAACTTTACAGTAACTTAAAAGGAGGGAAAACATAGGTAATTTAATTAAATTTCAATAAAATTCCAACCATACTGCATCATATGATTTATTGAAAATTATAAACAAATACTTACTCATTTGTAAGGCCCGAAAACACCACCAAAGTGGGCCGTATGGGTTTTTGGGACCTGCCTTTAGACCACCTTTTGCACGACCTAAACTCTGAAGCCTCCATGGGTTTAAAACTTAACTAATCGAAGAATCTCATAATACTTAGTGTTTGAAAACTATTTTAAACACTTTCTCACTCAGGGAAATATCATCACAAGACATTGAATCTTTATTTATAAAATATCTTTAAGAATCATATTTTCAAAGCATTTGAAAATAAATTATAAATCAATTCTTAAAAACATTTTAAGAATATATTTTTAAGGCCAAATAGCTTAATATCATGGCTAAGAAAGGGAGAATATAAAAATCCTATCACGATATTCTAGACAACGGAGCACTCCTCACAAATCCATTTCAGACTAACATACATTCGCTCCTCACAACTCCATTTCAGACTAATATACATTCGCTCTATAAGGACAACAACTGACCTTGTCAACAATTTAAACTAGTAACATACTAGAATCAGAATTAAACTAATTTAACGAATTAGTATGCTTCACATGATTTCTTGGCGTGCCTTAACAAGTCTTAATAATTGATTATTCAATTTATATGTAACACACTTTAAAACACATTTCTAATCATTTCTGGTCAGAAAAACAAGTAAAGACTAATTTAAAACACAAAAGCAAGCGTGGAAGTCTCGGACTACTATACAACAGTCTTTGGAACAGGCTGGTTGACCATATTTTGCACTCGGGCTAGTCGACCCTCGTGTCGCAAAATTGATTCTCCAGCTCTATTCTGTTTCGAGCAATCAAATTCAATCTGAACTTTATTCAGCTCGAAATCCATTTTAATGCATTTCAAACAAGGAATAATGGTTCTAAAACATTAAATGAGTCTAATAAAATTATTTTCACAAATTTTTAATCCATTTCACGACTTGATCATCAAAACTCATACTTGGTTTAAAAATAAGAAAAACAAGACATGAACATGTTCAAGTCCGAATTATATGCACTCAAAAGATGTTTATCTAGTTTTTTAAGAACATAAGAACCATGGATTGATCATGCTTAACCGTTTCTCTTCATCCTTAAACTCTAAAATGCAATCCAAACTCATATTTTTTACATGCAAGCTCACATTCAATACTAACTTCCAAAAACAAAGGCTGATCATATATTATTGCCATAACTCAGGTTTAAGAATACGAATTTTGAACATATAAACCAGAAGTAAAATTTGTAAAAGAGAGATTAAATCAGTTCTAAACAGGTTAACCTCGGATTATGGCTTATTTGAAGCTTTGAATTAGTGTTGTTTCCTCTGTCCGAGCTTGACATTTTTCTTTTCTGAGTTTTGAAAAGGTCAGGAAGAGAGAAAGAGAGAGAGAGAGTGAGTACGTGAGAGGGAGGAAGAAAGAGAGATAGAATTCTGAATAAGCTCCCTTGGGTTTTTAATCTGGAAAAAGGAGATGCTTTCTGAACCAAGACTAGGGGCAGCACCTAGAAATTGTGAGAGGTTTTGGGTCTCAGTCTGATTTTTGACGTGAAAGACTGAGAGTGTGTATGAGGGGTGCTTTTGAATTTGGCAAAGATTGTGATTTTTGAAATAATTATGTAACACATGGTGGGTGACTATACAAATGTTAAAATAAGTGACCAGAAATAAATTTTAAAATAAATTCTTAAATGGCAAAAATAGAAATGAATTTTTAAATGTTATAAATAATAAATCAAATTTTAATGGGCACGTTAGTTACCATATTTTACATATTATAATAGTTCACTTTTAATATGATAGCTATGTTAACTTTTAGTCGCTGCAGAAATTTACTATATAAGAGAGAAGTTTACAAAAGAAAAATTACACACTATTTCTCTTTGTTTTTTTTTACTTTATTTTTTTGAGTTACACAAATAAGCCTTTAACATGTCCTATCGTTTTGTACTTTGCTCTTTGGATTTTTTGATTCAATGCCGCAGCATCCAAGTCCCAATGCCGCAGCACCAAGCTCTTTGCTCATGTACTTGAAATCTGTATGGTGCTGGTGTTGCTGATCTCCCCCTTAATAAAATTTTACTGATCTCCGTAATCTTCTGCGTAAGGTGATATTTTGTCAGGGTGTAAATTAGGGCATACTTCTTAACAAGCACTACTAAAGATATTGTTATATGCCACATATATGCCATCACTATCCTGTATTTGGTAGCGGAAAAAAGAAAAAAGTGACTTTGTTATGTGGTTGAATTGATCAATGGATCAAAGGCAATTTCTTCTTTCGTGTCGCTTTTTTGACTGAAATTCTAAATTTCTACGCCTCACTGAGGTGTATTAATTTGTACCGATCATTTTTAAACAGCAAAATATTAGACTATCAATCAAATAATTAATTGAAATGGACGAACCAGTATAAGCTGTGTGTGAACAAGCTGAAACTTGTTAAAAAGGAAGAACCAATAAACGCAGGTGCACACTCGTGCAAATACGACGTAGCAAAACATGTACCATTGACCCAAAACACGGTTAAAGAACGACGACTTTGTCCAAGTCCTCAGTTGGATTCCGCATGCCTGCATGGGGACCAAAGAATTGATTAGCATTTGGTTAGTTATCATTATTATTTAAAGAAAACGTATTAATAGCACCACTAAAAGTGTGTTTGATAGTAACATGAGTACTTGTCTTATTACCTTTTTTTTTAAGAATGAGTTACCATATATATCCTTAAAGTTCTTCAAATATATATTTTTGTCCTTGGAATTGATGGCTTACCTACCTTTAACTAAAGCAAATCTCTCATGATCACTTTGTTATATACCTTTGTTTTTGTGTCTATAAATACCTTCAACTGCAATACGTGCCACATTTGTAATTATCCTTTCAATTTATTGAATTAATGCCTATCAAGTACTTCATAATTCCAACCATGAGACTTCTGCTTCTCTTAGCTTCTCTTCTAATTATTGCAGACCCTGATCATGCTCATGCCAGAATCTTAAAAGGTACTTTCTTATGATCTGCTTGGAGAAAAACTTTTCAACTTAATTTCCAGATACCTAACATATGTTATCATGAACTTTTTTTTTTCCTTTTCAACAGGGATTGTTAATTCTGCAGGGGACGAATTGGACACGATCATAATCAGTGTCTAAGGGAGACAACAGCCAAGCCCGCCACCACCCCCAATTTCATCTCCGCCTGATGGTCAGTCACAAGAGGAAATACTAGCCCTTGTGACCATGACACCACAAATACTTACAATAATAATAAAATTAAATCCCTAAGAGCTCACGACTATATAATTAAATCACCTCCTCCTCCCCCGGTGAGGGCCGCAGAGAACTTGTCCCGTAAAGAACATTATCAGGTTGACACAAAAAAGTCCACTGCCGCCGCCCAAGGGATGTAAAGACCCAAACAAAAATGAGTGTGTAAAATACGGTAATTAGTGTGTCAATTAAAAGTAAAATTATTATTGATAACAATTAAAAATTCTTTTTTATTTTTGTCATTTAAGATTTTATTTTAAAATTTATTTCTAGTCACTTATTTTAACATTTGCGTCACCACCCAGCATACAACAATTATAGAATTTAGCGACGACATTTATCGTCGCTATAAAATTAAATATAACGACGACAATATTGTCGCTTATCATTGTTAATTGTTTTAAAACAGTGTGGCATCATTTCTCAGATTCAGCAACAACTTATATCGTCACTTAGTATTTAAGAGACGACTTATATCGTCGCTTAATATTGACGCTTATCGTCGTTAATTGTCCTAAAACAGTGTGGCATCATTTCTCAGTTTCAACGACGACTTATGTAGTCGCTTAATATGTTTAGCGATGACATAAAGTCGTCGCTGAACATGTTACACACCAAAATTCCTAAACACACGCCTTAAATGTGCGGGCTATTTTTAGATTCAACGACGACATATGTCATCGCGGAAATTCTTTATTAACTCTTCACCCCCACTCGCCCCTCCACCACTTCTTGATTCTTCCTTACGAACGACCCTCTCCCTCTTCAACGCTCTCTCATATCCTACGCTTTCTCTCTCTCAAATTTTTTTTGGGAAAACACTACCGATCAACCTTGCGAACCCCGCGAGCTCCGCCGGTGTTATTCATTGACCGGATTGTTGCCGTTTGCCGCCGGATTGTCGCCGTCGCCGTCTGCCGCCCAACCTTGTAAGTTTTTTTTTCCTTTAGTTTCCTGCCTTAATTTCTTCTGGAATAGGAATTCCTCTGGAGGGGAGGTGCGATTGATCCCCAATCTGTGACGCATTTACTTGGCCAATCTCAATATAAATAGTAAACTTAACTATTTTCGGTTAAAAACGTGTGCCTTAAGTAAACTTAACTAAAACTGTTGCCAAACTTTGAACACAAGCCAATCCCGAATATTGCAGCTTCCTGGGCAGCAAAAAATGAAAAATTTTGGATCACCTATCACAATGTATCCAGGTATAAATTTTTCACTAATTTTCGGTTTAAAACTTGTCTTAATGATTGGATTTTTGTCATTGCAAGCCTTGTAATTTGTTTTGTTCAATTTGGGTTCTTGTAATTTTTTTTTTTGGTTGTGGGTATTGGCATTGATATAGAATCAATGATCTGGATTTTATGTTAGGTGGGGTTTTGTGATTATAGTGTTAGAAGCATATTGCACTTATTTCTAATGGTTGAAGTTTGCATCTTTGGACCTTGGATGCTGTGTGCTATGATTACTTAACAGTTCTTTGTGTTTGACAATGTAGGTCGCCCTTACCAAGAGACAGTGTTTGTTGTTGTCGTCAGCTGGTTCTTTGTCACATTTCTTCTTGGATCACTTATTTGAGGTAATTTTCTTTAGAAATTTGACATGTTATTATTTCTATCATTCTCATCATGTGAAGTTATTACAATAAGGCTCATGTATGCTCTCTCACCCAGCGTAATAGAAAAGTGTTAGGGACATAATTAACAGAAAATATAACTCGTATGTGGATCCTATGGGATTCATTTTTATTAATATGTGGTGCTTAACACTCTCGTTTGGTGCAATAGTTTGGACTCTAGATGGCTACGGATAATATAATTGTTTCAATTTGAGCCAATGTCTATAAAGACAATAAGTGACTTACATGTTACTCCTTAGATCTCAATATCCATCAATGTTTTTCTTTTTCTTAGAAAAACTATGGATTTTAACTATTGAAACGTCAATCTACTTTCGAGATTAATTTAACTGCATGAATTACAATATGTTTGATCATCTAATTTTGATTGCCATGCCTTTTGCTTAGTTTGTATTATGTAACCAAATATTATGTAACTAAATTTGTTTACTAGAAAATTTTCCATATTTACGAGTTATATTACATTTGACAATAGGATGCTATAACATGCACTAATTCAAAAATGCAAATAAATAAATAAGAAGTTTCACACGCTCATTTCTGTTATGAAATAATAACAAAGACCTCAAGGGTAAACATGTAGTGTCATGGTAAATGTATATACCTGGATTAACTTCCTTGATGAGACATTTGTAGTTTTACCAACCAGACTCATTGATACCCTAAAGATACATAGCAAACGAAGGGAAGACACCAGCGAAGAAATTATTCTCAAATATTAAAAAATGAAAGCCGATAGACTGAAGTAAATTGCTGAAGCTTCTTTTTTTTTTTTCTTTTTTTTTGGGGGGGGTTGAATTGCTGAAATTTGGTCGGTTAATACTGAGAACCAGTGGCAACAATAAACAGATTGAATTCCTTCCATCTTGTTAATTTATATGGGCCATCTTGAATATTGAGACCCATTCATTTTGTTCAATAAAGTAAATTTCTCTAGAACTGACAAGCATGTAGAGATAGAAAGAGACCGAAAAAAGTTGGTAAATTATAAGAAAAAACAGTTGCTATGAAATACTAATGTGATTCTGAAGAACCTTTTCGTTGGCAAAACTAATTCAATACAAATTAAAAAAAAAATTACCAGGACATCATTTTTAAAGTGCATCATATAGCAAAAATACACAACTCACTCCTCTCTTTTTTGTTTTTCACACAATTACTTAAGGAGATCCAAGAAGCTTTGGCTCCAATATATCTTCTTTGTAATTTTACATTATATATATGCACATATATACCTATTGATGCATGAAAACATGAACTTAGTTTGTATTATGTAACCAAATATCATGTAACTAAATTTGTTTACTAGAAAATTTTCCATATTATGAGTTATATTACATTTGACAATAGGATTGAAAACATCAATATGACGATTGACAAGAGTTGGATTTTTGAAAATGATCATTTTTCTGATCGATACTGGAATGGTGCAATGGCATTTTTAGAAAGAGCAAAAAACTACATGAATGGGGATGGGGAAGTTAGTTGTCCATGTATTAATTGTTTAAATGTAGCAATGCAAACATTACTAGTGGTTGAAGCTTATATAATTGATAAGGGATTTAGTCGAACATATACTACGTGGATATATCATGGAGAATCTTATAATGCGAACATTAATGGTTATGAAACACATGAACAATCTACTGACGAGATGTGAAACGTCTTAGATGATGTAGTGGGGGCCAACAATCATGTCGAACCAGAAGAGTCAAGTCCAAACGGAAAATACAAGTCTGGGCAGTTTGAAGAACTTTTTGTTGAGCTTGAGGCAGAGTTGTATCTTGGATGCGAAAACTTTTCATCTCTTGATTTTTTAGTAAAATTGATGCATTTAAAGGTGCTTCATAGATGGACCAACAAATCTTTTGACTCTTTGCTAAAGCTTTTAAACGAGGCATTACCAGGGGGGAATAATATTCCTGCTTCACATTATGAGGCTAAGATGAAGTTACACAAGTTGGGTTTAGGTTACGAGACAATTCATGTGTGCAAGTATGATTGTGCTTTATTTAGGAAAGAATATGCTGATCAAAACACTTGTCCTATATGCTGTGAGAGTCGATGGGTGAATCCAAACACAAAGAGAAAAAAAGTGCCTTATAAAGTATTATGCTATTTCCCTTTAAAGGATCGGTTGAAGCATTTGTATGTGTCAAGACATACTGCAAGAGATATAAGATGGCATAGTTTTGGTCAATCTACGCAAGGAGTTTTGCAACATCTAGTAGATGGAGAGGCATGGAAGGAATTTGATTGTAAGTATCCTGATTTTGCTTCTGAAGTAAGAAATGTTCATTTAGGTTTAGCAGCTGATGGGTTTAGTCCGTTTGAAAATATGAGTCAACCTTATAGTATGTCGCCAGTTATCTTCTCAACATATAATCTACCTCCATGGCTTTGTACAAAGGAACCATACTTGATGTTGACTTTGTTGATTTCGAGACCTAATGCTCCTGCAAAGGATATGGATGTGTTTTGAGACCAATTGTAGATGAGTTGAAAGAGCTTTGGGAGCATGGATTGGTAATTCATGATGCCTACGCTAATGCATCATTTGGGATGCATGCTGCGTTGTTGTGGACTATCAATGATTTTCCTGCTCGAAATAGTTTTTCTGGTTGGAGTAGCTAGGGATACAACGCATGTCCAATGTGCAACATGCATATTCCTTCTAAGCGTTTAAGGAGTAAGACATGTTATATAGGCCATCGGCGATTCCTTCCAACTTCAAATATGATGAGGAGAGACAAACAATTTGATGGTACAGTAGAGAAAAGACCCCCGCCTCCACGCTTGTCTACAATTGAAATATTAAATCAGTTAGAACGTGTGCGAAGTAGACTACTAGGCAAGCACATTGATTTTGGAGGAAAAAAAGGTAGGCGAGAACCTTACGAGTTAAACTGGATGAAAAAGAGTATTTTTTTTTGAATTGGAATATTGGTCAGATTTGTTGCTAAAGCACAACTTAAATGTCATGCATATTGATAAGAATGTTTGTGATAAGTCGAAGGACACAGACAAAGCAAGAATTGATCTACCCGACATGAAAATAAGAAATGAATTGCATCTTTATAAAGATGGGGATCGATGGATGAAACCTCATGCAGACTACACTTTAACTCCTGGAGAACGGAAACAATTTGGTGCCTTTATTAAATCCATTAAGTTCTTGATGGGTTTGCGGCAAATTTGAAAAAGAACGTCAATGCTGATGGTAAGATCACTGGACTTAAATCACACGATTGTCATGTGATCATGCAACGTCTATTACCGGTCAGTATTCGTCCATTTCTGAAGAAAGAGATCACTAATACAATTATTGAACTTTGTTATTTCTTTCAACAAATTTGTTTCAGAACCCTAAAGATCTATGATTTGGAGAAAGCTGAATACCAAATTGTCATAATATTATGCAAGTTGGAAAGAATATTTCCGCCTGCATTTTTCGATATCATGGTTCACTTGGCTTTGCATTTGTCGGAAGAAGCCATGCAAGGGGGTCTTGTTCATACAAGGTGGATGTATCCTTTCGAGCGGTATATTGGGTCACTTAAGCAGTATGTTAGAAATCGAGCACGACCGGAAGGATCAATTGCAGAAGCTTATGTTGTAAAGGAGGCATTGACTTTCTGTTCACGTTACTTTCATAATATCGAAACTAAATTCAATCGGCCTAAAAGGAACCTGCCTAATCATGATTCTGCTCCAAAAAAAAAGATATCGGTCTTCCAATCACAATGCCGACCAATGGGAAAGATTGTAGCAACTCATTTAAATGAGCAATTAAGGAAGAAGGCTGAGTGGTATATTTTAAACAATTGCCAAGAGATCCAAAGATACATAGAGTAAGTTTAACTCTTTAATTGTTAACTTTCTAGTATGTAATATAACATAAATTTTATGAGACCCATTTCATGTATAGGGAACACATGCATGAGCTTGAAATTACTGGCAGAAGAAACTTGAATAAGGTTCAGATTGATGAGTTTCCGGCGTAGTTTTACAAAAAGGTAAAAAAAATATTTTTATCTTTTTAGACGAAAAATCATATTTAAAGATTTAGTAACAATAATAAATTTCTCATTATAGGTGTACCATTTATGGAAAAATCATTCACCAGAGGCCACTGATGAATTGCTTGCCTTGGCGTCTAGTCCCAATGACACTGTACTATCATACTCCACTTGTGTGGTAAATGGGGACAAGTTTGTGTGCAACAATCGTGATGTTCAGCAAAAAACACAAAATAGTGGGGTTTGTGTACTGGGTGTTGATGACAATATATATTACGGTCGGCTAGAAAATGTATTGGTACTTCGATATGTGAATGATTGTTCGGTTGTGTTGTTTAGGTGTAAATGGTTTGACGCTGATCCAAGAAAGAAAAGGATCTTAAATAATAAAACTTCACAAGTGTGATGACCGAGGAAATGTCATCAATGAAACCTAATATTTAATTGGGTTTAATTAATGAATTTATTCTTAAAAATGTAAAATTTTGTAAAAATAGTAATTTTTGTGAAAATTACAATAAAATATGAATGAGCGGCATTGATTGCAAATTTTATGGCATATGTAATGCAATGGTGGATATTGTAAAATACAAATTTTATGAGTTTGATGACTCATAATATCCATAAAATGAATTTTATGTCACAATTAATTGTAAAATTGTGATATAAATGAATGGATGATTAGAATGTAAATAGGACATAGAGGTTGTCCTAACCCTAACCGGAGGTAAAAAGGAGGCCATAGTTGTATAAGAATACTGCTAAATGAAAACACAGATACGAAAAATGTCACGATTAGCCTCCAAAAGTGAACAAAAAGTAAGTTGAATATTTTTATACAGTCCAAGGATAGAAAGTACACTGAATTGACCACGGCAGTATAGGAAAAATACTGTGTGGTGAAAAATTACACAGTATAAATTTTTAATTCCATAAAGTGGACATTTGCTTGAATTCTATTGGGCCTACAAGCCATGCAATGTGGCCCAATAAGATGAGGACACCTAGGGTAGTCTAATGGATGACCATGAGTCATCAAATGTGATAAGGAAGCATTTAAGGCATAGTTATCACAACTTTTCTTTTCTTTTCTTTTGCTCCAAGATTCGGCAGCCATAACCAAGCTTCCAAAAAAATTTTCTCAGCCCCTAAAATTTGCAAAAATGGCCCCAAACAAGTTTTACAAGCACGTACAAGGATTTCCCATAAGTTTTAAGGTAAAATCCTAAACTTTTTAATGAGTTTTTAAGGGATTTTTCATGGGTAAAGGGCAAAAATTAATCCATGGTATTTTTGCATGGAAAGGAAGCCTAAGAGGGAGTTCAAAGGAACTTTGAAGGCTAGAAATCCAAAAAGTGCTATTTGGGTAAGTTTTAAAGTTCAAAGTTTTGAATTTTGTTTTGATTTTATTTCTTAAAACCCATGTGAGTTCTTGAGCACATATTTGATAGAATTTCATGTATATGTGATGAATGACAAGTTTAAGTTGTGAAACTTTGGTTTATAGTGCAAAATGCTAATTTTTGCAATTTTGATGTTAGACTTTGCAAAAGTATTGTTTGAGCATGAGAATCTTTTGATTAAGGCATGGAATGGTTTCTGCAAGGGTAGAATTGCAAGTTTGAAATAGATTTTTGTAAAAATGCCATAGGGACTAAATTGAAAGAAAAAGTTCCTTCTCGGCAGATTTAAAAAATAGTCAAAAATGCCCCTGTACAGTGAGATTTTGGGCACAGTTAAAACACAAAAGTTGTAAATCTTGATGAAACTATTAGGCCGCTTGGATGGTTTGTCTAAAAACTCAATCGTTTGTAAGTTTTTGATTTTTCAAGTATATGTTAAAAGTGAAAAAGTGTTAAATGGCAAAAATGTCATTTTTCAAAATGATTTAAGGTATGGTACCTTAAGTAAAAATGATCCTTGAGAAAAATAAGAAATTTTGATGCAAAGAAGTAAATTTCAGTTTCGGGGTTAAAATCGTCAAAATTTTCAGTTCAGGGACTAAACCGTAAAGTTTTATGAAAATGGGGCATAATTAAGAAATAAAGAGATTTGACCCACTAGGGTGTTATTTTGAAATTAGTATGTGGTTATTTTCATAAGAATAACGAAATCGAGCTCGGGTAGGTTAGTGGACCCACGAAGGGTAAAATCGTCATTTTTATCCAAATAACCTGAACGACTTTGAAATATTTTCAATGGGATAAGAAAACAACTAGAAAGGTTCCCGCCCTTCGTTAGAAACGATAGGGTAAAGTTAGATAGAAATAAGAAAAAACAGTGGTTTTTAGAGTTGTACATAGTAATGCAACTCAATTTATTAACTAATGGATGTTTCGTATCGAAAGATAGTGGAATTTGGCTAATGGCTTTGTAATTGGCCAACAAGATCCTAGGAGTCTAGGAGAAGGAAAATCGAGGTTAAGTTACCCGACATTCGCATCAAGTAAGTATCCTTCCCACCTACAGTATGAAATGTAGGTTTAGAAAGAAATGTATGTATATGTATACCTTTGCGTATAATTAAGTGTAAACTTGTATGTTTGCCATGATATGAATACCTAGGGGTATAGTCATGTATGAATAGTTGTGAGCATATTAATGTATACCAGTGTGTATAAGATGTTATGTACCTGTGTGTACAATAAAGAAAATGAGCATGTGTATCATGATTTCGTATTTGTGTGTACAATGATAAATACTTAAGTATGTATAAAGTAGGTATCTGTGTGTATATTTTATGTTAAGTACCTGTGAGTACATTATGCTATATACATGTGCGTATATTAATGTGTACCAGTGTGTATATAAAGTAAGTACCTGTGTATACTATGCTATGCAAGAGAATTTATGTTTCATGGATAATATGTGATTATCACTTCATGCATGGTACATTAACCATAATAAATGGACTGGTAAATGTATCACCAGAAATTAAGAAAAGTGTCGTACCGACTCCTAACTCAAGGGGAGTTTAAAGGATATGTTATGGTCACGGTGTTACGTAGACCTAAATGAAATTGTGCAATGGTACGAACACTTGGGCCCTAGTAAAGATAAAAAATGATGAGGATAAAGAAAGTTTATAAGAAAGCATAATTGATTCATGCATTCATGTGAATATCCATGTGGGATTTATGGGACTTACTGGGCGTTATAGCTCATTAAGTATTTCATGCTGTAGGTATTCCGACGAGAATGTCAGAATAAGTTCAAATGGTGAGCTGGCAGAGGGGTAGATGGTGTGCAGATTGGGTATGGAGTCCGCTGCTGTAATATTTTTTACTGTGTATGTATAAAGTTATTTTGAAATGAAATATTTAAAAGAAAGATGTTGTAAAAGTAAAAGTATTAATCATGTAAATACAAGTATGTGAAAGTATTTTGGAAATTACCAAAGTTAATGTAAGCAAATTATTTATTCCCGTTTTAAAAAAAAATTCTAAATTTTTGCCCTAAAGTAAGTAAGAAAGAGTTTTATCACAGCCCGAAAAGGCGGGTTGTGACAACAAGTGTGATTATCAATGCCGAGGCTTATAAAGATGATCCCTTTATATTATCATCACAAGCAAAATAAGTGTTTTATCTTGAAGATTAGCTTAATGGCCCTAATTGGAAAGTGGTCCAACAGTTTGGGCATCGACATGTGTGGAATCTTCCTGACATCGAACATGAAGATTCTAGTTCAGTTGAGGTGCTACAAGATGCTTATTCAAATTTTGAACTGGTAGTTGAGCTACCCAATTTGGAGTCAACAACATTTAGAAGAAATGATGTTGATCCTAATGTCGTTAAGAATGCAACATTAATTGAAGTGGGTCATACAAATGATGGCATTGAGGTTGACCTTGAGATGGATGATACTTTACTGGAGTACGATGATGATACAAGCACAGAAAATAAAGATGAAGACGATGATACTGGTTTTGAACAAACTGACAACGAGAGTAGTAGTGATGACGAATAATGTACTTATAAATTTAACTTGTTTCCATTAGTTCTAGTTCTCAATGAACTTCCTTTTTTATATTATTCTTTTTAATAAATACTGTCTAAGTAAGTTGTTATCAATAGGTGATTAGAATGATTGGACCCGTTGCTACATGTGCTGGATCTTCTGGAGGTGCAGAACCTCCACCAGGGCCAAGAAAACTTCTAGCAGATTGTGAGTTAGGTATGACTGAATACAATATGTCTTCTATCAAATGTATTATAAATTTTATATAAAATCTAACACTCTTGCATTGTCTTTTTTTGGTTTTATTTTTCAGTACCTGCTCGCACGAAGAATAAGGAAGTCCACAAGATTGTTGGTGCTAGTAAAGGAAAAATTCTAGTATTCCTAGAAATTGAAGGAAAGACATATAAAGGCATAGGGGACAATGCAGCCCACTTTAGTAATTGTATAGGTCAGGCGGTGCGATCCAAAATTCCTCCATATTATGATAGTTGGAAGAAGGTTCCTGCAGTATACAAGGATCAAAATTTACCTTAAACACCGGTAATAATATTTCATATTTTATTTATAATATATAATTTTAGCGACCTTGTATTAATTGTGATATTTATAATGAAATTATAGGATCTTTTTTATTTTGATTTGACTCCTATATCGATAGCATCAATAGATCGTAATGCACAAGACCGGTATAAGGAATGGACAAACGACCTTCATGAATATGTCAAGCAATTAGGGGGGGCAAAAAATGTAGTTAATGTGAAGAAGCAACGTCCCGACAATGTACGGACAAAAGCAGATTGGGAGGCTGCTTGTGATCACTTCTGCAGCGAAGCTTTTCAGGTTTAAAGTTATAAACTCTATTTCTCATGATCATTGCATATTTTGATATAACGTACTAATTTTAATCATTCATCTTTGTAACAGAAAAGGTCAGCGATAAATAAAAGAAACAGAGCAAATGTGAAGCAACCAAGTCGTCATGGAACGCAATCGTATGCTAATTTGAGATCTCAAAAGGTAGTAAATAAAAATTTATTAAACTATGTTTCATTTTTTCTTTAAGATATGTATTATTCTAACACAAGCCTATCCCTTCTGTAGAGAAATCCCGAGTCCGGTGAGTTGCTCTCAATTTTGGAAAATTGGCGTCAGTGTCATCAATATTCTGATGGCAGATGGGTTAATGACGCTGCAGAGGTTAGATATGTAAGTCATATAACTTATTTAGTTTTAGTTATGAAATTTTGAGTTGGATTGTAATTTACTTTGTAATTTATTTTATTAAATGGAATGTGTAGAAGGAAATGCTTCAGATGCATACTCAACAAACCCAAGCTGCTGCTGCATCTGCTTCTGCTTCTAGTTCAAGCACATCTCAGACAACACATCTCATGAATGAAGAAGAGATAGCAGAGAATGTGCTTGGATCACACAGAGGGCATAGGAAAGGAGTGGGCCCAAGGATGAGAAAAGACATTCTTGTAGCAGCTACTCATGAAGAGGCTCGTTCACAATCACAAGTACCTCCATAGGTGCAACAATTGATGGAGGAACAATCTCGGTATAACACACAACAAACCCAATATCAAAATCAAATGGCTGAATATCAAAATCAAATGACAGCAATATTCAAGCGTTTACTGCTGGATTTAGATTTACCAATGCCTCCCCCTCCTCTACAACCACCACCACCACCATCACCTCCACCTGTTATGTCTTCCTATCCACGTCATGAAGAAAACAATGATGATGATGAAGAAACCGCTAATTTAGGAGATTAGTTTATATTTTTATGATTTAGACTTGTTGACTTAATGTACATATAAACGCATTGTCTATATAGTTCTATTTTATTTCTATCAAATTTTTTTAGTTATTATAGTGTGACGAGAAAACATATCTGTGACTTGGTAGTTATTTGCTTGCAAGTTTTATTATGGCTAGGGATGAAATTTTAAAGCATTAAAAAAAAACACCAAAATACAGCGACAACATTTGTCATCGCTAATAATTGTCGTATAATAAAATATAGCGACGATGAAAATTTAAAGCATTTAACAAAAACACCGTACATGTCGTCGCTAATAATTGTAGTATAATAAAAACAACGACGGCATTTATGGTCGTTGATAATTATTAACGACGACAAATGTTGTCGCTGTATTTTTTTCAATTTTTAAAGTTTCCCCTAATTAGCGACGACTTTTAGCGATGACAAAATGTCGACACTAAATGTGTTTAGTTACCATTTATTAGCGACGAAATTGTCGTCGCTTAATATTTTTAGAGACGACTGTTTTGATTTTAGCGATGGCAAATGTCGTCTCTAAATGGTCTTCTCCTTGTGGTGCACCATGTTTTACATAATTATTTCAGAAAAACCTAACCTTTTCCCAATTTTAAAAGCACCCCTCAGACACACACTCAGATTTTCACGTAAAAAATCAGACTGAGACCCAAAACCCGTCACAATTTCTAGGTGCAACCCCCAGTTTTGGTTCAGAAACCATTTCCTTTTTAACCCAAGGAGGCTTACTTAGAATTCCATCTCTCTCCTCCTCCCTCTTACGTCACTTTCTCTCTCTCCCTTCCTGACCATTTCAAAATTCAGAAAAGAAAAACCAGCCTTTGCTCAAGCTCAAACAGAAGAAACATCACCAATCCAAAGCTCCAAATAAGCCATAATCTGATGTTAACATGTTTAGAGCTGATCTAATGTCTCTTTTACAAATTTTACTTCTAGTTTATATGTTCAAAATTCGTATTCTTAAACCTGAATTATGAGAATAATATGATCAACCTTTTTTTTTTTGAAAGTTAGCATTGAATGTGAGCTTGCATGTGAAAAATCTGAGTTTGGAGTGCATTTTAGAGTCTGAGCATGAAGAGACGATTAAGCATGAATTAACATCTTTTGAGTGCATGCAATTCGGACTTGAACATGTTCATGTCTTGTTTTTCTTATTTTTGAACTAAGAACGAGTTTTAATGATTGAGTGGTGAAATGGATTAACAATTTGTGAAAGTAATTTGATTAGACTCATATAATGTTTTAGAACGATTATTCCACGTTTGAAATGCATTAGAACAAATTCGAGTTAATTCGATTTTAGATTGAACTCGGTTGCTCAAAATAGAACAAAGCTAGAGAATCAGCTCTGCAACACGGCGGTCGACTGACCCTAGTGTACCCCAGTCAACCACCATGCTCCAGAGACTGCTGTTTCAGTAATTCGAGCTTTCCACACTTGCTTTTATGTTTTAAATTGGTGTTTGCTTGTTTTCCTCACCAGAAATTATTAGAAAAATATTTAAAGTATATTATATTTAAATTGAATGATCAATTGTAATTGCTAAAGCACACTACGAAACCATGTGAAACATACCAATTCTTTAAATTAGTTTAATTCTGATTTTAGTATGTTAATATTGTTAAATTAGTTTAATTCTGATTCTAGTATGTTAATAGTTGAGAGTATTGGCAAGCTTAGCTGCTGTCCTTGTAGAGTGAACGTATATCGATCCAGAATGGGGTTGCAAGGAGTGCTCTGTTGTCTAGAATATCGAGGTAAGATTTTTACATCATTTTTTTTTTCAGCCATGATTTTAAGCTATTTGGTATTGAAAATATATTCTTAAAATGTAATTAAGAATTGATTTATAATTTATTTTCAAACGTTTTAAAAAATAATTTCTAAAAATATTTTATAAGTAAAGTTTCAATATCTCAGGAATAGATTTCCTCGAGTGAGAAAGCGTTTGAAATAATTTTAGATGCTAACTAGGGTGAGATTTTCTAGTTAGTTGAGTTTTAAATGCATGGAGCCTTCAAAGTTCAGATTGTGTAAAGAGCGACCTAGGGACAAGTCTCAAAAACCCGTACAAGCCACTTCGGTGGTGTTTCTAAACCTTGTAAATGAGTAGGTATTTATTTATGATTTTTGATAAATCATATGATGCAGTATGGTAAGTTTTTTATTGGAATTTATTTAATTTACTTATGTTTTCTCTTCTTTTAGCATTTTGCAAAGTTTATTCTTATTATTTAAAAGTTGCTTCTGAACTTATTATCCTACTGAGCCTTTCGCTTACAGTTTTATACGTTTGTTTTTATTTTTAATATCTTCTAGGAAGATCTCAATACGTTGTAGAGTAGAATGTTGTTTGGATAGCTCGAGGAGTTTGTGAGCTGAGTTATCACTTACTTGTAATTTAGTTGAATTTCTATTAAAGCATGTAATAATTATTTATTTTTATGCACTTCTATTATTTTTTGTTGGACTGTGATTTGGATGCCTATTTTCTTTCTATCGTTAAATTATGTACGCACATATTATGTGGTTTGATGAGATCCGGACGGTATCTTTGCGGTGTTTTAATGTGATGTTATTTTAATATTTATATGTTCTCCAAATGTGTTTTTAATTATTTTGCAAGTAATTTATTAATCCAGTATCTTGAAAGTTACAATTGGAATGGTTAAATTTATGTTAACATATTACAGTGGTTTTTTTGGCCTTTTTTTATTTGATTTTATTTCAAATAACTTTTGATTTTTAATATTCTCTTAAAATTTTTAGAAAAATAGAGTTATCACAATTGGTCTTTAACCATAATTATTCTAAGTAGACGTCCTGTCACCTACCCCGGTTTTAGGGCGTGACCCTGCTTGCTCTTTGCATGCCTAGAAGACCTTGTAGTGATGGTGGATTTATCATGTAAATTTAATTAATTTAATAGTCTTAATTTTTTAGATTCTACCACCATTAAGTGTTAAATTGGAGGTTGCAGTCGATCGTAAATCTCTCTTGTTTAAGACTAGAGTACTTCGCAAGTAGCTTAAATATTAGCAAAAAATTTTGTTACAATTAGTTAGTTTTCTGTTGAACAATAATCATGTATGGTACATATGTGCTGATGTTAAACTGGTGGAATCACCTTTCATCCAGTTTTTTTCGTTCTTGTTCTCTCAAGGGAAATTTAAATGTTTAACAAACATTTTATGCAAAAGCTGTTTAACAAGGGAAACTAACAAGAGGAAGTAATTTCATTCCCCAAAAGCTCCCTCAACAAAAAAAAAAAAAAATGATTCTTTTTGTTTTGTAAGGTGAAGGTAGAAAGGTTCATGTGCTCAAATGCTCTTCCTTCTTTCATTCTGTTGAATTAATGCCGGCAAAAATCATGCGCAAAAACAGGTCTCGACCATTTAATATTGCACATCTGTTAATAAAACTATATCGGAATCATTATGATAGGTCAAGTTTGGATGGTTAAGTGCATGAATGCGACAAATATATGTTGGATCAAAATCCAATTATGGGCCAATATATTAAATAAATATGAATTAAAGGCTATCAATAAGGTTGCCCAATTAAAAGTGATCAATTTAGGTTTTGGGCTTTTAATGCATCATTAAGTATGGGCCTCCTATGTGTAGAGACCAAAATTATAATTACTAATTTTATGATGGGCTAAATTGGTAATTAAGGATAATTGCTAGGGCTTAGCAATTATATAAAGGGGTTGTGGTCCCCAAGTCAGTACATACATTATTTTTCTGTTACCTATCTACAGAAAGATTACAAAGCATTCTGATAAGGAGGATTTACGTACCAGACTTGGAAGATCCTCAACCAAAAGACTCAAGAATCACGTTCTATCAATGGATTCAGGTTAGTTTCCGTATCTTATTAATATTCTTGATGATTTGACATGAACGATCCTGGGTGATGATCGTTTTCATCACAAATTTATTCTACAAGTGGTATCTAGAGCCTCTTCATGTTGAATCATTAAGAATCAACAATTTTCTATATGTGATTCTCATTAAAAATTCTCAAATTTAACAATCTATGGTTCTATAAAATTGTTGAATTTGAGAACAATTGTTTGAATTTCTGGTTGAATACAATTCAGTTTCTTTATGCGTTTATACGGCACGTTTGCCGAAAGAAAAGTAACATCAATTGCTTTCAATCGTTTTCAACCTCTGATGCCGAGAAAAGGGAATAGAATTTAAAGTAAAATAAAAAAAAAGTTATGTAATACATTAAGTTTTTGTTGGGTTTCTGGTTCGGGAATTAGGAAAGCCAGCGGCATCATTACCGTCGCCGGCGAAGCACTCTGTGCGTGGCTATGAGGCTGCGCCGGAAAGACAGCGCCGCGGCCAGAGAAAGCAGCCGCCACAGAGGCTGCCGCATAAAAATAAAAAAAAAAGGGATACGCGGGCCGGGCCCGTGTATGGACATTCATACACGGTATGTAACTGAATTAATTGAAGCAATATGTCACCAAAGTGGCCTCTCTTGTAGAAATTAATTTGTTTTGAAATATAAAACGTTGTGTTTATGTAACTTATATGAATATTGACCGGCCCAAAGGAAGGCAATATTTGACAGAATTGCATGTACACTTGTGGTGATAAACACGTGATGATTATTCGGTTTTACATGTAAGCAATAAATCAGCCCAAAGGAAGATTTATTGTTTGACATGTTCTTATTGTCAGTGTTTGATTACTACACCAAGATATCACTTACAAGTTAATATTTCTATCCAAAGACTAAATATTAATGGAGTGCCCGATATCTTGAGATGGGGTTACCTTTATTTGGATTTATTATTGTTATTATGGATTCTTATGTGAGCTTGTTTTGGTTTTGTTTATTTTGTTCGCTGTTTCAGCTACTAGTTCTGCCTCTAATATTACTGCCAACATCAATTCAATTCCTGTGCTGAATGGTAGTAACTTCAAATTATGGCAAGAGAACCTACTAATAGTTCTCGGAATCATGGATCTCGACCTTGCGTTAAGGGTTCCTTCTCCCGCACCTCTTACAGATAAAAGTTCCTCTGATCAAAAGAAGGACATAGAAAGGTGGGAGAAGTCAAATCGCATGTGTATGATGATCATGAAGAAGGCCATTCTAGAAGCATTCAGGGGCACTATATCGGAAATGATAAAGACAGCCAAAGAGTTCATTGAGGACATTAAGAAGAGATTTGCCAAAAATGAAAAGGCTGAAACAAGTACACTTTTGGCAAACCTCATCTCAATGAGATACAAAAGTAAAGGGAACATTAGGGAGTACATCATGGAGATGTCTCATCTTGCTTCAAAATTAAGAGCACTTAAGCTTGACCTTTCTAAGGACTTGCTAGTGCATTTGGTTCTTATATCTCTTCCTGCACATTTTAGTCAGTTTAAGGTGAGCTACAACTACTAAAAGGAGACTTGGTCTCTTAATGAGCTCATCTCACATTGTGTGCAAGAAGAGGAAAGGTTGAAGCAAGAAAAGACGAAAAGTGCTCACTTGGCTAATACTTCGAAGGACAAAGGGAAGAAAAGGAAGAAGGATAAGGAAGCTACAGTTACGGCAACTCAAAAGAAGCAACAAAAGAGACCGGTTGATCCGGAAGGTACGGGTTGTTTCTTCTGTGGAGCTGCAGGACATAAGAAGAAGCATTGCACCAATTATCACGCTTGACGTGCTAGAAAAGGTATGCTTCTTAATTTGGTTTGTTCTGAGGTTAATTTAACTTTGATACCTGAACACACTTGGTAGATGGATTCTGGTGCAACCACTCACATTAGTGTGTCTATGCAGGGATGCCGAAAGCCAACTGATGGTGAAAGCTACATCTACGTGGGCGATGGCAAGAAAGTTGAAGTTGAAGCAATAGGAAAATTTAGATTATTATTAAAGACTAGATTTTATTTGGATCTTGATGAAATATTTATTGTACCGTCTTTTAGACGGAATTTGATTTCTATTTCAGCTTTGGACAAATCTGGTTATTCTTGTTCATTTGGAAATGAAAAATTTAGGTTGTTTCATGATTCAAAATTAGTTGGTTCCAGTTCTTTATCAGGTTACGATAATCTTTATTTGCTTGATACAATTGCTTCATTTAATGAATCCTTGCAATTAAGTACACGAGGTATAAAGAGAAAATTAACCAATGAGAATTCAACTGTGTTATGGCACAAGAGATTGGGTCATATCTCCAGAAGGAGAATAGAGAGACTTGTGTCAGACGAAATTCTCGACCCCTTAGACTTTACAGACTTTGATATTTGTGTTAACTGTATTAAGGGGAAACAAACCAATAAAAGAAGATTTGAAGCCAACAGGACTTTGGACGTCTTAGAACTTATACATACAGACATTTGTGGGCCATTTCCTACGGCTTCTTGGAATGGTCAACAATATTTTATAACGTTCATAGACGATTTTTCCATATATAGCTACATATATCTCATTCATGAAAAGTCACAGTCGCTGGATGTGTTCAAAAATTATAAGGCTGAAGTTGAAAATCAACTCAGCAAAAGGATTAAAAGCGTCAGATTTGACCGTGGTGGTGAATACTATGGTAGATATGACGGTTCAAGTAAACAACGTCTGGGACCGTTTGCTAAGTTTCTAGAGGAAAGTGGTATCGTCCCACAGTATACTATGCCGGGTTCGCCCACTATGAATAGTGTTGCTGAAAGACGAAACAAAACGCTTAAGGACATGGTGAGGAGTATGATTTCTCATTCTACCTTACCAGAATCACTCTGGGAAGAAGCACTTAAGACTGCAGCGTATATCCTTAACAGGGTTCCAACTAAAGCAACTACCAAGACCCCTTACGAACTTTGGACGGGCAAGACGCCTAGTCTAAAGCATTTGCATGTTTGGGGATGTCTAGCTGAGGCAAGGCCTTATAGGCCTAATGAAAAGAAACTGGACTCAAGGACGGTTAGTTGTTATTTTATTGGATACTCTGAAAGATCCAGGGGGTACAAGTTTTATGATTCTACGACCAAATTGATATTTGAGACGAGAAATGCCAGGTTCTTTGAGGATGTCGAGTTTGCCGGGGGAGATATGGTTAGGGACTTTGTCTTTGAAGAGGAATATGTTGATATTCCCACAGCTGTTATTGACATTGATCAGGTTCCTACTCCTGACATCGTTCAAGAAGCAGACCCAAATCAAGACAATGTCGGAGAACCTCCCATTCCAAAAATTGTTCTAGAAGAACAAACTCAACCACCTCAAAAACCTATGCCATTAAGGAGATCTACTAGAGAAAGGAGAAGTGCGGTGCCGGATGATTACATTGTATTTCTCCAAGAACATGAGTATGACATTGGTATGGTGGAAGATGATCCAATCAACTTCCGTCAAGCTATGGAAAGTTCTAGATCTCAAGAGTGGATTGATGCCATGAATGAAGGGATAAAGTCTATGAAAGACAATGACGTTTGGGATCTTGTCCCATTGCCTGAAGGTGCGAAACCCATTAGTTGCAAATGGATATTTAAGACCAAAAGGGATTCGAAAGGCAATGTGGAGAGGTATAAGGCTCGTCTTGTCGCTAAAGGCTTTACACAGAAAGAAGGCATTGATTATAAAGAGACTTTCTCTCCGGTTTCTTCGAAAGACTCTTTTAGGATTATAATGGCATTAGTTGCACATTTTGATCTTGAGCTTTATCAGATGGATGTTAAGACTGCGTTCCTCAATGGTGACATTGATGAAATAATCTATATGGTGCAACCAGAAAACTTTGTGTCAGGAGATGCAAAGAAGATGGTTTGCAAATTAAAGAAATCTATCTATAGGCTCAAGCAAGCTTCTCGTCAATGGTATTACAAATTTCATCAGGTTATCATCTCGTTTGGTTTTGAGATGAATTTGGTAGATGATTGTATATACCACAAGTTCAGTGGGAGTAAGTATATTTTTTTGGTTTTATATTTCGATGACATTTTGCTTGCCAGCAACGATATAGGCTTGTTGCACGAAACCAAGAGATTTCTATCAAAGAAATTTGAGATGAAGGATCTTGGTGACGCATATTTTGTGTTGGGCATACAGATACACCGGGATAGCTCTCGGGGTATTTTAGGATTATCACAAAAGGGCTATATCAAAAAGATTCTTAAGAGATATGGCATGCAGGATTGTAAACCAGGTGATACCCCTGTGGCTAAGGGAGACAAGTTTAGTCTCAATCAGTGCCCTAAGAATGATTTTGAGGTTAAGAAAATGCAAAAGATTCCTTATGCATCAATAGTAAGGAGTCTAATGTATGCTCAGGTTTGTACGCGTCCGGATATTGCGTACGTTATAGGGATGTTGGGCAGGTACTTAAGCAATCCTAGAAAGGATCATTGGGTAGCAGCCAAACGAGTCTTGAGGTATTTTCAGAGAACAAAGGATTACATGCTCACGTATCGGAGGTCAGAACAGCTTGAGATCATTGGGTATACTGACTCTGATTTTGCTGGATGCCAAGATAGTATGAAATCTATAACGGACTATGTCTACCTTCTGGCTGGAGGTGCTGTCTCTTGGAAGAGTGCTAAACAGTCTTTTATAGCATCTTCTACAATGGCAGCAGAGTTCATAGCGTGTTATGAGGTGTCCAATCATGGAATATGGCTGCGAAATTTTGTCACAGGGCTGCGTATAGTGGACAGTATTCAAAGACCACTCAAGATATTTTGTGACAATAAGTCAGCAGTTTTGTATTCCAACAACAACAGGAGCTCGACGAAGCCAAAGCATATAGAGATCAAGTTCCTAGTTGTGAAAGAAAGAGTTCAGAGTGGACAATTGTCTATAGAGCACATCGGCACAAACTCCATGATTGCGGATCCGCTTACTAAGGGATTGCCACCCAAAATGTTTCATGAGCACACTGCTTGTATGGGTGTCATATCATTTCAGGATATTTGTTTTAGTGGGAGTTTGTAATTTTAAATGCTCTTATGATATAGACATTTTTCAGCTATTTCAGTTTATGGATATTTTGAGGTTATTTTTTGCAGAAATAAAGTTTTCAGTTTATTCACACTCTGATTTTGGTATGGTTTGATCTCACTAAGGTTTTCAGGTGGACCAGTTGAAAATAGGCATGTTAAGATCACATTGCATGAAATTTCTATGCTACATATCCATGCTTGATCTTGTTATTAGTTGTATTAGTATATGTGATCATTGATGGGTCTAGTTACGACATATGTAACGAAGGTCGCTTTGGTCCTATATTGATATGGTTAATGGACAAGATTGTTGAGGTGCATAAGGTTTTGATAGCAAAATTCATGAGCTCATAAGGTATAATTCACATTTATAAAGTTTCATATATAGCCCAAGTGAGAGATTGTTGGATCAAAATCCAATTATGGGCCAATATATTAAATAAATGTGAATTAAAGGCTATCAATAAGGTTGCCCAATTAAAAGTGATCAATTTGGGTTTTGGGCTTTTAATGCATCATTAAGTATGGGCCTCCTATGTGTAGAGACCAAAAATATAATTACTAATTTTATGATGGGCTAAATTGGTAATTAAAGATAATTGCTAGGACTTAGCAATTATATAAAGGGGTTGTGGTCCCCAAGTCAGTACGTACATTATTTTTTTGTTATCCATCTACAGAGAGATTACAGAGCATTCTGATAAGGAGGATTTATGTACCAAACTTAGAAGATCCTCAACCAAAAGACTCAAGAATCACGTTTTATCAATGGATTCAGGTTAGCTTCCGCATCTTATTAATATTCTTGATGATTTGACATGAACGATCCTGAGTGATAATGGTTTTCATCACAAATTTATTCTAACAATATATATATATATATATATATATATATATATATATATATACTTCAAAAGTGAATATTACAGACCATATTTCCATATACGTATGTACATATATATGTATACTATTACACTTGGACAGTGGGACTCGTACGTACGAAAAAATTTAATAGAACTAGTTGATTTTGTTAATTTCGAATATATGTCTATATATGTCGTTTTGCCTTCAAGAAGAAACCTCTCATGGTTCAATTCCACTACAGTACGTAGTCAATTATAACTAATTAACCAACCTTGAACACTATAGTATTGTCCAAACTAAATAAAAGGACAAGGAAAATTATTTGGCCTCTATGTAATAATTAATATAATATATGCATGTCAACTCACTCATGGAAACGCTAAGACCGAAAATATAGACATTTTCGTGACCTTATGTTCTTGTAATAATGTACCATATGAGTACCAATACGATTTTTCAAAGTTAGTCTCCATCTTGTGAATTGTGATGGCAATCATATTCTTTATCTGTCTGCATATAAATATCTATAAATAAATAAACTGGTTGTTCATAAATATTACTATATTAATTTATTTTTTTAGGGGTCGGGTAGGAAATTTATTGGAAAATAAAGTTATAAGCGCGTAGTAACGAGTGCTCTTGTAAGAAACATGCAGGTAAAGAAAAGATTCAAATGCAATATTCTGGTTTCACTTTTCATTGGTCAAATCATGACTTTCGGATACTGTGGAATCAAAGAGGAAGAAATGGATTCTTTAATTCTTTTTAATCATACATATATATTTTTTCAAGAGTTATTCTAGCTTACACATGCGCGTGAGATTTATGGTCAATACTTGATATCACAAGTTCATAAACTTTCCATGTGAAAGGATGCATTTTTTTTCTTGTTTTTAATATTATTTTTATGCATTCTATGTGGTTACAAGCATTACATAACCATAAATTCACATTAATTTGACTCCAACATAAAGTAAATGCTTTGAATGTCCTCACCCCAAATTAAAAAAAATAGTTTCCCTTATGAACTTTATACATATTTTCACTGTCTCTCATTTTTTAAAAGCTCTCATTTCCCAAATTCAAGCTTCAAATTAGTCTCACTTAATGTTATAGTTTCTATTAAAAAGAACATACGGTATGAATAGGATTATAAAATGAGCTTCTATAATACTAATTTAAAAATTGTAGTAGTGATCTTTAACGTATAATAATATGTTATTAAGTAGTATAACTGGACATTTCCTCAAAAAAGCTATAATTGGACTGGCAACATTAACGCCAAAAAGTACTAAACACATCACACATGCATGTATAAGAGAGCATTTTTTAGAGATTAATTCTTAAATCTTTTTCTCTTTTCCAATCACATATATTTGATGAACAAATTTGCAAAGCTAATATTATTTTACCTAGTAACCTACATTATTGTTGAAAGATAGCTCATAAACTTGAACAAAGAATATTAACATAATTATATTAACGCATCTATGGGACAAGGATAGATGGGCGAGGAAAAGTTGGTTTACCCATGTAACCCGCATATCTAAAGGGACTCGCATACGTGGAATTATTGTTCTATTAGTAAGAGCTATTGTTTTAATTATTGAATTAACTTTTTTACAGTTTGATTTATGAATATTCACATTAAATATTTACGGGACATAATTATATCTAATTATAAATCAAACCAAAAGTTAATCTAATTGCTAAAAGAATAGGAGAAAAAGAAAAATTCTTAGCGCATGGGTTCCTAAAAGTATGTGACTTTTTCTCCTGCTGAGAAATTAAAGAAATAATATGCCCATGACTTGATTTATTTAAAGTGACAATAAAATGATTTATACTACCCAACAAAACTCATATTTGAAAAATTAAAACCCCACCTTCATCCAGTTGAGTTGACCGTGTAGATTTGGTAGCCACTATATATAAATGATAAATAAATATAAATTTGCCTTGAGAACAAGAACACGAAAAGTACTGGAATAAAAGGTGATTCCACCACTTCAACATTAGCAATTGCGTGTTTTACATGATTATTGTCCAACAGAAAACTACCAAACTGTTTAGTGCTAATTCAGCTACTTGAGAAGTACTAGTCTTAAACAAGAGAGATTAACGATCGACTGCAACCTCTAACAATTTGACGCTTAGTGGTAGTAAAATCCCCAAAATTAAGACAAAATCTAATTAATTAAATTCACATGATAAATCTACCCGCACTACAAGGTCGTCCGGGCATGCAAACAGCAGATGGAGTCCTCGTTCTCAGTGGTATGATCGGACCAGAGTGTTTGGGAGAAGGCGGCGGACTTTTTGGGTCAACCTGGTAATGATCGTTACGCGACAAGCTCTCCACGGCCCTCGCCGAAGATGCAGGAGGTGATCTAATTTTATAGTCATGAGCTCTTATGCATTTAATTTTATTATTATTGCAAGCATTTGTGGTGTCATGGTTACAAGGGCTGGTATTTCCTCTTGTTAACGGAACAACAGGCCGAGATGGAATTGGAGATGGCGGCGGGCTTGGCGGTCGTCTCCCGTAAACACTGATTATGATCATGTCCAACTTGTCACCTGCAGAATTAACAATCCCTGTTGAAAAGGAAAAAAAAATCATAATAACATATATATATATATATATATGTTAGATATATATGGAAATTACGTTGGAGAGTTTACATGATGAATAATAATAATAATACGACCATGAAATAAAAATTACCTTGTAAGATTCTGGCATGAGCATGATCAGGAGTTGCAATAATTAGAAGAGAAGCTAAGAGAAGCAGGAGTTTCATGGTTGGAGTTGTAAAGTACTTAAAAAGCATCAGCAAGTAATGAATTGAAAGAAGACTTGATGAGGCAAATTGCAGTTTAGAAGGTATTTATAGACACAAAAAGAAAGATATTTAACAAACTGATAATGAGAGTTGCTTTACGCGTAACCCATCAATTTCAAGGACATATATATATATATAGAGAGAGAGAAAGAGAGAGAGAGAGAGCAACTCATGTCTAAAAAATGGATAATAAGACAAGTATTTTTTTCTATTAAACACACTTCAGGTGGTACTATAGGCTGATAGCTTCTTTTTGTCCTACATGCAGAATCCAATTAGGACTTGGACTAAGTCGTTGCTTTAACAGTGTATTTGGGTCAATGTTCATGTTTTGGGACGTCGTATTTGCAAGAGGAGACCATCTTTTATTGGTTCTTTCTTTCAAACTTAAGTTTCAACTTGTTCACACATATATAGCTTGATCGCGTCAATTATATATAATATATGCGTGTTCATGCTCAACTAATTCTTGGCTCCCAAATCACATGCAATGCTATAAGTTCGTGAGTTGGAGATCTGTCGTTTTATATAATGTATTCTTTAGGTTTAGGATGGGACATGAATTAATATAAAGAAATTAGAGGGAATCTCCTTAGTAGAAGTGAATATCCGCTATTGGAAACTTACCTTTCATTGGTTGTTCCTGATATTTTAATATCGTATTATCTAAAATTATGAATTTGATGACTATATACTACTAAATATAAAATAATGTTAAAAATAACTCAGGATTAGATGATTCATCAAAATAATATTGGAAGGACAATTTTGGAACATGAAAATAAAAAACGGATCTAGAACCCCCTTTTGTTTTTGTTGGAAATAGACCTGGAATCTTTTAATATGCAGAACTTTAAGAAGTGCCATTTTTAAAATATATCATGCGAAGTGGTCCACGATTAAAATAACGAGGCAATTTGCCTAAAACCTTAGGATTTAGTGGCATAGGAGAGGGTTTGGGATGTAGATGGGTGGGTTTTTTAATCTTTTTTTTTTATTTATAAAATGACGCATGCTATGACATATGCTTTTTTTAATAAAAAAATATTAGGCGATCTCTCGGCTTACCTCAATAAAGAGTATACAGGTTCGCCCACTTCAATTAAGTAGTTGATTGTTACTCTGATAACAGAAAATTCTCTTCCCCTCCTCAATGCTGATAAGAGGAAATTAACGAATCCATTTTCTGTGTCCTTTTCCCCATTTCTTTTCAGATATATAGAATCCACTGGGGCAATGAGAATAAAATTTTATTTATATTTGTATTTAGAATTTTGTAAAATTTTCAATTGTTCTCCTTTTCACTCAGAAAGAAAGAAAATTATAACTGTCCGCTTGATGTTAGAGATGTAGTTATGTCCCTCTTCATTATTATTATTTTTTAAAATCTCTCGTGTCTTTAATATTATACTTCTTGAAGATGATCAGTACTATACGTGCATCGGAGAGGCGTCAAAATTTATAATTCAAATCAGAAAAGCGACACGAAAGAAGAAATTCATGTAACTCTAAAACATGATCATCATATGACATATGTAAATGTAAACATGTGATTATCGTGGGCTTCACCTCGACTCGTTAGTTTGTATGAAAGTAAAAGACGTAAAATACTAAAATATTACTTGTAACTAATCTTTGCAATTGTGTCAAAATGAGAGCCAGTGTTGTTCTTATATATAGTGTTGTGACTTTCTGTTAAAAAATAAATTTACATTTTTTTTTTTGTTTTAAATCTAAAATTTTTTATATTTTTTTAAATGATTCTAATTTTATTTGATGGTTAGAAATTACACCCGAATTTGATCTGATGGTCAAAATTGCATCCTACTGATAGGCAGGGTTTTTAGCATTTGCCATCGAAGTTGTCCCAGCCCCGTTCAAATATTGACGTTGATGAGGAAGTAAATTGAATTTCCTTAATTTAATTTGCACAGGTGCAAAATATGCCCTTTTTTTCTTATGATCAACCTTAATATGAACATTTATATTTATTGTCATTATTATTTAATTACTCTTTGCTAGATTTACTCTTAGTTTTAAAAGAATTAGTAGTGTATACATGAGTAGAATACATATAATCACAGTTAGACCATGCGGTTTCCACTAAATTATTAGTGGACTAGAAGGAAGGCGTTCATTCGCCGCAAGTTCCCTAAAGTAAAAGGCAAAATATTGCTTCTTTTGTTTTGTGAGTTGTACATGGAAAGTCTAGTGAACCACAGTGCTAAAATGCCCTTCCTTTTTTTAACTAATAACGGCAGAAATTATGTGCAGAAGCGACTTCTTGACCGCTATATATTATTGCACGTCTGTAAATAAAGCTATGTTGGAATTATTGTAGTGGGTCAATTTTGAATGGTTCAGTACATGAACGTGAACGTCGACAGATATATATATATATATATGTATGTATATTATGAAGCATATATACACAAATTGAAAGACTTCAAAGGACATACCTAATATATGTGTGTGTATATATGTATATGCATATATATACTATTACAATTGACCAGTAGTACCCGTACGTATGAAAACAAGTAACAGTGATTTTTATAATGTGTTTGGTAAACCAGTTTGAACTAAAGAAATGAATTTACATTGTAAATGTGAGAGTTTTACACTCTAGTATTTTTTTCTTTATACTTAGACATGAGTTTTACAAACTATATGAATTTATCAATTTGAACAGTTTTGTTGGACACAACGTAATTTTATATATCTCGTTTTACCTTCTAGAAGAAACCTCTCCTGGTTCAGTAACCTATAAATGAAAAGGTGATTTTTATATTTCACCGTTTTAAAAGACAGCGACAAGAAATAAATTTCCCACTAATTTATTTTATTTTCCACCAACTTGTGAGAAAGCAGAGCGAATCGAACATGAAGAAAGCAGAGGTGAAGTAGGAGGAGAATGAGAGCAACAAACCTGAAGAATTTTTCTTGGGGTTGTTGGAATCGAAGGAGGGAGACAGGGGCGTGGAGAGAGGAGAGGAGAAGCAAGGAAACTGTACATTGGTCGGTTTTTGTCGGTCTTCGCTCTGTCAATTACCGACCAATGGCGGCCGGTTTCAAAATGGAAAACCGACTACCGACCGAGTAATCAAACAGTCGTTTGGTTTTGGTTGATTTTTGAGTACAATAACCAGTCAAGATACTTTCAAAAGTAAAGAAATAAGATGCTAAGTTTAATTGAAAACTTATTGATGCAGTTGCATTACAAGTTCCAAACCTTTACAAGTACGCGCTAAAGAATGACTAAGTAGATGTATCATGTGTCCCTAACCTAAGTACATACATAAATGAAAGCATGTTTAGTTCTGTAACGCCCCCTTACGGACGTCATAGATATCGTTACATTCATTCTTATTACCGTTAATTAAAATAAACTATTTTAATTAAAAACATAAATTTGAAAACATACCCAAGGATCCATGCATACATTTTTTTGTATCAATATTTAATAAATTACTTCATTATAAACATTCCTTAAATAGTTTATTACCCCAAAACAAAAGAACCATAATTTAACTAAAAGCAACGCAACATTTACAATTTGCATGCACAGTTTGATAGGCCGAACTTCGGACTTCGACAGGCCGAACTTCAACCACCGGCAGGCCGCCCGAGGCTCTGTAAAACAAGGTTTTAAAATCGCTAAGATCGGCAGGCCGACACATGGTAATCGGCAGGCTGATCATTGTATTGACAAACCGACGAATAATGATCGGCAGGCCGATCTGTTGTTAAGCAAAATTTTTAATTTAAAACAAGTCTCAATATTTCAGAGTGCGGAAGACAATTAATAATCCTATGAGGTTATAGAAGCATAATTCAAATCTTTAAAACTATTCAAATAAACATATTCAGATAAATAAACATACTTTGAAAACAAAACATAGTTTATAACTTTAAATTTCTTCCTTAGCGTTCTTTCGTTTTCAATCCATCATGCATAGCTCACACGCCCTTTCCTTGCCCTCCACCTAATCCATAATTCTCTTACTCTTATCTGCAACATGATGTAAAACTGAGTAAGCAAAAGCTTAGCAAGTACATTTCATGTCTCACAACGTAAAATATTTTATGAACATCTTTATGAAACATCATCACCATAAACATCATCATAATAACGCACTAGGCACAGTTTCATATGGAACATATCTTTGTTACATTATTCATATTAAAACTCTGTTCATTTTATCTTTAAGGGCCCAAGTGTTGCATCATTAACATCATTATAAGCGCGCCGTCATGAGAAGAGAGGGGGAGCTAATCCTAAACCAAACATGACATCATAAACATAAACATAACATAACATGGGGTGTGCAACACTTATTTAAGTGATATATATATATGTACATATATATATATATATACTTTGAATACGTCGTCATTAAAACATGTATGACTTTTGTACAATAAACTTTCATAATAATTCATTAAATAAAACCGTTATAGAATCATCATAAAATCATCATGAGCATAAAAATTCAAACTTTTTCACAAACCACATCATGTTGCAGGTGAGAATGTACTTACCTGTTTAGCTTATTCAACCTTAATTGAAGGTGATGCCTTCGCGGTCTTTATGTGCTCACTCCTTAGTGTGTTTATATCATACATTCATTTAAAATAAAATTAACATTTATTTTTATTCAAAGAATCATCCAATACCACAAAACATACTCATACATGCTTCTCTAAGAACATAAATTTCAAAACACATTTTATCAATTCTAAAAAAAACATTTCAGCAAAACTGCCCTTACAATTGCTGTCTGACCCTTATGAATTCATAGCCCTATATCTCATAATTTGCACACAATTCAAGCACCAAACTTGGCAGGGACATAAACATATTAACATGATTTTTCGTTGGTCATAAAAATTCTATTTGATATTTAAAACAAGTCATAAATTCATGACACAAAATTTGCCAGCAATAGTTAGGCAATGAACGACTCTAAACTCAGGTCCATTTATCACATTATTGATGCTGTAGAAAAATCTACAAAAATTAACACATATTATAGACACATAGAACTATAACATATCCAAAAATTGGCTTCAACAAAAATCAGAGTATGTCAAAAAAACACAATTGAAATCGGTAGTGAAACTGATTTTACAAACATGGGCAGCAAACACCTTTCAAACTAGCATTTAAGAAAAATATCATGAAAATAATTTTGACCTCAAAATTTTTGTGACAACCTATATGCATAATATCACCCTACTACAAAAATTCCCGTGACCAAACAAAATCATTTAGATACAATAAAAAGTTAGAGAAACAAGAGGTCCAAAGTTTACAAGTTCACAGCCATAAAAACCTAGTTAGAAGAAAGTTTAATAACTCACAACAAACATATGATATTACCATGAAATTTTCCAGTTCACAATCTAATATAACCATGAACATTTTTGCCAAATTTTGTAAAAATCAAAGCACATTTGCCCCTTGACCAAATACCATGTTTTTGTATAACATAAACAATCAGCAACAATTCATTATAAGGTGCAGAGCATGAACATTTAATATCTCAGTCTACACAACACCAAATGGCACGAAATTTGGACCAACAGCACATAGCATATACATGAAAATCATATTAAAATTTCAGAGCAAACAGAGATTTGTAGACAAAGTTATGGGGGTCAGAACATAGAGAAAATACAAAGTTACCGATCAGCATTAATTAGCAGTGAGTGGCAGAGAGAAGAAAATTCATATCTCTGCGTAGAAAAATCCAATTGAGGTGAAATTTTGAGGGTTAGCACATAACACATACATGAATAACATATTAAAATTTTAGAACAAACGGAAATTTGTAGATAAAGATATAGCAGTCAGATTACAAGGTTATCAAAATTTTAGAATTACTGAGAAGAGTCTCTTACCTCAAAACAATGTCTTCCCAAGCTTCCTTCGAATTTGCCCAAAAAAAACTCAATATTTCTTTCAATTATTTGCAGGAGAATTGAGGGAGAGAAGAGGAACAAGAAGTGGAGAAAAGAAGAAGAAGAAGAGAGCTTAAAAAAAAGTCTAAGAAGGAGAGAAAATATTTGCGTGAAAAATGTTCGGATGTGGAAGGGTGACTTTTTTTTTTTTTTTTTGGCAAAAATTCTCTCTTTTTATGTAAAAGGATCACATATAAGATGGAGGATGTTAAGGGAAGGTCAAAATAATTCTTCTACTTGCCCGATTTGAATTGTGAAAAGTAAAAAACCTTACCAATTTACTCTATTATCACAAAAGTTAAACATTATATTTCCTAAAATAAGAAAAAAGGTCAAAAATATGCTAATCAATTATAATTAATTATCTAATTATATTAGTCATCAACATCACAAATTTTTTAGAGTTTCTGTTGATTTCCTGTCGGCTTTTTTTGGCCTACCGAAGTTGTAAGGTCTGGTTTGCCAATAAAATTCCATCGGCCTACTGAATTGCCGCATACACTCAAATACAGCAAAATCTTAACTAATTACTAAATACCTTGAGCACATTAATTTTACGTAACTGTCATCTTTCATAATACTCAATAAAATTGTCAGTAACATAAAATCTTATAGGAAATACATATTGTTGTTTAAATATCTATCATAATCATTACGTAAAAATTGGCCAATGTTACAAGTTCAATCAAGATGTTATCTACAAAATCGCATAACTGGTAATAATGATTAGTATATATTATTATTATTATTATTATACATATAACTGAACTAATACTCTGATAACATACATTTAATGAAAAGTTGAATTGTACATGCCGACCGACCAAACTCTTCCTTTTGAAAACCGACTGTTAGATTCATACGCTTGGTCAGTTTTCAAACTGACAGAGTTGGTTTTGTCTCAAACACCTGTTTTTGGGTTTTTTTGGTCTATTTGGCAATTGGTTTTGTCTCGTACAGAAATTGTTCTCTCTTTTTTTTTTTTCTTTTCTTTTTGCTTAGGGCTCGAAAATCTACAAGGCGCCACTTTTTCCTCCTTTTTTTTATCGTTTTCATTGGTATAAGGCGGCGGGAAGTTCCCTTTTTTTTTTTTCTCCTTGTTCTAAAGTCTACAAATATCCTTATTTTTAATTTGTTTTAAATATATCACTTCTATAATTTTTTTACAATATCTTTATTTTTTTTATTTAGACTGAAAAAAATAAAAAAGTCTACAATGTTATTTATACATCGTAAAAGGAAAAAGCTAATAATTTATTAATAGATAAACTAAAATTAGCATCTACGCTAATGCCCTAACACTTGTTTTCCTTGTTTTGGCTGGCGTGAAAAAAAAATAAAAAAATAAAAATCCACCTATAAAAGTGTGCAGAAGCATTACAAAGGGGAGCTGATTGCATAGAACCGAAGGCTGCTTTGCAGCCGAGGAGAAAAAATTATAGAGAATTGGAAGTTATAGATAAAATGGGATAAAAAATTGTAGTAAATACAAAATAATTGTTTAAATAGTAATAGAGGACAGTTTTAAACCTGTCATTTTTTAAAGACAATAGAGGATGGTCAGTCTTAAAACCGTACTCTATTGGTGCCTGCGAGCTTCCCGTCAATTTTCTTCCTCATTTAACGAGAAAAATGACATTTAATTACTTTTAAGTGAGCTTAATTTTATCTATTTGAATAAAAAATCGAAAGTTCAGATGTCAAAATGAGGAGCTTTAAAAGTTCATGAGACATGAGTAGTGATTTTTAAAATTTAAGGAGCAACATGAAGAGTTTTTAAAGTTTAAAAGATAAAGTAGTGATTTTTAAAGTTAAGAAGACAAAGTAAAAAAGTTTCTAAAATTGAAGAATAATTAGTGCTAATAACAAAAAAAAAAAAAAAAGACTAGTTGGAATCTTTTTACTAGGTGTTAACCAACTTCTTTCGATTTCTAGGTATAAAGACTAAAATGTAGGGCTTGTCATTGTTTAAGGACCAATAAAAGGATTAATCTTCAGAAATGAGACTGTGAGTGATACATGTCAGTTTATCAATTCTCTTAAAAACTTAAACTAATATGAGGGCGGCCAACATTCTAACAATCCATCTCCTGTTTCGTCCTAATCACTTAATTAGTTGGATCCAGGTCCCTTTTTGAAGCATATTTTGTCAATAGATCGTTTGGATCATGTTTGATTAAAAACCACTACTGGTTAACAATTCATTAATTAAGTTTGATAAACACAATTAAACCTCCCTATATTATATTAATCAAGATTTTCCATTTTCAAAGTCACCCAGCAACCACCAGCTGCGACCATGAGATATAGTGATTAGCATTCTTCAGATGCATGTGATTATGTAGGGATGGAGCCACCTATGAATGAGGGTTGACAAGTGCTCCTCTAGAATTTTTTTCTTTTACTTTTGTATATAAAATTATATTATGGAATTATTTATGTTTTGCTTGCTTTGAAATTGTATTTTATCCCCTTAAAATTCTATCTTGGTTTGTCCTTCAGTCACATTCTTGCTCTTTGACTACTTTTATTGGCCCCGCCTTTAAGATCACTTAACGTAGTAGTATAAATTTTGATTGACCCAAAAACTTTAATGGTTAAAAAAGAGGAAACACACTTGTAATATTAAGGCAATAGATCTCGTTCTTTTTTTTTTTTCCTCTCTTTTTCAATAAATGTTTGATGCAAAACATACATAAGATTTTTTTTTTTTTAATTTCATGGAAACTTAACGAGTAAACTATACAATACTGTTCCCCTCGTACTAGAATCGGTCGATAGAATATTAACATAATTATATAATATATGCACGAACTGAATCTACACTTCACAAGTCATTTGGCACTTATCAGCATCATGGACATCAACTTAATCTCAGAAGCTATTCAGCTCACAATCAGACACCCAATAAATATGAAAAATCATTTGCGTTTTTGTTTTTTGTTTTTTAATTTCGCTTTCCACTCTCTTTGATGTTGAGTTTCATAATAGTCCTAGCTAGGTTGTTACGAGTAATATGCCTCATGTTTCATATCGATACGGTTCAAAGATGAGTCCATAAATTAATTCCAGCATTATTTATTTCAGAGTTGCGGTCTTCATTTTCCTAAAAAATAGCGCGCCAAAGGAGTCGAGTGTTAAAATATTAATACAAATTTAAGGCTTTTCCATGAGTTGCCTCTTTATAAGTTTTAAGTCTTGACAAATAGATGATCTAGTAAGAGGTCATTATATATAACATTTAGCTAGCACACCCCTATGTGAAATACAGAGCTTTTAGGTTTGTAACTATTGCATAATTCATCCTTATATTTTCACTTTTTAGTAAATTTTACCCATTATTTTTAAAAATTAACACTACTACAAAGTGTGGATTCCACGACGGTCTAGACCGTTGTGAAAAAATTCCACGACGGTCAAAAAATCGTTGTGAAAGCTTCAGTCGTGGTACAACGTGGAGTTTTCACGACGGTTTTTTACCATCGTGTAACATAAAAATTGGCGCGAGAAGAGGTAAAATGAGGTGGGATTCCATGACAGTTTTTTGTGAAATCGTCGTGGAAAGGGGAGATTCTACGATGGTTTTTCATTATCGATACGAAACAGTTTTTTGGGGGGATTCCAATGCTACCCTATTGTGACGAATTTTCCATTAAATGTTGGCGATATTCTTTTCATTGCTAAACTGTTCCTCTTGAGAATTTGAGTGTCAGGCAAGAAGGTTAACATTAAAACCAAAATTTTAAAATGTAAAGGGATGCTAGTACAATTTCTAGAAATAGAGTAAAATTTACCAAAACATGAAAAATAAGCGTAAATTATGTAAATATTCTCATATATGTATATATATAATATACAAATCTTTGTACTTATATATACGACTCTGATCATCTATTAATGTCATATATTGCGCCAAACACGTAATGATGAGGATAATTAATATTGTGTTCATAATCGTGTCAATCAAGCTTTTGCAAATTGTGATGCTAGCGGTTGATCCTACGGCCGAGCTTGCAAATGATCTCTATCTTTATCTTTGGATAACAAAAGAGAGCGTAGGTGGGTCCCTCGCCTCCCTATGTTAAATTTAGAGATGCTGCGCTGGCATCTCTAAATATCGGCCACCTTAATAAATAAATTTATTATTTAAATAAAGTTAACATAGATACACCTTCCCATTCCTCTTTGTGCATGTACACACAAAAGCACATTTATCAAAAGAAAAAGGGGGAATTTTTATCTTTTTTGATACCTTATGTGTTTAATGAAATATCATATTACTATCCTATTATTTGGAAAATATTAAAAAGATACCTAATCAATTGTAATTTTATAAACCTTTTTATTAATAAACTCTAAATTAATTTGATAAAACAAGAAAGAATGTCAAAACAAAAAAAAAAAAAAAAATCAAAGGAAACCTTATTTTTTAAAAAATTTTCTTTCAATCCAGCTGCTTTGAGCTAGCAAGGTTTAACATTGATGAATCCTTCCATTTGATTGGACCATAACTCGTAAAGTCAAATATAGAAATTGGGCAGAGTTGACCTTCTCCGTGATAATAGATATACTAATCACCAAAATATATGAACTTAAAATATTGACAGTATAGCACCTCACCATTCGAACAAAAAGACGTTTGAACTGAAATTTTTCCAGAGCAAAATAGTCAAATTTTAAGTGCAGTATATTTAAGAAAGATCAAAATCAACAACTAAACATTTGAGAGCAATGCTCTATATATAATAATATGTATAACGTGTGTGTGTGTGTAGCCTTACGTACAAAGAGGGAAAAAAGAGATCAAATTGCATGATCACCATCATGATCATGAGGAAACTGGGGTTATTGATAAATATCTTTATCAAGCTTTCGCTGGTAAAAATAATACTGGAAGTGAAAGCGTTTGATCGTGATATTCTTCATGATCAACAACAACATGCAGTACTATCACCTTCATTACTTCATTTAGATATTGATGCAGAGAATAATCATAATTATTTAATTTTGAAGCAAACTTTCTTCTTCTTCTTCTTCCTCCACCTCCTACTATTATTATTATTGTCGTTGTTATTGTTGTTTTTTTGGCGCCAATTGAGTTGCTAGATAAATAACCAACTAGACCTTAAAACGACGATAAAAAGCAAGAATCATAAAAAAAAAAATTGGAAATCACAAAAAAGTCCGAATTGAAAACGACACAGAGAGAAGGGAGAGTCAGAAGAGGATAGGAACGTGTGGGGGGAATTTGGAAATTATCAAGTGGACAACCACACCGTTAGAATAAACTGAAGACAAAGAGTAAGATGAAACGACATTATTCACCTAAGCCGAGTGATATTATTTCAAAAACTAGAGGTGGTTACCAATCTGTATTAGAATGGGATTAAAACAGCCTCAGAAAGGAGAGGTTTAGACCAGAATAATAAATTGCCACGTCAAATTCCAAATCAAGTGATCAGAAATTAGAAAAAAGATTTAATAATAGGCGATTAAGAACAAGCAGTTTCCACGCCTATAAATAAAAGAATAGGCGGGATAGAAAGAGACTTGGGAGCCATTTGAAAAATTTTCAGAGAGAATCCAGAGAGAAAAACTCTGTAATCTGAGAGATTAAATTTCCCTTCTCTAGAGCAAGAATTCTAGACTTTGATTTGTTTCTTCAGACTAAAAATCTCCCGAACAGAATGTAAGTCGGAAACAAAATAGAACACAAAATGAGTAAATAACACACACACAAAGCTTCAAAACGACATGACGTGAAAACGCCAAAAATACAGAGAAATGACTAAAAAAGGTTTAAAAGCAAAAGCCTAGGATACTTTGCATAATGTGAAGTAAGTATTTTGGTAAACTTTCGATTATTATACAAATAAGGGCGTAATTATCACTATTAAATTTTAAAAGTCCTTTCTCAATTTTATTATAGAATAAAATCGTCAAAAACCCTACATATCGAAAGTTAAAAAGTTTAGGGACTCCGGATGCCAAACCCACATTCAAAAAAAACCCGTGATAAGGGCAACATTCTCAATCAATAGAAACGAATATTGCAATGTTGATTTGGTAGAAATACTAAAAATCGATATAACAAAACATCTGTTACAATTAAAAAGACAACTAGACTATCAATTAAGAACTGTAAGAATTTCTTCGTGCTTTATTTTTTATTGGTGAGCACATAACTTAATAATGGATATAAATTGAGCCGGACGGGAAATAAATAATTAGCTCTTTCAAAAATAAATATATTATAACGAATTTATTATAATAAAACATGAATTCACGACAAAGGCATTAGGGAGGTCAATTTGACCCGGTATAGGGTGGTGCCACGGGGCACCCACCTCAGAATGGTGGTTTTTCCTTACCTTACGCGATTTTGGTGCCGATAAGGAAAATTTGAAAATACATCAATCACAGACGGTATTATTATAACCCGCCCAAAGTTACACTTAAATGTGTAAAAATTCATAAAATTGGTGATAACTTATTTAAGTATTGTCATAAAATAACAAAAATAAGCAATAAAAAAAGCGAACAACAAGAACATATAGATTTACATGAAAAACCTAAGAAATAAAGAACTACTAGCAGAGGAGAGATAAATCTACTATATCAAAAATATTGGTACAAAAGGAGAAGATATAATCATACATATACATTGTCACGGTTGGTTTGGGGGTCGCTCTCTCACTCTTTCCATGACTAGCGTACTATGACGGTAGAACGCCAGGGTCTTACTATATGATATTTCGAAGTATTACTATGTATACTATTTTAAAAATATATATTTATTTAATGATGAATTTATTTTATTGAACATTGTTAATTGATGAAAATGTTTTGTGAGAGCTAGGGTGTACTTACTAAGCATTATGCTTACAAGATGCTTCTCATATTACAGTCTGGAGCAAGAGTTAAGTATGAGGATGGAGGAGCTCGATGCGAGTATGTGCGTGGTGGCAGAAACGAAATATCGGAATGACACATCCTGACCTAATGATGATTTAAACTTTTATTCAATTATTTATAATTTTACAGATTTTAGTTTTTCAATTATTTTATAAGATTTCGCAAGTTAAAGATATTTTGTTAAGTTTAATGTTTTTGGTAATGTTGCATCTATATTTTTATTTTTAGATGAAGTTATTGGATTTGATTAAAGAGTCTTGTTTTTTTTTTTTTTTTTTAAATTAAGCTATCTTGTATTACTTTGTTTATTTAAATTCCATAAAAAAAATATGTTTTACCATAAATAAATAGATGTTATGAGACAGTAACTATGACATCCCGTAAAAAAGCGTTGCAAATATAGCAGCGAAATCCCCAAAAAATTCTCCATATATATCGCACCGTGAGTTTTTTAGGCCAAATCAAATAAAATTTGAGTTATCTTACTCTGAAAAGTATAGTAACTTTTCTAAATTAAAATCTCTCCACTGATTGAGAGAATAAGTATGCTGGGACCAACTTGTACCATTTTCTACTACGTTTCTTCTCTCTTGCCAAACAATCCACTTTTCTGTTTTCTCTCAAAACAGTCTTTGTACCTTCGTCCTTCCTTTTTTCTTCCCTTCCAAACATAGTAGTTCTTATTTTTAACATTCAAATAAAGAAACTTGAGAAGATCGAGAGCTTCCTACGTAGTTGAAGTTAACGATCTCATATGTAAATTGTAATTACTTTTTGAGTAGTTTTGACTCTTTTTGAGAGGAAAACATGGAATTAGCTAATTGGACAAAGATATAGGGCTGGTTGCCCTTTTAGATTGGACAAGGATTTATTTTTTTTATTTTTTTATTTTTTTTTAGGGGAAGTGGTCCTGCGGTGATCGTCTCGTACTTATGTTACTCTCACTCCTGACATTGTCTGACAAATAGTTCCTAAAGCCACCACAATTGGCCTTTTTTAAACGCAAATTGGTCACCAAGATTTTCCTAATTTACATTAACGAAACAGAAGTTGAGATAACTTCATATAACTCTATAAACAATATTATTTTCAGAAACGTTACTTTATTTATTTATTTCTTGTGGGGGAAGGACGAGATTGACCTCTCATTATATAGTTCACGGGCAAATTTAAGAGGGTTTTTTTTTTACTTAGTCTCCCAAAAGTAAAGAATGAAATTTTCTAGGGCAATGAATCTGTCCGAGAGATAGGATCATTTTAAAAAGAAAAAAAAAAGGGGCAGGAAAACATATGGAGAAGTGCTTAATTAGGAGATCGATACATGTGGTATTAATATTCATATTCGTGAATATCTTCATAATGCTGAAAGCCGATGATCATCATAACTCAGTGCGTCACTCTAAAGCTCAAAAATTAGCACCTTCTCCAGAAATGCTTTTGATTTTACGTCATAAAAATGGTGCCAAACTTTCATTCTAAGGACCTGCGGATCCGAGATGCCTGCAGTTTAGAGCAAAAAGATGCTTAGAAAATGCAAGAACTCCTAAAGATCTACAATTTTTTATTGTCAAGGCCATGATAAGGTGTGCAGTTCTGTGAATCTTGTACGTTTATTTAGTGTATATTTTGATCATGTTTAAACAAAGCCTCATTAATTTCTTCTATTTTTTCCGCTGTCCTTTTCTTTTTGCGATTATTATATATATGTGAATTAAATTCTTTCACACGTCTTTGAGTTTGTTAAAAGTTTGTTCTACTAATTTCGATTTGTGTATGTGTCAATTAGTTAGTATGTTGCAAAGGGTTTCATGTGGGGAAGTTTCAAATTAAGAAATGTACTTTTTTTCTTCCTTCAAAATTATTAGTTTCTTTATAGTTAACTTTTCAACTTCATTTTTAATTTCTGGTTGCTGAAAGTTCAGATAATATGCAATTTAGACAATGACACTCCCTAAAAGGCTAGCTATTTGCATTTGTTTTGAAAGTAATTTTAAACGTACTATAGATTTTTGTGCATTTTTTCCAGTTAAGCTCTAGGAAGATCCTCTTAACATTGTTCAGAAACCTCTTGATGACGTTCAAGGCAAACAATTATATATATATATATATATATATATGTATTACAAAATTCCTCTTGGTTATCCTTTATCATGTCTCTTCAATTTGTGGATAAACTTAAAAAGACCAAAAACTTCTTTTCCCTGCCAATATTTTTTCTGTCAACCACTTCCTTCCGTGATTTTTGTGTTTTTTTTGAAAGATTTTTCCTTTGTTTTTCATTTGATATAGCTGTAAGTGAAGAATGCAATTTATTGTAATGGTTAGTATCTATCGTTAATATTAATGTAAATTTGTTGTAGCTGAACCTGATAGAAAAAGAATTACGTAAAAGAAATTATTAAGTTTTCAAAAGTACATGTCGTTTTATAACATGAACGTCTATGTGTTGCAAACGACATCTAGCTTATTTACCAAAGAAGACGTGTAGTTGAGGCTGCATATAAACTACATGTCTTCTGTATATTTTCATCCCGTAGAGGTTTTTAACGAGAAAAGAGACATGTCGTTTGTACATTGAGACTAAACGGCGTGCCGTTTTTAAGTTCAGCAACCAAAAGCCATAACATGTATTAAAGATAGAAATTATAGAACAAAAAAGTGGCCAGACAAAATTGGAAGGAAACTAATTAAAAAAATCTGAGTAGAAAAAGATCCAGAACTAAAGCTAGGAATTAGGAGATGAAAATTAAATGAAGCAAAACGAGATGAAACTCGAAAACAAACAAAAATAAAAAAAAAATACATGTACTGATTACATATTGGATAAAGCCTAATCATTATAATAGAGATGTTCCAAACTTCCACTATACACACACATAAACCTTGCAATCATTGGTCCTCTAAAGTCTCTACCACTTCCCTCTATAATTCAATCATGTACTATGTTTTCTTCTTCGGCCTTTATCTAATTTAGTTTAATTGTCCATTCTTGTTTTTTTCTATTTAATTTAGCTATAAGTGGAGATTCATTAAGAAAGGGGCAACTAATTATATTTGACATCCTCGCGTGCAAATTATATAATTCGCAATTCCTAAAAGCTTCTTAAATATCTTACTAAATAAGAAGGCTCACCAAATATTGGGCTCTATTATTATTATTTTTTCAATAAAATCCTAAAAAATTGGGTTTTGATCTTGAAATATGTGGTTCAAATGTGATCGTACAAACCCAATTGGAAAGATAACGTATAATTAGTCAGTACTTTGTTCAGTACGCAACTTTAGACTTGTGTGGAAAAACCAGCATTTACATTGTAGCACTCATTGCCTGTCGTAAAAGCGCACCAATGTCTGAGAAGCCAACAAATTAAAGCCCCAGTCACAGTGGCAGTAGGAGTTAGCCAGGAATTCTACAGATAAGGACCTAGCGTGAGTCACGCCTGATTATGTTAAGAAATTTGGTGGTATTTTGTAAGAGCATCATCAATATAAAGCTAAATTAAAGTGTTAATGTTGATTTTTAAGTGAGATAATTATTTTCCAATCTAATGTTACTTTTAGTGTTATATTTGGTATATGTTAAATTTAATGTCAAAAATATAACATATCAAATATTTCGTTTTTACAATTTTCAATGACAAATGTTAACAAAAGTATGATTTTAATATGCTAAAATATATGCATATCAAAGTCATAAACGGAAGCGTAAAACAACATACCTCCTGCCATTGCTCTCTGTGCAAACGAAGACTCCAGCTTATGTGAATATGGTTTGAGTCTTCTTACACTCAAACACTCTAATGATGGTGTATGAACTGAAAAGAGTGAGAGGTGATAAGGATCAAACAAAAAAAATGTTCAATCGCATGAACAAGAAAAACTTTTCTAGTGTATTTTGTTCTCCCATCAAGAACCTTTTATCTGCGATCATCAATTCAGTGCTTATATACTCTATGATCATTTTATTTTCCTTAATGCGTTCCCTTATGGCTAAATACTTAATATCAATGTGTTTACTTCAACTGTCACTCTTATTATTCTTAGCCATAAATACAACAGCTGAATTGTCACAATATATTCTTAATGGCGTAAACATAAAATCTATAATTCTAAGGCCTGACATGAAACTTTTCAACCATACACCATGCAAAGTAGCCTCAAAACATGAAACAAACTCTGCTTCCATAGTGGAGGTACCAACTAATGTTTGCTTTCCACTCCTCCAGGATATAGCTCCTCTAGCTAGCATAAAGATATAACCAGATGTTGATTTCCTTGAATCAACACAGCCAACATAGTCTGAATCAGAGTAGCCAATCACTTTCAGATTGTCGGTTCGTCTATACATAAGCATATAATCTTTTGTACCTTGAAGGTCTCTTATCACCTTCTTTGCAGTCCTCTAGTGGTCAATGCCTGGATTACACTAATATCTACCCAACATTCCTACAACAAATACAATGTCAGGCTTTATATAGACCTGAGCATACATAAGGCTTCCAACAGCTGAAGCATAAGGAATATTGCTCATCTGATTTTCTCTAAATTATTCCTTGGGTATTGGTTTAGACTAAACTTATCAACCTTTACAATTGGTGCTATACTGGGTGAACAATCTTTCATCCAAAATCTTTCCAAAGCTTTATTGATATAGGTTTCTTGTGACAATTCCAGAATACACTGAGATCTATCTCTATGGATCTTAATGCCAATAACATAAGATGCCTCAGCTATATCTTTCATTTCAAAACTCTTGGAAAGAAATTGTTTCACCTCATATAGTAATCCTTTATCATTGGTTGTAAGGAGGACATTATCCACATATAAGACAAGAAAACTGATTTTGCTCCCACTGACCTTCTGTTATATACATTGATCTATGATATTTTCTTCAAAACCAAATGAAGTGATAACATCATGAAATTTTAAAAACCACTGACTATATGGATTTTTTGAGTTTGCAAACTAATTGCCCACCATCACTAGAGGAGAATCCTTTAGGTTTTTTCATGTAAACCTCTTCCTCTAGATCACCATTAAGGAATTTCGTTTTCACATCCATTTGATGTAACTCAAAATCAAAATGGGCAACTAATGCCATAATCACACGAAGGGAATCCTTCATAGATACAGGAGAAAAAGTCTTCGTGTAATCAATACCTTTTCTCTGAGTGAACCCTTTAACAACAAGTATTGCCTTATATATTTCAATGTTGCCTAATGAGTTTTTCTTTGTTTTAAAGACCCATTTACATCCAATGGCTTTTACGCTATTAGGCAACTTGATAAGATCCCAGACTCCATTAGATGACATAGAGTTCATCTCTTCTTTCATGGCATCATACCACAAGTTAGATTCCTTACGACTCATGGCTTATGAAAACGTTTCTAGATCATTTTTGGCTCCAATGTTGTATTCAGACTTTTGTAGATACACAATATAATCGCTTGGAATCACCGATCTCCTTACTCTAGCAGATCTCCTTAACGTTGGTTCAACATTCTCTTGAGGAGCATGTTGTTCAACAGGTTCTTGTATTTACTGTTCATTTAGATCTACTATTTCTTGATCAACAGTCTGTGGAGCTTGAACAACTTGTTGTTGTTCATTATGCATTTGAACTATAGACGTATTGTGTACAACAATCACTCTATCACATGATGTGGAAGGTTAGGCATTACATGATTTTTCTCAAAAACAGTGTTCCAAGGTCGATCACTCCCACTGATCAAGTCATTCTCAAGAAATTTTACATTCCTTGACTCCACAAACCTGGTAGTATGTGATGGACAGTAAAAACTATATCCCTTAGACCGTTCAACGTAACCTACAAAGTATCCACTTATGGTCCTTGGGTCTAGTTTCTTTTCTTGTGGATTATAAATTCTCACTTCAGGCGGCCATCCCCAAACGTGTACATGTCGCAAACTTGGCTTCCAATCTTTCAATGACTCAAATGGTGTCTTTGAGATAGCCTTAGTTAGAACTCGGTTTAATATATACGCAGCCGTCTTGAGAGCCTCAATCCACAAGGACTTAGGAAGCTTGAAGCTGCTAAGCATACTCCACACCATATCCAACAATGTTCGGTTTCTTCTTTTTGCCACACCATTCTAGTATGCGGCACCGGGCATAGTATACTGGGCAACAATCCCATGTTCTTGAAGAAACTTAGCAAATAGACCAGGTGCTTGTCCATCTTTGGTGTATCTACCATAGTATTCACCACCTCTATCAGACCTCACTATCTTTATTTGCTTATCGCATTATTTCTCTAATTCTGCCCTAAACACTTTGAAGGCATCTAAAGCTTCATTCTTAATATGAAGCAAATAGAGATACATATATCGTGAGTAATCATCAATGAAGGTAATGAAATGCTTTTGACCATATGTGTCCATATCCAGACTACAAATATCTGTATGTATGATCTTCAATATGTCTGAACTCTTCTTGGCATCTTTCTTTGACATGTTGGTCTACTTATCCTTTATGCAGTCCACATAAGTGTCAAAGTCAATAAAGTTAAGAGTATTAAGTACCCCATCATTTACTAATCTCTTTATTCTTTCAATAGAGATATGATATAATCTACGATGTCATAACATTGAGGATTCTTCATTCATAACACATCTCTTAATGTTGGCATTTTCATGAACATGCATAGAAGTATAAGAAGTTTCATTTTGTAAATTAATTTTGAAAAGACCATAAACATTGTGTCATTTTCAATAAGTTCAGATCTATAATATAAACTGAATATAGTATCTAAAAAATTAAAGGAAAAACCCAATAATACAAGTCTTGAAACAAAAATTAAATTCCTTGAAAAACTTGAAATATAAAATGTCCTTTCTAATTCTAACACAAAACCACTACTTAAAACTAATTTGCATGTTCTGACTGCTTCCACATGTGAGCGTATCTTATTGCCTGAGTAGATAAACTGCTCACTGCCCACTGGCTTCCTTAGGTTTTGCAACCCGTGTAAGGAATTAGTGACATGAATTGTAGAACCAGAATCAATCCACTATGTGTTATGACCAACATCAACCATATTAGATTCAAAACAAACAAGTGAGGATTGAGTACCTTTCTTCTCAAGCCATTTATGATATTTAGGACAATCCTTCTCTATGCGCCCCTTTTTTTTAAAAAAAGAAGCACCTGGATTCCTTTTTGATATTAGCCTGTGCAAACAATTTGCCTTGTTCTTGGCTTGTCCCTTATTCTTCCCTTGAGTTGCCTGATGCAGCACTTTCTCTCCTGCCTCCATAACAAGTCTTCTTTCTTCCTGAACACACATGGTCATTAGCTCGTTGATGGACCACTTATCCTTATGTGTTACAGGATATTTTGAAAGGTCCATATTGTTGTGGAAGAGTGTTCAAGATGTAGTGCACAAGGAAAGACTCAGACATCTCAACCTCAAGAGTTTTTAACTGAGCCACTAAATCCCTTATTTGCATGATATGTTCTCGCACACCATGAATTATGGTGAGCTTCATGGATGAAAATTTCATTATTAAGGTGCTTGCCAAAGCTTTGTCTGATGACGCAACCTACTCATCAATGGCCTTCATCAAAGCTCGCACATTGTCATACTATTCCAATGAACCATAAATACCAGCCGAGATTTTAATTTTAACAAACATGACGCAGAGACGATTAGATCGCTCCCATTTCTCATATTTAATAACATCATCTGGTTGGCTGGTTTCCGTAATGGCAGGCGGTTCATCTTTACGAATAGCATAATCAATGTCTATCCAACCCAAATGAAGAAGAATTCTCTCCTTCCACACCTTATAATTATCACCCTTAAGTTCAGGAATGTCGCATTTAAAATCAGAGTAGTACATAGTTTGTATTGCTGCATAATTAAACATATATGCTTGTGTTACTAAATTATGGCTATAATGCTATATGTCATGTTTTACCAATGTAAATACATGCAATAAAAATATGTATCAAATGACATTAAAAATTGCTAGTGGGGCTAAATTTTTAAATTCAAATAGATACATATATCTTCATGATAATACTATCAACTTATATTCCTTTATCTTAATTTCTGTAGGTAAATTTGTTAGACATGTATGCTCTAAGGAGTAAAAATGTAATACGTTTTTGGAGACATTTTTATCAATAAAGAATTTATTCATTTATATATACCAAATATTGTCCTCTTTACGTTCATATTCGTTGAATGTATGATAAGCAAACAGTAGTCTGAGACTGTCAGTCTAAACCTTAAGAGTTGGGCATATGATGGGATGATTATGCGGTAGACACGACTCTTAAGGTGATGGTCTAAAATATATGATCCGCAATCGAGGGAATAAAGTTAGGCGCTTTATTCATGTAAAGATTGTTATGTTGTCTATATCTCTTTTGGGAGATGGTTTGTCTTGGCCATCGGAGTTGGACTCCGTGAATAGAAACATTGGCGCGTTGTCATAGGTGACGATGTGTTGGATCGGGACATAAAGTGAATTGATTTGGATTAATAATTCTGTCTTGGCAAATCGATTCACTTTAGACAGTCGTTTGTATTGTATCTTAATCCTGAGATGAATAATGGGCCCGTTGTCTCGACTTGTGTCTTTTGATGTACCAATGGGTGACTCCCACATCTCTATAGTGGCATGCATGCCGGTACGTTGGAGGCATGACTCTTGATAGCGTAGACTTATTATTCATAGATATGGAATTCATAGCTCCTCTTTAGGAGTAATGATATCCTCTTATATGCGTTGTCCTGTAATTGGAAAACTGGAGCGCTCAACCATTTGGATACATAAGTGTAACCGAATGGTATACTATCTTTGGATGGTAAGTTTTCTAATGGTGAGACAATGGAACGTAAGATAAAAATAATCGGGAAGGTAAGACAGAACTTGTCCTTAAGCCGATTATGGATGATCATATGGGGATGCGATACACTATGATATGTCATGGAGACTTAGCTACACGAGCTTCGTAATTCTGTAAAGTTCGAGAGTGCAGCTCCAAGCTTTTAGTGGAGTAGCGTTGGAGTTGATAATTGTGAAATGTATATCTGGGATATTGGGTTTCATAATTATCATGAGCTTGAACTTTATAGGTCCATTTTGGTCCCCTTTGCTAGCTCACAAAATCCTGTAACGACACGGCGTGCTTTTCCAATAATTGGTGACTTATGTCGGATTTATCAGATTGGTTTAAAATTTATAAGAATCAAATAATTCATGTCTATTTATCGGTTGAATTAATTATGTAAGAAATTAGTTCAAGATGAACTTGTTGAATTATGGCGTTCGGATAATTCTTGTCTGTTTATCGGTTGTTTTAATTTTGGACAATTAGAACAAGATAAACTTGTAGAATTATTGTGAATTGATTTATTTTCTTAGAGATTATCTTGATAGAGTTTGTTTTGATCAGATATCTTTTCTATTGGGCTATTTGAATCAAAACTGAGACTTTATCCTTTAGAATCTCGGGTGGAAAATAAAAGATTCGCGGAGATTTTTTCTCGGCAGTTCGGCCTGCCGATCAGAAAGTTCGGCCTGCCGAACTGGTCAGTTCGGCCTGCCTATCACGCAGTTCGGCATGCCGACCGCGACAGTTAAGATTACGCGTTTTTACGCGTATCTTATCAGATATTGATCCGAACTTGATTCTGTTTCGATTTTTGAGACCTAATCTGATATGGACTGACCCCAAGGACCAATAGGTATAAAAAGGGAGTGAGTCTAATGATTTACTAAGATCAATTTGAGAGATTAAGAGTGATACTCTTCTAGTGAGCATCTGAAAACTCCCTGAGAGCTTTTGTTCACAAATCACGAACACTAGCTTTGGGTTCTCTCTATTGGTTGGAAGGAGAGTCACCGGTGGAAGAGCTGTACGTGTGAGCCCACACTCACTCCGGTTGTGGATAGAGAATAGCAAAGAAGACCAGTTGGTTGAGGCTCTTCTGGAACGTTACTTCTCTACACAGGTCGCGGAGGTTCTTCGGCACACTGAGGTTAGTAAGATCTGTTTAATTTATACATATAACATGTCATACTTGTATTTTGGAAAATACTCTGATGAAAATTTTAAAAAATTCCGCTGCTCACTTTGTTTCCAACAAAATTAAGAAAAAATAATTTGATACATCATCTTAACTAATCATATTAAATATAATAAAAATTCCTATTGGATAAAATTTATTATATTATATATGATTAATCACAATTTAATGTCCTTTTATCATATGTGATTCAATATAATTTTATATAACCAAAGATGCTATTATTCAAAATTATATACATCATTAGACATTTATTCTAAAATTTTGCTCATAAATAAATTGCTTGTACTCAAAGCAATATAAATAAATATGAACAAAAAACCAATAGTTTATGTATCAATATTCATTATGCATAAATTAAAATTATACATTCAAAACATAATTTTGCACATTATTATACAAAATTTAAATGTACTAAATTATTTAACTTAATATTGCATGCATAATTTAAATCACAAATTATACATAATGAACATTATATACACATAAATATACAAAAATTATATCCACACCAAAACTGTATAATATTCATAATAAATGCCAAAAATTATGAATGTTCAAAATTATGAATTTTTTCATGATTTATTCCATAATATGAAAAAATTTCATAAAAAAATCAAAATTATTGATATGATGAAAATTTCATAAAATTATAAAATTTGAAAATTTTATGAATTTTTTCTCAAAAATATCGATTTATGAAAATTGGGAAAATATCAATTTTTTTTTTAATTTTTAGGTTTTTGTTATTTTTTATTTTCTGCCTCAATGAAACGACTTCTCATTTTGGGATTGAGACCCCAAAACGACTTTTCATTTTCCAAATCAGAAACACCCCCTTGTGTGTCAAAACTACATGTCGTTCTTACAAAAGCAAAAACGATATGTCGTTTTTCTTTTCTAGAAATGCATCCTTTCCCCTATCAAACGACATGTCGTTTTTTTGGGTATACCCCAAAATGAAATGTCATTTTTCTTCATGCTGAGCAATTCTCAACTTAGCGAAAATGACGTTGTTTTTTAAAGGGCCAAGGTCAAAACGACGTGTCATTTTGGTCACTCGGGGACATCGTCATCAACCTCCAGTCGGGTCATTTTCATCCGGTTTTGACTTGTTTTAGACTCAGTATAAAACATGATGATTTCTTAGCCTTTCGGACACTGTTTTTGAAGTTTCAAATCACAGAAAACTTAGAAATCTAATATCTTAATGATTTATAACCTTAGTTTCAATTAAGAAACGCTAAATTCCAAAACCCAAAAACCAAAAAAAAAAAATCAACGTAAGTTCCATAAATCGTATTCTTCCAGAATTTTCAAATGCAAGATAGAGGTATATTACGGCTCTGATGCCAAATGTTAGCAAAACTACGATTCTAATTTGCTAAAATATATGCATATTAAAATCATAAACGGAAGCGTAAAACAACATACCTGCTGCCATTGCTCTTTGTGCAGACGAAGACTCCAGCTTATGTGAATGTGGTTTGAGTCTTCTAACACTCAAATACTCTAATGATGGTATATGAATTGAAAAGAGTGAGAGGTGATAGGGACTAAACAAAAAAAATATTCAATCGCATGAACAAGAAAAACTTTTCTAGTGTATTTTGTTCTCCCATCAAGAACCTTTTATAGACAAAAAAAAAAAAATGTTACCATTGGATTTAATCAAAATTTAATTCTGGTTTTAATGGGTAATATGATACCATTTATGTGAGACCATTATAGCCAATAAATTGGTTTCAAAATTGAAACCGCTGGTAATGTAATTACACTACCGTTAATGTAAATGGTTACAACAAATACAACATCATGGTGGATACATGAGCGATGGTCGAAGAGTTATAGTAACAAAGTTCATATTCCAAGACCTTGATGAGATAACAGATAAGGAACCGCGTCAAGAACTCCCCTTTATTGAAGAAAAATACAAAAAAAAATTCCAAAATTTTTAATCTTCCAAATATATAGGCTTTTTATGAAATTCAGTTGTTTTAATTAGAGCCCATGAATTGTTACAATCTTTTTGGAGGATTTTTGAAGCATGAAAAGGCAATACAAACATCAATTTACACACAATCTTTTGCTACAAAAATCACAATACCAACAAACAACCGATTCCACTAATAAACTCAAATAAAACTTTTAAGGAGAAAATAATGTGTGTCAAACTTTACAAATATAAGATAACCAAAAAAGTATACACTAACAATCCAACTGCCGACACAGACAAATGAATCTTTAAGAATCCCCTAGATAGCAGCTATGGCTGTACAACAAATTAGGTAGTAACTTGCAAGGAGAGGAAGAGAGAGGGTAATAAGCCAATTATGGATTTCACCTTAAGTTTAAGGCGGCGTAGGCTGACCATTTCTTCCATTCAATAGAACAATGATTAGACTTGTTGTCCCAAAAGAGTAACCAAAACTGAGTGGCCTCAAACGCAAGCCCACCCATACATCGCTAGCCAGTACCCCTCCATTTTTAATGTCAACTCTCTCTCTCTCTCTCTCTCCCCCTCTCCCTTTCTCACCCCGCAATGTGTTTTTTCTGTATTTGTGCGCTCGTGGGAGCAATCATGGCAATGCATATGAATTTCAACGTTAGGTTGAGGATCTTTAAAGATAGGTAAAATAAAGACAATGGTCAAAAACTGATTTTAATTTTATAAGATTTTTGGATTAAAAAACATATAGGCAAAATAAAACATTTTTATTTAAATTTAATTTATTTATGAAATATATATTTTCTTAAGAAAAATTTGAAAAAATTATAAAACTTAAAGATCTTTTTTTTTTAATTTAATGTTTTGTAATTTAAGGATTTTTATGTTTTTAATGTATATATATTTTTCGTAACTATTTAAGAATAGTCATAGTATTTTACTCATTTTTTTTCTATTTATATGAATAGAATTGAAATAAATTTTTAAAATTTAAGGACATCTTTCTAGTTTCTAAAGACAGCGTAGTAAATCGAGAAATAATTAAAACTATAAAAGGGTATAATATCATCCATATTAATCAATCTACAGAGCCCCCTGCCTCGTGCTTCCATTATCTTCATTGTGGCTATACAACTCTATGCCACATATATTCTCACTTGAAAATCTTGCTCATCATATTTGCGTCCCAACATGGAAAAAAAAGTATACATAATATATACAACCAAAAAAATATATATATACAAAAAACAAACATATTAGTTTTTAGGTCCCTCAAATCATAACCTCACTTCAAACAGCCATCTTTTTTTAAACATCACTTCCCAACTTCCCCTTTCCCTCTTAACCCATCTCTCCTTCGTCTTCATCTTCTCCTTCACCATCTCTCTCTCACACTCTCTCTGTCTCTTTCTCTTTCTCTCTCTAACATTAATCCAGTCTTATGAAGCAAGATGGCAGCAGAAAACAGAAGATACAGATGACCCCATGAAAGAGTCATCATCACTTTTTGATACTCTAATGGACAAGCTCAACATGGTTTTGTTCAACGCCATGTTTCTGTTTCTACTCCAACACGTGGTCCTCACATCGGGCAGCGCAGTTCCCGGCCACCACCAACACCCCCGCCACTCTCTGGCCCTTGACAAAGCCGCCCTTCTTCGTTTCAAGAGCGGCATAACAGAAGACCCCGTCTCCACCCTTTCTAACTGGAACGACTCTACTCATGTCTGTCGCTTCAACGGCGTCCGATGCGACAGAAATTACCACCGAGTTTCGCGGCTTATTCTTAACGAGAGCCAACTCGTCGGCCTCCTTTCGCCTTTCCTTTCGAATCTCACCGGACTTCGCATTCTTTGGATTGTTAACAGTCACTTGTTTGGAACTATTCCCTATCAATTCTCTTCCCTTAGACACCTTAAATCTCTCAGGCTTGATGGGAATAACTTGTACGGTCCAGTTCCGCAATCCCTTTTCCTTATTCCCTATCTAAATACTATACTTCTCTTGGATAACAATTTGAATGGCACACTTTCCCCTGCTTTGTTCTCCAACTGTTCTTCGTCATTGCTGATTCTAGACGTTGCTAGAAACTCCATTTTCGGGAAAATCCCTGCTGAGATTGGGAATTGCGTAAAACTATGGAGTCTGAGTCTGTACAACAATAAATTTACCGGACTACTCCCTTATTCTTTGAAGAATACTTCACTACAGAATTTAGACTTGGAATACAACCATATTTCGGGTTTGTTACCCGTAGAGATTATTGGGAGCCTGCCTGACCTTGTATTTCTTCACCTCTCGTATAACAACATGGAAAGCCATAATGGAAACACGGATCTCAGCCCATTCTTTACTGCTATTAAGAACTGCACTTCTTTGGAGGAGCTTGAGTTAGCCGGCATGGGCCTCGGCGGAAGATTGCCTTCTACCATTGGCCAAGAACTCGGTATCAACTTAACAGTCTTGCAATTGCAAGAGAACCGAATTGTTGGATCAGTTCCTCAAAGTTTATCCAATTTTTCGTTCCTTAGGACGTTGAATTTGTCATCCAACCTCATGACCGAAACGATTTCGGATCAAATGCGCGTGTTACCAATGTTGGAACAACTCTTTCTGTCGCACAACCGCTTCTCTGGTAAGATTCCACAAGTGTTGGGCAAGTTTCCTTCATTGGGTTTGCTTGATCTGTCATACAACAATTTCTCCGGAGAGATACCAGAAAGTATAGGAAACTTGTCTCGGTTGAATTATTTGTTCCTCAACAACAATAAACTTTCCGGGAAGATTCCTTCGACCTTGGGACGCTGCACGGAGCTGCACAAGATTGATTTGTCCTATAATAGGCTGTCGGGTAAAATCCCTCCTGCAATATGGGGTTTGAGTGAAATCAGAATTTTTATAAACTTCTCACATAATCAGCTTGAAGGCCCTCTGCCGATCGAGCTCAGCAAACTAGCAGATGTTCAAGAGATGGACTTTTCGTCGAACAACCTCAGCGGAGAAATTGTTACGCAGATTTCAAACTGCATTGCGGTTCGCCTCATAAATTTCTCCCACAATTCTCTAGAAAAGAAGCTTCCAGATATCTTTGGTGAGCTGAAGAACCTCGAAGTCTTTGATGTTTCAAGTAATCACTTGTCCGGAATGATCCCTCAAAGCCTAAATAGGAGCCAGACACTCAAATACTTAAACCTCTCATTCAATGACTTTGAGGGGATGATTCCCTCCGGAGGAGTCTTCAGCACAATCACAAAAGCGTCATTCCTGCAAAACCCACGTCTGTGTGGAAGGGTCCCCGGCATTCGGCCTTGCCCTCGCAAAAGACACTTTTTTCGCTCGCGAATGTTCTTGGTCATCTTTTCTATAGTGATATTCGTCTCGGTATTCTTCACGACAATATGTTGCGTGATCGGTTTTCGGCGTGTTAAGATCTTGATTTCATCTAGGAAGCATGAAGTTGTGAGAAGAAGGCCAAGAGCCCCTGAATTGATCCACAATTTCCCAAGAATCACATACAGAGAATTGTCTGAGGCCACTGCGGGATTTGATGACCAGAGACTAGTTGGTTCAGGGAGTTACGGCCGAGTCTACAAGGGTGTTCTTTCAGATGGGACGGTCGTGGCAGTAAAGGTCTTACATGTCCAATCTGGAAATTCTACAAAGAGTTTCAACAGAGAATGCCAAGTCTTGAAGAGAATTCGCCACAGGAACCTGATAAGGATCATAACAGCATGTAGCCTGCCCGATTTCAAGGCCCTTGTGCTTCCTTACATGGCAAATGGGAGTTTAGATAGTCGGCTCTATCCGCATTCTGGGACAAGTTTGCGGTCGGGTTCTTCAGACTTAAGTCTCCTCCAGAGAGTCAACATTTGTAGTGACATAGCAGAAGGGATGGCCTATTTGCACCACCACTCTCCAGTTAGAGTCATACATTGTGACTTGAAGCCAAGCAATGTTCTCCTCAATGACGACATGACGGCTTTGGTTTCGGATTTCGGTATTGCAAGATTGGTCATGACAGCAGCAGGGGGAAATAACGCAGCAGCCATTGAGAACATGGGAAACTCGACTGCAAATATGTTAGCTGGATCTATTGGCTACATCGCTCCGGGTACATAAAAGACCACATTTGATAATTACTATATATTCTAACACATCTTGGGCTAAGCAATTTTAGTTTTTCTTGGTTATGCAGAATATGGATTTGGTTCAACTACATCTACAAAAGGAGATGTTTACAGTTTTGGAATTCTAGTCCTAGAGATGGTGACAAGAAAAAGGCCCACGGATGACATGTTTGTCGGCGGGCTGAGCCTGCACAAGTGGGTCAAGAGCCACTACCATGGAAGAGTCGAAAGGGTAGTAGACTCTTCATTGTTGAGAGCTTCAAAAGATGAGCCACCTGAGGCGAGGAAAATGTGGGAAGTTGCAATTGGGGAACTCATTGAGTTGGGTCTTCTTTGCACACAAGAATCACCTTCCACTAGGCCTACAATGCTTGATGCTGCTGATGACCTGGATAGGCTTAAAAGATACCTCTTTGGGGACACTACCGCAACCTTTGCTTCTTCACTAGGAATTTCTTCCTCCACTCTTGGCGATGACTAAGAGTTTGCTAAATTCTTCACGGCAAAAAAAAAAAAAAAAGGCCAGATTCCTTGATTAATGTAGATATAACTATATATATATATATATACACAAATATCCTTAAGGGAAAATTCGCCAAAATGCCAAAAATTTCCGAAAGATCATGATCATGCAGGTAAGTGGGTTTGCAAATTAAAATTTTTAAAAAGTCATTTTGCTAATTAAATTTTTTAATTAGACTATTTTGACAATCAGATCTATATTTCAGGGTTGACTATTTGAGAAGTGTAACTTGCAGCCAAAATTATTGCCACAAGCTGAAAAGAAGAGCAAATTATTAGTAGCAAAACCAACTTGGCATCATGATCTTATGGCCAAGTCATCATTCCTCACTTTGTGATGCATATTGCTAAGAATATAACCACAATATGGTATTTTATTAATTTAAGATGCAACAGTTCGTAAAAAGATAGAAAAATTTGTGAAATTTGTCCAATGCAAATTGAAGATTACGAGAATCTAGAAGCAGTGAGAAATTCCCACTGTCTCACATGCATGATATCACACCGTTGTTCACTTCCCACTTGAGCAATAAATTTGTTGATGAGAATAATATCACCACCATGGAGGCAAGACTACAAGAGTCATGATTGTGTTCATTTGTGGGTGATGATCATAGTGATGCTTGGTAGTGGCCACTGGCACTCACTAACTAGTAAATACTATAGTTTATGGCTTTAGAAGATAAAATAATGGGATATTAAGGAAATTAAACAATTATTAACAGAGTAATTCATTTAATATTGTAAATATCTTATGCGCCAACTCTTTCTTGTTTAAAAAGACAAAATCTTTTACGTGCTTCAAAAGAAAAAAAAAATATATAAACAAAGAGAATCATCAAGCTAAATCTTGTTAACATCACAGGCCAATGAAGGGGCCTCGTTAATTTGGCTTATTACAAAAAAAAAAAAGTCCATCCACCAGTGGCAGGGGCATAGTGACAACTGACAAGGGATGATTGCTACATGGCGTGTTCACTCTCATCCGTCAAAAAATTTTTTTTTTTTGGTTGTTGGGTTCATGCTTCGTTATTCATGCTCTGAAATAGTAAAGTTGTGTATTTGACTAACATGAACATCTAAAAATTCAAAAAGTGGTGCTAAGTGGAGGGTGTAAGAACATAACTAATCCTTTTTTTTTTCGAGGGAAAAAAAATAAGGAGAAAAAGCCATATGTCCAATAATCATATTAGCCATCGATAGGGACCTTTCCAAGAGCGCAATCATCAAGTATTTTTGTTGAGGCGTTTATAAGCAAACATGTACCCAAAATCCTAGTGGTCTTTGACTCAAATTTCCAATCGCTATGAGCAAAAAAAAATCCATTAGTAGCACACAAGGTTTTGTTCATTGCAAGATTGCATTGTAAAAAGAGGACCAGAAGAGAAAAAGGCTGCAAATTACTAGATGGTTACCTTTCCATGTGATCAAATGTCAACCAGATCAATGCACAAAAATTTTCACGGATCATATTTAAAGGAGTTAATACTATTTGTCTTTATGGGTTACAGCCCCACTTGAGTCACATAGGTAGGACTCACTTCTTGTAAAGGGGTAGAGCTATAATCCATTAGGTTATACAACATTTTTCTTGTCAAAATATACTGTTACCAATGACTTCAAGAACAGGATCACTCATCACGTTGCTGTATCCCTATGATTGAGAATGACAGAATAGAACCAAGGCTCAAATGAATAGTGATAACATCACATGGAGCAGAGAGAACGACACAGTAACCTTACAGAGCGTTGATTCAAGCCAATGGTTGATTGAAAAGAGATATTTTTGAAATTCTCAAGATTTGACATAACAAGGATATTCCACTAATTAAGAGTTATCTAGATTCTCCACAAAATGAAAAAGACATTCATTATTATAATATAAGCTTCAGTGGAGTCAAAACCAAGTAGAGTAAACTTGTAGCCGTAACACCGCAAGTTAGAGGCTCAAAAAGATTCGAAAATAAAGAGTAGAAATTATTAGCTTTCGTTGAAAATTGGTCTAACAAAATTTGCTGAAGTTTTATTTTCTAATAGATTTTTTTTTTTAGGATTTCTTCTTTTATTCAGTTCATGTTGTTTCCTGTCCCTTTAATTTTTCTTAATTATTGTCGTTTAATGTTACTATTGTTTAAAGCCCGTGTCGTTTTTTAAAGTTCTAGAACTTTACAAAATATATCTTTCAATTAATTCCTGTCCTTTATTCTAAGTTATGTCGTTTAGGAGGCCTTTATTTATTCAGTTAATTCAGCGTCTGATGTCGTTTCTCTTGTCATTTTTCTGTTGTGTTATATAATAAGTTAGTTTTAGGCTAATTAATTAGATGATTTTTATTTAATATCTTTATTAGTTTTGAGTAATTTATAAGAATTTAATAGTATTTTATGTTCCTTTGTAGGTTTTGAGGGAAAACGATGCATAACAGCAAAGTGCAGGGCAAAATAGACCAAAAAATGAGCAAAATTTGACTCGGAATGAAATGGAGTCTAGGCGTCAGCTTATGAATACCTAGGCGCTCTTATAGATGAAATTTCATACAAAAAACCCGAGGACATAACGCCTAGGCGCCATAACTTGGGCACCTAGGCACCATTTGGAGGAGGTGCTACAATCTTGGCCCTTAGGCGCCACAGTCATGGTGCCTAGGTGCCAGTTCGAAAAAGTTTATACAAGGCAGTATAGAACCTAGTCGCTACAATGATGACGCCTAGGCGCCATTAAGAAGCCTAGGCTCCAAAAAATCGAGCCTAGGCACCGTTGTGATCCCAATTCAATTTTCAGTTTAATTTTGTTCTAAAATTACCCTTTCAAACCCTAGTCTATAAATAGAACATTATGAAGGGTTGAAGGATAATTTTTAACAAAGAAAAACTGCAGACAATAAGGAAGAACCGACTGCTTTGGAGAAGAAGAACGGTACAACCTAGAGACGGAAACCATCTTCGCATCTAAACATAACTCTTTTCCTTCACTCATTATGTTTAAGACATTATATAGGATTATTTTTAGTTTCATTAGGAACTAATCTCTCTTTTTTTGGGGCTACGATGTTGTCGAATTATGAATGTTTAGTTTTATTTAATTTAATTCAATTCGATGTTTATTTATTATCTATGCTGAGTGTTTAATCTGATCTTAATGCTTGTAAAAGTTTCCATACCTTTTGCATGATTTGTGATTTAGTTTGAGGCTAAGAAGCGATAATTAAATTGGACCATGATTGGATGCCATCAGATTGTCATAGTATAGAGATATTTATGAGACTTGTGTAACATTATGAATTTCCTGTTCTTAATAAATTTTGGTAAGTTTAGAAATTTCATAGAGATGTGACATAGGCTAAGAGAAATTTGTTATCGACATAGGAGTAAACACCACTTAATTAAATTAGATAATTTGAATAGGATTAATTTAGATAAAATCGGATGCTCTAGTATTTTATTATTTATGTTTTCATTTATTTATCTATTTTGTTTTGTTATTTTTCTATTTATATTTGATTGTTTAAATAATTTTAGAGTTAACCAATTTTGGTACTTAGCTAGATTAATACAATCCTCGTGGGAATGATACTTTACTCATTCTTTATTACTTGTCTACGATTATGTGCACTTGTAGATTTCTCACAACATTGTACCCTATGTCATATTTAAAGTTGTGTTGTTTTTAGGTTTATGTTGGGGTGCACTCAATGTCTTCCTTATAATGTCGTTTTTAAGTCTCTTGTTTTCTCAGCTAAAGTAGTTTATTGGGGTTATGTCGTTTATTCAAATTGTGTCGGTTTTGTGTTTGTTATCGTTTCTGAGTAGTCGTTTTTGTTGTCTCTGTGTTGTCGTATTCTCATGTTGATGTCGAGTTTGATTGGGAAGCTTGTTAGAAAAATAAGGTTAGAGATTGTAGTGAAAAATAAAAATTTACTACAGTGTAATTTAAACTAATTTTCCAAACGAACTTGTCATTTGGAGAGTTTTGACCTTGTGCTAGTTTTCTTCTTTTCCCTTTTATTATCTTGTATTTTATAGGGTGTTTGATATGGTGGTTAAAACCATTAGTTAGAACTATTTTTATTGTAGCATGTGAGAGTTTTATACTATAGTAATTTTTTTTATTGTAACATGTGAGAATTTTATACTGTTTATAACTTTAAAACCACCTTTTACCAAGCAGGTATTAGTTGTGCTAGTTTGCCCTTTCTCATTTTCAGATTCTTGAGAGACGTCAACCAAAAATTTTGAGAGCAGAAATAATCTTCTGCGGATGATTGTCAGAAGGTACTGTTCCCAATGACTTTTTGCAAGGGATTGACAAAGGCCGAAAAGAGCTAAGACTCAAACCTATTGTAATCATAAATTGTAAGAACGACAGACTAACCACAGAATATAGTATTGATTCAATGGTTGATTAAAAAGATTGTTTGGGAAGAGCTGAGGGTTTGACATCAACTACAAAAATAAAATAAAAAAAAGGTGAAGCCCATACAAGTTAAAACCACAAGAATTATTTTAATAAATGTTTTATATTTAAAAACTGTAGTACGTAAGAGTTTTATACTACAACAACTATTTCTTTTTTCGTATAGCTACCAAGAATTTTATATTGTTTATAGTTGCAATTCATGAGTTAAAATTGAAATTTCAAACACCCCATTCACAAACTTGAAGAGAGAAAACAGTAACGATGCAACGCTTGAAGTAACCTGGTGTTTTAAGGGCAACATATGAAATCAACATATTAATAGCAAGGGAAGAAAAAAGTGAGGCTTAATTTGATGTCCATAAGCGTTGTTCTAATTTAGCCATAGGCTTGGTTGAATTACTTGTTCTGGAACGTATATAGCTTCTCATATAAGCCTTTTTTTAAAAATCTTTTTAGCTTGATTTGGTTTCCATCTAGATTGTGGCTGATTTTGTGAAATTCAATTTGATTTGTTTCTGTTTGGAATTTAAAATGACTGTTGACTATTTTTATGGGTAGTTATCCAAATTGATGTTTGTAAGTCCTAGTTCATCGATGGAGGCATATTATCGGACTTGGTTAAATCTTTGCATTCATTTTATTATCTTTTCTGATGTTTCCAGTGTTTTCCTTTTTTATGATTTCGTCGTTTGAGGTTTTCTTTATGGGTTTTCTTGCATGATGTCGTTTTTTAGTTTCTTGTCGTTTTACATTTCATGTTATCTTTAATTTTCTCTCATTTATTTAGAAAGACTATGCCATTTATTAGTTGTGTTTCCCTTAATTGTAGGTGTTTTTCCTTTTTATGTTCTTATTTTTTCAGTTGATGTGATTTATCTTAGGAAGTTGCAGGAAATGTGAAACTTTTTAAACTATTGGAAGCAAATATCAAAGATATAAAAAAATGTCATATTTACTCTAGTTGTTCAAATTTAATAATATCTCCAGCCCTAGCGGCAACTCAGGCGACCTCGTGCGACTCCGGCTACCTTTTCCATCGTGACTCCAGCGACATATCCGGTGCTTCCCTTCGCGTGGCGCCTCCCTCCACGACTCTGGTGCTTCTCTCTGCGAGACCTCGTGTGACTCCAACGCCTCCCTTCACGACTTCGACGCTCCTCTTGGCGCGACTCCGGTAGCTTCTCCTAGCGCAGCTCCTGTGATTTTCGTGCAATTTCGGTCTCACAACTCTAGCGACGATGGTGTGCGTGATTTCGACGATAGTCACTGTTGTTCGATCTTTGCCCATGGTGGAGGAGGTGCCGGATGAAGGACGCCGTTAGGGCAGTGCCCCCGGCAACTCGAGAAAAATAAGAGACAGAGATGAGAAGATAGAAAGACAGGAAAGAGGAGAGAGATAGGGAAAGGCGAGAGGAGAGAGAAAAAGAGAAAAAAAATTTGGGCATTTGGGATAGTTTTGATATTCTTATACTAATAAAAGTAAGTACTTAGAAAATCTTACATTCGCATTCGATGGTCGTCCTTATTTCTCGCAGAACTGTCATTTTTACAACTGACTTTTTTTTTTCTGCGGGTTTGAACCGTAGATTTTGTTTTATAGTTACTTATTTTTTAAAACCGTATCGCTTTCTTGTCTAGGTCGTTATGCTTTGCTTGTTTCCCACATGATGTCGTTTATTTTTTACTTCATTTTTCAAGTTGATGTCACTTCTGAGGTGTAGTTGCTTATTTTTCTGATGCCTTTTCTTCTTTTGTTTTGCAAGTTTGTTGTCTTCAAGTTGACTTTTCCCCCCTTTTTTCTGAAATATTTTCGTTTATTTCAAGCCCCTTTCATGAGTAACTTTTGACTTCCAATGGTGGCGCGAGCCGCGACGTCCAACATCCTTAAGTTGTTGGTTCTGCGGCTCGGATTGGCCAGCATTGTTTTCCCGTGTGTTCACCATAGCAGATATTTGGGCTTTTTTATTGTTTTCCATGCCATATGATGTCGTCTCTTAGGCTTTAATCGTTTTTTGCGAGCTGATGTAGTCGTTTTTCAATTTGTGTCGTTTTGTATAATGTTGTTTATTTTCAATGTTGTCTTCTTTTTCACGTCGTTTCTTTCAGTTGATGTCGTTTCCTTGTTTTTGTTGGTCATTATGTTGATTTCAGTTTTGGGGCTTTATTTTTGTTTCGTTGTGCTAGTCCCTGGCGTTGCTGTCGCTTTTCAGTGATGTGGTTAGCGCTTTTTCTTTAATGTCGTTTGTTGAGATAATGTCGTCTTTGATGTCGTTTGTTGAGGTAATGTCGTCTTGAATGTCGTTTGTTGAGGTAATGTCGTTTTAATGTCTGTCGTCGTTTCCACCAAGTGCCATTCCTTTTTAGATGTTTTAGTTTTCTTCGGGCACAACAACACTGAGGCGATGATGAGTAGCCAGAATGGGATTTCTGGGGACCATGCTTGTGGGTTAGGTCGTTTGCCATGTGTTAGCTTATCAGAAAATTGTTTGGTCTCTCAGTAATCTTTGAAGGATTTACAATTAGGCTTGCTCAAAAAGATGAACGTTTTAAATGCTTTTGTAAAACACATCATAAACCATTTTAAAAGACAAACAAAACAGAACAGAACAAAAATTAAACAACAGAAAAGAACCAGCTCAAAGGAATCAGAATACGCCGTCCCTCACCTGTTAGTTTTTCTTTGTAGAGCAAGGAGTTATTGAACATCATACTGATAACAGAACAAGAGAACCAGAGTGGTCAATTAGCCACAGAAATCAAATGATAAATAACAACTACAGTTTCAGATGTTAATTCTTAAGCAGAATTTTCAGTCTACAAATCCATTCCAAAACCTCAAGCAATCTTTCAATATCTAATCATTTTAAGAACTCGAATCCTTAACTGGATATTAAAACGAATTATTAGAAAATGGATCACCAAAGAAATAACCAAATAGAAAAGTTGTGAATCACAATACTCACTTATAATATCATCAATTTCGAAGAAGAAAGTTACAAAACCAAGTAAAAAAACAAGGACAAGAACTTTACATCCGCGTAGCACCCAAACTGTAAAACTACATTACTTTTTAACTCGCTCAACACAACCAAAAGAAATAACGTATATTAGAGCAAAGACAGAATTCAAAGAAACACCCAGTATGACTTTTTAATCAACTTCTTCAATCTTAGGCCTAGCTCCAGAAACACCAGAAGAAGCCTTTCCATAACCGTCACTCGGCATTTTGGCACCACCTCCCGTTGGCACATCCCCACCAGCTCCACCAACCTGATACATTTTCGCGATTATCGGATTTCACAGACCTTCTAGCTCCAGCTTGTCCTCCAACTCATCAACTTCCGCCAACTGGTTCCGGTCGACCCGCTCAATTGCCTCATAGATCGCCTTCTCGATCTTCTGCTTGTCTGTGTGGTTCAATTTTCCGGCAAGCTTCTCGTCCCTGACCGTATTCCTAATTTTGTAGCCATAATTCTCCCGAAAGTCTTAGCCTCCACTTTCTTCTTCACTTCCTCATCTTCAGCCTTGTACTTCTCCACCTCTTGTACCATTCTCTCAATCTGGCCCTTCTCAGCCTGCCTTTGTCATTAATTACCGTGATTTTGTTCTTCACTCCTGCAGTCTTATCTTCAGCGGACACGTTGAGAACTCCGTTGGCGTCGATGTCGAAGCAGACATTGATTTGAGGAACGCCTCTAGGTGCCGGGGGATGCCAGTGAGCTTGAATTTCCGGAGAAGGTTGTTGTCTTTGGTTCTGGCCCTCTCTCTTTCATAAATCTGAATTAGTACTCCCGGCTGGTTGTCCGAGTACGTAGAGAAAATTTGTTCCTTCTTAGTCGGGATCGTCGTGTTTCTCGGGATCAAGACCCTCATTACACCACCGGCGGTGTCAATTCCAAGGCTGAGAGGTGTGATATCGAGGAGAAGCAATTCTTGGACTTTCTCCTTACCTTTGCTGCTCAAGATCGTAGCTTGTACTGCAGCAAGTGGGTTGCAACGAAATCATCACGTTCCGTCGCCACCCTCACTGAACTTGGGTCGAGATCACGACCCTATCACAATAGAAACAGTCGCATTTCATACCACCCTCACGAATCCATCTCTGTCACGACCTTTGCTCACGAATCCATAACCAAGGTACTGTAACTGTTACATTGGTATTTCAAAGGTTTTAACATTGAAACCAATTTATTCTTATAACAATTATGCATTAGTGGTCTCATTCATTTCCCATTAAAATCAATCTGGGTAACTGTTTTTCTATGCTTGCTATATATTTCCTTGATGGGAGGAAATGAAGGGTAGCAGAGAAAACCAGAAAAAATTTTCACGTTTCTGTTGAACACAAGTTTGGTCCCTATCACCTTTCTCTCATCCAGTTCTATACACCATCGTATTGAGTGTTTGAGTGATAGAAGCACCCAAACCAGTGGTCCAATATACGACTGCAGCAAACCGGGTTGTATAACATAGTGCAGTGCAATGGCAGGTACAAAATCTTTCACGCTTCCGTTTGATTTTGATATGCTTGTTGTTTTGGCATGTTAGAATCGTTTAAGTTTTACATTTGGCATCAGAGCCAGAATCACTCTGCCTTGCGTGCAAACTGTGTTAAGCTTTGGTTGAAAAAATTTTCGTGTTCATGAATGCACGGTTGAATTTTTTTTTGATTTTTGGGTTTTATTTTTTAGCGTTTCTTAATTGAAACTAAGATTAGAAATCATTTAGACATTATATTTCTATGAATTCTGCAATTTGAAACGACAAATTTGGTGACCGGAGGGTGAAAAACGATCCGGGTCTGAAACTGGGTCAGAATTCGGGTCAGCCGGGTCAAAACGACCCGGTTTAAGGTTGAAGACGACACCAAACGACATGTCGTTTGGCCTTGGTAGTGAAGGGGCGTCTTTTTCACCAAAGAAAATGACATGTCGTTTCAGTCCATGATGACCAAAACGACATGTCGTTTAGACAGACAATGGGCTGAGTTTCAAGTAATGAAACGACACATCGTTTTTGGTCTTAATGACTAAAATGACATGTCATTTTTAAATATGCAGATAATTAAAAAAAACCCAAAAATTAAAAAAAAATTTGATTTTTTCAAAATTTCATAAAATGATATTTTTGGGAAAATTTTCATAAAATTTTCAGTTTTTATAATTTTTATGAAATTTTCATTATATCCACAATTTTGATATTTTTATGAAATTTTTCATATTTTGGAATAATTGATGAAAAATTCATAATTTTGAATATTCATAATTTTTGGTGTTTGTTATAAATATTAAACAGTATTTGTGTGGATATAATTTTGTAAATTTATGTACATATAGTGTTCATTATGTATAATTTGTGATTTAAAATTATGCATGCAATATTAAGTTAAATAATTTAGTACATTTGATTTTGTGCAATAATGTGCTAAATTATATTTTTGAATGTATAATTTTAATCTATACATAATGAAAATTAGTACATAAATTATGGTTCTTTGTTCATATTTATTTATTGCTTAAGGTAAATGCAATTTATTTTATGAGCAAAAATTTAAGAATAAATGTCTTGTGATATATGTATTTAATTTTTGAATAATTAAAGAGTAGCCACAGTATCTTTGATTATACAAAAAATTATGTTAGATGTTTAAATCACATATGGTAAAAATACATTAAATTGTGATTAATCATATGTAATATGCTAAATTTTATCCCACAGGAATTTTTATTATATTTAATATGATTAGTTAGGATGATGTATCAAATTATCTTTCTTAATTTACCTACAGGAATTAAGAAAATGACATATAATTTGATAGTGTCATTATAAGGATATATGAATCTGTTTGAGTTAAAAATTTAGCCCACAGGCAATTTTTATGTCATTTGATTCATATTTTAATGCATGATTTACATTGGTAAACATGTCATAAAGTATTGTAGCCTCAATTTAGTAACGTAAGCATATATGTTTTATTATGCAGCTATGCAAATTGTGAGTTACTCTGATTTTCAATGTGACATTCCCGAACTTAAGGGAGACAACTATAAGGTGTGGAATGAGAGAATTCTTCTTAATTTAGGTGTCATGGACATTGACTTGGCTATCCGTAAGGATGAACCACCTGCCATTACGGAGACCAGCCAGCCTGATGACGTTGACCGTTATGAAAAGTGGGAGCGATCTAATCGCCTCTACGTAATGTTCATAAAGACGAAGATCTCGGCTGGCATTCGTGGTTCATTGGAGCAATATGACAATGTGTGAGCTTTGATGAAGGCAATTGATGAGCAGTTTGCTACATTAGACAAAGCCTTGGCTAGTACCTTGATAATGAAATTTTCATCCATGAGGCTTACTGGAATTCATGGTGTGCGTGAGCACATAATGCAAATGAGGGATATAGCGGCTCAGCTGAAGACACTTGAGGTTGAGATGTTTAAAACCTTCCTTGTGCACTACATCCTCAACACTCTCCCACATCAATATGGACCTTTCAAGATATCCTACAACACACATAAGGATAAGTGGTCCATCAATGAATTGATGACCATGTGTGTTCAGGAAGAAGGAATGCTTGTTATGGAAGCAGGAGAGAGTGTGCATTTGGCAACTCAAAGGAAGAACAAGGGCCAAGCCAAGAATAAGGGAAAAGGCAAACTGCCCGCTCTGTTAGACATGTATGCTCTAAGGAGTAAAAATGTAATACGTTTTTGGAGACATTTTTATCAATAAAGAATTTATTCATTTATATATACCAAATATTGTCCTCTTTACGTTCATATTCGTTGAATGTATGATAAGCAAACAGTAGTCTGAGACTGTCAGTCTAAACCTTAAGAGTTGGGCATATGATGGGATGATTATGCGGTAGACACGACTCTTAAGGTGATGGTCTAAAATATATGATCCGCAATCGAGGGAATAAAGTTGGGCGCTTTATTCATGTAAAGATTGTTATGTTGTCTATATCCCTTTTGGGAGATGGTTTGTCTTGGCCATCGGAGTTGGACTCCGTGAATAGAAACATTGGCGCGTTGTCATAGGTGACGATGTGTTGGATCGGGACATAAAGTGAATTGATTTGGATTAATAATTCTGTCTTGGCAAATCGATTCACTTTAGACAATTATTTGTATTGTATCTTAATCCTGAGATGAATAATGGGCCCGTTGTCTCGACTTGTGTCTTTTGATGTACCAATGGGTGACTCCCACATCTCTATAGTGGCATGCATGCCGGTACGTTGGAGGCATGACTCTTGATAGCGTAGACTTGTTATTCATAGATATGGAATCCATAGCTCCTCTTTAGGAGTAATGATATCCTCTTATATGCGTTGTCCTGTAATTGGAAAACTGGAGCGCTCAACCATTTGGATACATAGGTGTAACCGAATGGTATACTATCTTTGGATGGTAAGTTTTCTAATGGTGAGACAATGGAACGTAAGATAAAAATAATCGGGAAGGTAAGACAGAACTTGTCCTTAAGCCGATTATGGATGATCATATGGGGATGCGATACACTGTGATATGTCATGGAGACTTAGCTACACGAGCTTCGTAATTCTGTAAAGTTTGAGAGTGCAGCTCCAAGCTTTTAGTGGAGTAGCGTTGGAGTTGATAATTGTGAAATGTATATCTGGGATATTGGGTTTCATAATTATCATGAGCTTGAACTTTATAGGTCCATTTTGGTCCCCTTTGCTAGCTCACAAAATCCTGTAACGACACGGCGTGCTTTTCCAATAATTGGTGACTTATGTCGGATTTATCAGATTGGTTTAAAATTTATAAGAATCAAATAATTCATGTCTGTTTATCGGTTGAATTAATTATGTAAGAAAATTAGTTCAAGATGAACTTGTTGAATTATTGCGTTCGGATAATTCTTGTCTGTTTATCGGTTGTTTTAATTTTGGACAATTAGAACAAGATAAACTTGTAGAATTATTGTGAATTGATTTATTTTCTTAGAGATTATCTTGATAAAGTTTGTTTTGATCAGATATCTTTTCTATTGGGGTATTTGAATCAAAACTGAGACTTTATCCTTTAGAATCTCGGGTGGAAAATAAAAGATTCGCGGAGATTTTTTCTCGGCAGTTCGGCCTGCCGATCAGAAAGTTCGGCCTGCCGAACTGGCCAGTTCGGCCTGCCTATCACACAGTTCGGCATGCCGACCGCGACAGTTAAGATTACGCGTTTTTACGCGTATCTTATCAGATATTGATCCGAACTTGATTCTGTTTCGATTTTTGAGACCTAATCTGTTATGGACTGACCCCAAGGACCAATAGGTATAAAAAGGGAGTGAGTCTAATGATTTACTCAGATCAATTTGAGAGATTAAGAGTGATACTCTTCTAGTGAGCATCTGAAAACTCCCTGAGAGCTTTTGTTCACATATCACGAACACTAGCTTTGGGTTCTCTCTATTGGTTGGAAGGAGAGTCACCGGTGGAAGAGCTGTACGTGTGAGCCCACACTCACTCCGGTTGTGGATAGAGAATAGCAAAGAAGACCAGTTGGTTGAGGTTCTTCTGGAACGTTACTTCTCTACACAGGTCGCGGAGGTTCTTCGGCACACTGAGGTTAGTAAGATCTGTTTAATTTATACATATAACATGTCATACTTGTATTTTGGAAAATACTCTGATGAAAATTTCTAAAAATTCCGCTGCGCACTTTGTTTCCAACAATTGGTATCAGAGCCGAGGTTTTTACATAAATTTGCAAGTTTGTGATCATGTTATATGCATAAATTTTGTGATCTTAATCTCTCCTATGCTTGAATTGAATTTTATAGAGAGATGGCACTCTAGGTTTCTATATAATATATATGTTGTCATGGATTATATGGTGAATGTTTATTAATTAATTATGGTTGATTAAATTGTTGTTTAATTATTTATTAATTAATTAATACCGGTTATGGTTCCTTAGAGGTTAGAATGTGTATCTAGGTTTTTCATGTAATTAAATAGCGGACTATCATCTCCGTCTAGGAATTATTATTTAATTTTTTAATTTGTAAGAATTTTGTAATTAAATAATTATTCGGAGAAGACGAAACGAGAAGTCGGAACTTAAAGATTGATGATGGCGCCTCCAGGTATTTCCTGAGTCTCTAATTTTATGTTTTTGAATTGTTGAAAATAAAATTGATGAATTGCATTAAAATTGTATTTTCTGGATTGAGGGTTTTCTGCTCGGTCGGCATGCCGGACCTCACAGTTCGGCAGGCCGAAGGTCACAGATCGGCAGGCCGGACGTACGGTCCGGCAGGCCGACAGTGGGGCAGAAATTTTGGTGCTCTACCGGCAGGCCGAACCTTCATGTTCGGTAGGCCGAACCACCATGATCGGCAGACCGATCACCTAGATCGGCCTGCCGACAGAGAGCATCCAGGTGTCCAGAAAAGGTGCAATTTTTCAGTGCAGTTTTAATTTTATTTTTGGGACGATTCTGAGAAACATTAAATTTGGATATGACCGGAAATATGAAGTGTTCGATTCATACGGGATTGAGGACTTAAAGATGGATATTACATGAAGAAGGATACAGCTTGAGGATTCAAGGATGAAGAATCGATAAATGTCTCGATTATTCTCTTGTAATCTTAGTTTTTCTATTCTCTAGGGTGGAACCATAATATTACGGTTATTATTATTATGCTTGTAGCTTTGCTTGATTGCTTTGCTTGTCTGCATTATAATATGATTTACCATGTATATTGATAACATGTCATATAGAATAGGGAGTGCCGCTCATATTAAATTTGTTCATGCATAATTTCAAAATAAAACCTTGACTTCAAAAGATTGAGTGGGAGAGGGTTTTCGAAGAGAGAACCTAAGGCCTCCATCGTTGGTCCATAGGAAGAACATGATGGTCCCAACCCCTAGGAAGGGATTTCTATCATGTACCAGATTGGATCTCTAAAAGGATAAGGTATTTTAGTATGATTTATGGTTGCACACCCCTAGGTGGTGATTATAAATCATGGATAAAATATTGAAACGGTGGTTATACACTCACGTTAATTTTATTATTAACCTCCCCTAGGAGCTCTGTTAATAAAATTAATGGCCAAAGAAACGATTATTAGTATATGCTGGATCATACGGGTCCTGGATGGCATATATTAATCAGGAGGGGATCCGTGTTCCTGATTGAATTTGGCATGACTCCCCTAGGAGCTTGTTGAATTCTGAGTTGGGAATTATCGTTGTAAGGTTGTGATATTTTCAAGGTTTTGACACATAAACACATTTGTATGATTTTACATGATTGTGTTATCTTACTAAATTATTAAATATGTTTGCTTATGTTTGGTATATGATTCTTTATTGTAGATTGAAAATGTCTAAAAACGCTTTATCATCGATACTTGACAAAAACCAATTAACCGGTGAGAACTATAATGATTGGAAACGGAACCTGGACATCGTCCTTTCCTTTGAGAAACTGAAATATGTTCTGACAACTCCTTGTCCTGCCGAGCCTACGGGAGACTCAAGTAATGAGCAATTCCAAGCGTACGAACGCTGGAAAGATGCTAATGATCAGGCCCGCTGCTATGTTATGGCTAGCATGAATAATGTGCTGCAGGCTCAACATCAGGATTATGAGACTGCGAAGCAGATCTTGGATAATCTTGAGGACATGTTTGGAGGCCAGGCCATAACAAAGCGGCAAGGGGCGCTTCGAAAACTCTTAAACTGTAGACAGAGACCGGGGACATCTGTAAAGGAGCACATGATGTTGGTCATGGGTTACCTCGCTGAGGCTCAAACCAATGGAGCCGACATCGATGCTGAAACTCAGATGACTATGGTCTTTGAGACTCTGTCTAAGGAATTTATTCCGTTTAGAGCTACTTTTAATTTGAGCAATAGACGGGATATGACCTTAACAGAATTGATGAAACAGTTACAGGAGTTTGAACTGCTGATCAGGGAGTCTCCTGCTGGTGGAGAGGCCAATATGGTAGCTACTTCTGGTTCCAATCCTAACTCTGGGAATGGAAAGAAGCAACGGGCCAAAAGTGGGAAGTCTTCTATTCCTATTGCTACCAAGAGCAAGAAGAAGAAGAAGAAGAACCCAAAGAAGCTTAAGTGCTTCTTTTGTGGTAAGGTCGGGCATATAAAGAAGCATTGCAAGGACTTCCTTTCCAAGGGAGGTAGGTGTGATCTTCTATATTTAGAAACTTGTTTGGTTGAGGAATCCAGTGACATTTGGGTCATAGATTCCGGTGCAACTAATCATGTTTGTGTTTCTCTGCAGGGATTCAAAGAAACGAGAAGTCTACTTCGTGAAGACTTAACGCTTCGGATGGGCGATGGATCCTTGGTCTCAGCGGAAGCAGTGGGAGATGTCCATCTTTATTTTGATAATTATAGGAGTTTAATTTTGCGAGATTGTTTTTATGTTCCTAAATTTAAAAGGAATTTAATTTCTGTATCTTCTTTATTTAAAGACTCCTACGTGGTATCTTTTAATGAAAAGTGGTGATTCGTAAAAATAAATCTTTTATCTGTTCTGGATGGATGCAAAATAATCTATATTTTATCAAACCTAAGATGGACCTATTGCTTAATGCTGAGATAAATGATAATGACTCAAAAAGACTTAAAACTTCTCACTCTAATAAGACTTATCTTTGGCATTTGCGCCTTGGCCATATTAACCTAAATAGGATTCAAAGGTTGGTAAGGGATGGACCTTTAAGTCACTTAAAGGTGGAATCTATACCTCAATGTGAGTCTTGTTTGGAGGGTAAAATGACCAAAAGACCATACGGGTCTAAGGGCAATAGAGCCGAAGGGGTTCTAGAACTTGTGCATAGTGATGTTTGCGGACCGATGAACATCCGGGCACGAGGAGGGTATGAGTACTTCGTCTCTTTTATTGACGATTACTCAAGATATGGGTATGTGTACCTAATGCACCACAAAAGCGAAACTTATGATAAGTTCAGGGAGTTTCGGGCTGAAGTGGAAAAGCAATTGGGTAAACCCATAAAGGCACTTCGATCTGATCGAGGTGGGGAATACCTTTCTGATCAGTTCTTGGGACACTTGTTAGAGAATGGGATTTTATCCCATTTGACTGCGCCGGGCACTCCGCAGCAGAATGGCGTAGCGGAGAGAAGGAATAGGACTTTGTTGGACATGATTCGGTCCATGATGAGTTATTCATCATTGCCTTTATCCTTTTGGGGATATGCACTACAAACCGCATGTTATCTTTTGAACAATGTGCCTTCAAAATCGGTCCCTAAAACTCCTCACGAGTTGTGGATAAGACGGAAGACATCCTTAAACCATATTCGCATATGGGGATGTCCAGCTCATGTCCTGTTTAAGGATCCGAATAAGTTGGAAGCACGTTCAGAAGTTTGCGTGTTTGTAGGATATCCAAAAGGGACTAAAGGGGGTTATTTTTATAACCCAAAGGAAAATAAAGTCATGGTTTCAACTAATGCAACTTTCCTTGAGGAGAGTTACATGAACGACTTTAAACCTCAAAGTAAAGTGGTGCTTGAGGAGTTGAGGGGTAATCCGTTTACTTCGGAGGTTCCGAATGAAACCATTCCGATCGGTGTAGAAAAACCAAACAAACCTGAACAACAACCTCAGGGGCTTCGGCGTAGTGGGAGGATCGGGCGTCAACCTGAAAGGTATATGTTCAATGGGGAGGTCTTTTTGGCTGAACTGGATGAACATGACAGGGATCCTTATACTTACGCAGAAGCTATGGAGGATGTTGATTCAAGACTTTGGACAGAGGCCATGAACATAGAGATGAAGTCTATGGAGACTAATCGGGTCTGGGAGCTTGTGGATCTTCCCGAAGGGGTAAAACCCATAGGGTGTAAGTGGATCTACAAGAGGAAAAGAGGAGTGGATGGAAAGGTCGAAACCTTTAAGGCTAGACTGGTAGCTAAGGGTTATACGCAAAAGGAAGGAATCGATTATGAGGAAACCTTTTCGCCTGTAGCCATGCTTAAGTCCATCCGGATTCTCTTGTCCATAGCTGCCGCTCTCGATTACGAGATTTGGCAGATGGATGTCAAGACGGCTTTTCTAAATGGCTATCTTGATGAGTCCATTTATATGGAACAACCAGACGGGTTCAAGGTCGCGGGTCAAGAGGGTAAGGTTTGTAAGTTGCTAAAGTCTATTTATGGACTTAAGCAGGCTTCTCGTTCTTGGAACATAAGATTTGATCAAGTGATCAAGACTTATGGGTTCTCACAAAATGTGGATGAACCATGTGTTTACAAACACATTAAGAATGGGAAGGTGGTTTTTCTACTACTCTATGTAGATGACATTCTGCTAATTGGCAATGACGTTGGGGCGTTGTCATCGGTCAAATTATGGTTGACCAAGCAGTTTGACATGAAGGACTTGGGTGAGGCTAATTTTGTTCTCGGTATCCAGATCTTTCGGGATAGGAAGAACAAAATGATAGCTTTGTCACAGGCCGACTACATAGATAAAATTCTCAGGAGGTTTGCAATGCAGGATTCCAAGAAAGGTGGGCAACCATCTAGGTCTGGAATTACTCTTTCTAAGAAAGACTCTCCAAAGTCTTATGAAGAAAGAGAATACATGAAGAAGGTGCCTTATGCTTCGGCAGTGGATAGTCTCATGTATGCCATGCTTTGCACTCGACCGGATATTAGCTATGCGGTCGGGATTGTGAGTCGATTTCAGGCGGATACAGGACCGAACCATTGGGTTGCGGTAAAGCATATTTTCAAGTACCTGAGAAGGACTCGAGGGTATATGCTTGTGTATTCGGGTGAGGATTTAACTCCTCTAGGATACACTGATTCAGATTTTCAATCCTGCCTGGATTCTAGGAAATCGACTTCGGGGTTTGTGTTTACTCTGGGTGGCGGTGCCATCAGTTGGAGAAGTGCGAAGCAAGATTGCACTTCGGATTCAACGATGGAGGCCGAGTATGTGGCGGCTAGTGATGCTTCGAAAGAAGCAGTGTGGCTCCGCAAGTTCCTTGGGGATCTTGAGGTAGTTCCTGGTATGGATAAAGCGGTATCACTGTACTGTGATAACAGTGCGGCGATAGCTAATGCTAAGGAACCAAGATTTCACAAGAAGAGTAAGCATATTGATCGGAAGTATCATGTGATAAAGGACTTCGTTGAGAGCGGGCATGTCACGGTGTGCAAGATCGCGTCAGAGGACAATTTAGCTGATCCATTTACGAAGACACTTTCTGGGAGAGTCTTCGAAAGGCATGTGGAAGCTATGGGGATGCGAAATTTGCAGTATTTACTCACTTAGTGCAAGTGGGAGATTGTTAGACATGTATGCTCTAAGGAGTAAAAATGTAATACGTTTTTGGAGACATTTTTATCAATAAAGAATTTATTCATTTATATATACCAAATATTGTCCTCTTTACGTTCATATTCGTTGAATGTATGATAAGCAAACAGTAGTCTGAGACTGTCAGTCTAAACCTTAAGAGTTGGGCATATGATGGGATGATTATGCGGTAGACACGACTCTTAAGGTGATGGTCTAAAATATATGATCCGCAATCGAGGGAATAAAGTTGGGCGCTTTATTCATGTAAAGATTGTTATGTTGTCTATATCCCTTTTGGGAGATGGTTTGTCTTGGCCATCGGAGTTGGACTCCGTGAATAGAAACATTGGCGCGTTGTCATAGGTGACGATGTGTTGGATCGGGACATAAAGTGAATTGATTTGGATTAATAATTCTATCTTGGCAAATCGATTCACTTTAGACAATTATTTGTATTGTATCTTAATCCTGAGATGAATAATGGGCCCGTTGTCTCGACTTGTGTCTTTTGATGTACCAATGGGTGACTCCCACATCTCTATAGTGGCATGCATGCCGGTACGTTGGAGGCATGACTCTTGATAGCGTAGACTTGTTATTCATAGATATGGAATCCATAGCTCCTCTTTAGGAGTAATGATATCCTCTTATATGCGTTGTCCTGTAATTGGAAAACTGGAGCGCTCAACCATTTGGATACATAGGTGTAACCGAATGGTATACTATCTTTGGATGGTAAGTTTTCTAATGGTGAGACAATGGAACGTAAGATAAAAATAATCGGGAAGGTAAGACAGAACTTGTCCTTAAGCCGATTATGGATGATCATATGGGGATGCGATACACTGTGATATGTCATGGAGACTTAGCTACACGAGCTTCGTAATTCTGTAAAGTTTGAGAGTGCAGCTCCAAGCTTTTAGTGGAGTAGCGTTGGAGTTGATAATTGTGAAATGTATATCTGGGATATTGGGTTTCATAATTATCATGAGCTTGAACTTTATAGGTCCATTTTGGTCCCCTTTGCTAGCTCACAAAATCCTGTAACGACACGGCGTGCTTTTCCAATAATTGGTGACTTATGTCGGATTTATCAGATTGGTTTAAAATTTATAAGAATCAAATAATTCATGTCTGTTTATCGGTTGAATTAATTATGTAAGAAAATTAGTTCAAGATGAACTTGTTGAATTATTGCGTTCGGATAATTCTTGTCTGTTTATCGGTTGTTTTAATTTTGGACAATTAGAACAAGATAAACTTGTAGAATTATTGTGAATTGATTTATTTTCTTAGAGATTATCTTGATAAAGTTTGTTTTGATCAGATATCTTTTCTATTGGGGTATTTGAATCAAAACTGAGACTTTATCCTTTAGAATCTCGGGTGGAAAATAAAAGATTCGCGGAGATTTTTTCTCGGCAGTTCGGCCTGCCGATCAGAAAGTTCGGCCTGCCGAACTGGCCAGTTCGGCCTGCCTATCACACAGTTCGGCATGCCGACCGCGACAGTTAAGATTACGCGTTTTTACGCGTATCTTATCAGATATTGATCCGAACTTGATTCTGTTTCGATTTTTGAGACCTAATCTGATATGGACTGACCCCAAGGACCAATAGGTATAAAAAGGGAGTGAGTCTAATGATTTACTCAGATCAATTTGAGAGATTAAGAGTGATACTCTTCTAGTGAGCATCTGAAAACTCCCTGAGAGCTTTTGTTCACATATCACGAACACTAGCTTTGGGTTCTCTCTATTGGTTGGAAGGAGAGTCACCGGTGGAAGAGCTGTACGTGTGAGCCCACACTCACTCCGGTTGTGGATAGAGAATAGCAAAGAAGACCAGTTGGTTGAGGTTCTTCTGGAACGTTACTTCTCTACACAGGTCGCGGAGGTTCTTCGGCACACTGAGGTTAGTAAGATCTATTTAATTTATACATATAACATGTCATACTTGTATTTTGGAAAATACTCTGATGAAAATTTCTAAAAATTCCGCTGCGCACTTTGTTTCCAACACGCTCAAGCTGATATCAAGAAGGAATCCAGGTGCTTCTTTTGCAAAAAAAAGGGACACATAAAGAAGGATTGTCTTAAATATGAGAGATGGCTTGACAAAAAAGGTACTCAATTCTCACTTGTTTATTATGAATCTAATATGGTTGATGTTGAGCATAACACATGGTGGATTGATTCTGGTTCTTCAATCCATGTCACTAATTCCTTGCAGGGAATGCAAGGCCTGAGGAAGCCAGTGGGAAGTGAGCAGTGCATCTATTCAGGCAACAAGATGCGCTCACATGTAGAGGCTGTCGGAACATGCAATTTAGTTTTATCTAGTGGTTTTATTTTAAAATTAGAAAAGACATTTTATATTCCTAGTTTTTCTAGGAATTTAATTTCAGTTTCAAGTCTTGTACCATTGGGATTTTCCTTTAATTTTTCAGACACTATATTTAGTTTGTTTTATAGATCTGAACTTATTAGAAATGGTATATTGTCAAATGATCTTTTCAAAATTAATTTATAGGATAAAACTTCTTATACTTCTATGCATGTTCAAGATAATGCTGGCATTAAGAGATGTGTTATGAATGAAGATTCCTCTATGTTGTGGCACCGTAGATTGGGTCATATCACTATTGAGAGAATAAAGAGACTAGTGAATGATGGGGTACTTAGTACTCTAGATTTTACTGACTTTGACACTTGTGTGGACTGCATAAAGGGAAAGCAGACCAATATGTCAAAGAAAGGTGCCAAGAGGAGTTCAGACATATTAGAGATCATACATACAGATATTTATAGTCCAGACATAGACGCGTATGGTCAAAAGTATTTCATTACTTTTATTGATGATTACTCACGATATATGTATCTCTACTTGCTTCATAACAAAAATGAAGCTATAGATGCCTTTAAGGTGTTTAAGGCAGAAGTAGAGAAACAATGTGGTAAGCAAATAAAGATAGTGAGATCTGATAGAGGTGGTGAATACTATGGTAGATACACCGAAGATGGACAAGCGCCTGGTCCATTTGCGAAGTTTCTTTAAGAACATGGGATAGTTGCCCGGTTCTCTAGATCAAAATGGTGTGGTAGAAAGAAGAAACCGAACATTGTTGGATATGGTGCGGAGCATGCTTAGCAGCTCCAAGCTTCCTAGGTCTTTGTGGACTGAAGCTCTCAAGACGGTTGTGTATATATTAAACCGAGTTCCAACCAAGGCTGTCTCAAAGACACCATTTGACTTATGGAAAGGTTGGAAACCGAGTTTGCGACATATACGTGTTTGGGGATGCCCGTCTGAAGTGAGAGTCTATAATCCACAAGAAAAGAAACTAGACCTAAGGACCATAAGTGGGTATTTTGTTGGATATGCTGAATGGTCTAAGGGATACATATTTTATTGTCCACCACATACCACTAGGTTTGTGGAGTCAAGGAATGCGAAATTTCTTGAGAATGACTTGATCAGTGGGAGCGATCGATTCTGGAATACCATTCTAGAGAAAGATCATACAGATGCTCAAGCTTCCACTTCATATGATAGAGTGATTGTTATGCGCAACACGCCTACAGTTCAAATGCGTGTTGAACAATAGCCAGTCATTCAAGTTCCACAAATTGCTGATCAAGAAGTAGTAGATCTAGTTGAACAGCCAGCTGATCCACGTGCTCCTCAAGAGAATGTTGAATCAGTATTAAGGAGATCTACTAGAGTAAGGCGATCAGCCATTCTTAGTGATTATATTGTGTATCTACAAGAGTCTGACTACAATATAGGAGCCGAAAATGATCCAGAAACGTTTTCACAAGCCATGAGTTGTAAGGTATCTAACTTGTGGTATGATGCCATGAAAGATGAGATGAACTCTATGTCATCTAATGGAGTCTGGGATCTTGTCAAGTTGCCTAATGGTGTAAAAGCCATTGGATGCAAATGGGTCTTCAAGACAAAGAAAGACTCATTAGGCAACATTGAGAGACATAAGGCAAGACTCGTTGCTAAAGGATTCACTCAAAGGGAGGGTATAGATTACACTGAGACTTTTTCTCCTGTATCTAAAAAGGACTCCCTTCGTGTGATCATGGCATTAGTAGCTTATTTTGATTTTGAGTTACATCAGATGGATGTGAAAATGGCATTCCTCAATGGTGATCTAGAGGAAGAGGTTTATATGAAACAACCTGAAGGATTCTCCTCTAGTGATGGTGAGCAATTGGTATGCAAACTCAAGAAATCCATATATGGTTTGAAACAGGCTTCCCGTCAATGGTATTTGAAATTCCACGATGTCATCACTTCATTTGGTTTTGAAGAGAACATCATGAATCAATGTATATACCAGAAGGTCAGTGGGAGCAAGATTTGTTTCCTTGTTTTGTATGTGGATGATATCCTTCTTGCAACCAATGATAAGGGGTTTCTATATGAGGTGAAACAATTCTTTTCTAAGAACTTTGATATGAAGGATATGGGTGAGGCATCTTATGTCATTGGCATAAAGATCCATAGGGATAGATCTCGATGCATTTTGGGACTATCGCAGGAAACCTATATCAATAAAGTCTTAGACAGATTTCGGATGAAAGATTGTTCACCAAGTATAGCACCTATTGTGAAGGGTGATAAGTTCAATTTGAACCAATGTCCAAGGAATGATTTCGAAAAAGTTCAAATGAGCAACATTCCTTATGCTTCAGTTGTTGGAGGCCTTATGTATGCTCAGGTCTGCACAAGACCTGACATTGCATTTGCTGTGGGAATGTTGTGAAGATATCAGAGAAACCTAGGCATTGACCACTAGAGGGCTGCAAAGAAGGTGATGAGGTACCTTCAAGGTACAAAGGATTACATGCTTATATATAGACGAACTGACATTCTAGAGGTGATTGGCTACTCCGATTCAGACTTTGCTGGCTATGTTGATTTGAGAAAATCAACTTCATGTTATATTTTCATGCTAGCCTGAGGAGCTATATCTTGGAGGAGTGGAAAGCAAACGTTGGTTGCTACTTCCACGATGGAGGCAGAGTTCGTTTCTTGTTTTGAGGCTACTTCGTATGGTGTATGGTTGAAGAGTTTCATGACAGGCCTTAGAATTGTAGATTCTGTGTCTAGGCCATTAAGGATATATTGTGACAATTCAGCTACTGTCTTTATGGCTAAAAATAATAAAAGTGGCAGTCAAAGTAAACATATCGACATTAAGTACTTAGCCATAAGGGAACGCATTAGGGAAAATAAAGTGGTCATTGAGCATATAAGCACTGAATTGATGATCACAGATCCTCTGACAAAAGGAATGCCACCGAAGTCATTTAAGGATCATGTTGTACAGATGGGACTTGGTTCCATAATGTAAATTTGTTTGTACATACAATTTATAGTTTTAATGAAACTCTTATTCAGTTGTGATGTTTTCTCATATTTGTTTTGCGTATTAAGTTATTGGAGAAAATTCACATTCAATAAGACCAAGAATAAACATTGGGTTTATTCATAAAGTTAAGTTACCATATAAGGAATAAAGTCTGAGAAATAATACATTGCAATACATGGAAGATAATACTCACAATTTAGAGAAACTATCGCCATGATTCATGTATTTGTTTCCTGAAAGTTTGGGTTTAATGAATATAAGGTTAAATATGGAGACCAAGTGGGAGAATGTAACTGTTACTTTGGTATTTCAAAGGTTTCAACATTGAAACCAATTTATTCTTGTAACAATTATGCATTAGTGGTCTCATTCATTTCCCATTAAAATTAATCTGGGTAACTGTTTTTCTATGCTTGCTATATATTTCCTTGATGGGAGGAAATGAAGGGTAGCAGAGAAAACCAGAAAAAATTTTCACATTTTTGTTGAGCACAAGTTTGGTCCCTATCACCTTTCTCTCATCCAGTTCTATACACCATCGTATTGAGTGCTTGAGTGATAGAAACACCCAAACCAGTGGTCCAATATACGACTGCAGCAAACCGGGTTGTATTACATAGTGCAGTGTAATGGTAGGTACAAAATCTTTCACGCTTCCGTTTGATTTTGATATGCTTGTTGTTTTGCTATGTTAGAATCGTTTAAGTTTTACAGGTACATCGCCAGGGTCGCGACCACCATTGGTCATGCTAACGGTGACTGATTTCGAGAGCAAGGGCTGCCTGCAGAGTTTTTTCGTTAAGTTTTTTTTTTCCTTTTTTTTGTTTATTATTAGTTTTTTTTAATTTTAATTTTATTTTAATTATCTTCAAGCGACCCAATTGTTGTTCGGTAAAATTGAGTTTTTTAAACTATTGGATTAAATCCAATGGCTATAAAAAACGGTTCTCATAGATGAGACCCTCCAACAGGGAGTCTCGTTATAGAACTTTCCTCTTTTGAAAATATTTATGTTGATATATAAAGCTGAGAATTTCAGTATGGGCACCACTTGTAGAAGCAGGTTATATCGCATTAAGTTCACAACTTTAAAGAATCATCGAACTCACAATTCCTCATGACTTTCAGATTCCTTGGATCACCTTCAGTGTTTTGAACTTGAAACATTGAAATCTGCTCTAGAAAGGACAACGATAGAGGTATGTTTTTGAAGTCTGATTTTCCTCTTGAAAATTATGAAATAAAAAACTTAGTTACAGAATCAAGGAATTGCTAGTTGCAGATCCAAATATCTCTTGATAGAGAAGTTTTTGACAAATGAGGAGTACATTTTACACCAAAATTCTACAGCATTGCTGACATATAGAAGTCATATTTGATTTTGATTTTCGTTCAATTTTATTCAGTCATCGATGTCATTTTCAAATTTGTTGTTCAGCATGCATGAGAAATGTCAAGTCGTAATAATGCTGATTGCAATTTTGCGTCGCAAAAGAAGAAATAAGCCTTCTCTTTTAAGGTTCTTGTCTGAGCACGTGAGGTGACTTTGTTTTAATTATATGCAAAGGTAGAGCTGGAAAATTTTTTCAGGGGCGTAATAGAAAAAAAAAAAAATTGAGTTAAAAATTACAACGTAATTGTATTTTTTTAATTTTAATTTTATTTTTGTCATTGCTTTATCTAGTTTGTTTTTCTGAATCAACTAAGCATGTGATAGAATTTAATTCTATTTTTAAATTAGATTAGTTTTGGTAAAATTAGATGCCCTAATCTTTTATTTATTTATTTATTTATATTTTTATTTATATTTTTGTTTTATTATTTTTTCTTATATTTCAATCGTTTGAATTATTTTAGAATTAACTAATTTCGGTACTTAACTAGATTAACACAATTCTCGGGAACAATACTTTAATATTCACTGCTTTATTACTTGTATATGACTGTGTACTTGCGGATTTTTTTGCAACACAACCCAGTAATATCCTGCAGCTTCTCTCTCAATGTACTAACCGGAAATGTTGCTTGATAGCTAGGCAGGGAAATTGGGTCGCCCATACTTTAGCTGTTAAATATATGCTTTTAAGTCAGTGTTGGAAAGTGAGGGCACTACTAAATGTTCCTAGTTGTATTCAATACCTGTTATTGGCTCATTTAACCTGATTTAATAGAGGAACGTTTATTACCCTATATATGTGTATGTGTGTATATATATATAAGTTCCTCATATGGCAACTTATAATGGTACATAAATTAAAAAAAAAAAAAACTAACAAATTAAGGCTTTATTTGGCAACGTCGTTCAAACTATATAATTTCAATTGCCATAGTGTAAAGCTCTCACCTGCTATGTATAAGCAAAAATAGACTACAGTGTAAAGCTCTTACATGCTATAGTAAATCATTCTAACTTGTGGTTATAACTGCATTGTCAAACGTATCCTAAGGCAAAATAGTAGGATAAACAAAAAAACATAATTGTTTAAAATTATGCATAAAGCATATATATATATATATATATATATATATATAGGTCGACCTTCCTTATACAACTACAGATAGATCAGCCAAATGTCAAGTTCTTCACTCGCTATGTTTCATAAAAAAAGGTCATAAAACAACTTTTCAAACACTTTCTTGGGTTCATGTTGTAGAGCTATAAAGATGGATATAGTACTCTCGTCCAATTTTGGAGTGTTAACATTACGTTCAAACTCTTCACTTAAACTATGTTTTTAAACGTTCAAACTACTCACTTGCGATTGCAATTGTTCTGTCAATAAAGGAGAGAAGACAACCACGTCAAATGGTCATTAAGACAAATAATTTGATGCGCTCGTTTTCTTTAATATATAGTCTCATCCGCTAATTAAATGTTACGTTGCTGCAACTTGCATGAACATATGGGACCCGTGCAACTAACAATTTTGTTGCATGCCATGAAATCCTTTGCGAGCAGTGACGAAGCCAACTAAGGCCCAGGGGACTTCACTTGCCTAATTTTTTAAATTATTGTTTTAGTCCATTTTTGTTTAATGTTTAGCCCTCTTGCTTTTTTTTATTTTCTGTGCCATCCATAGTATATTAAACTTTTCTTTACACCCCTAATCTGATCTAAAGTTTATCAATTTGTCCTCTAAAAGTTTCTAATTTTAAATTTTATACATATCTTAAACATGCATACCAATTATAAGTCCATATCAAAGCATAGTGTTCCACTTCCATTCCAAGTTTCTAACCACAAAAGCTGCCATTCCTTTGGCAAAAAAGTGAACTTAGTCAAGCGGAGTGAGCCAGCATCACTTGTCTCTTCCCAATATCTCTACGTCAATATATATTGGAACGTCGTCGCAATGAAATTCACCTTGTCTCCACTTTTTAAGATGCAAAGTCCCTCCTTTTTATGCTCTTTCTCACTCACACATGACGGATTGATCTTCAAAATCAATAGTGGGTTTCTCAACTCAAATATAGATACGTCGCTGTAAAACTCTTGCAAGTAAAAATATCTCAAGATTCGAAGACGACCCAATTCAGGACCATCTTGTTTGTTTCCATATTTATTACCACTAACATTTTTCTTTCACGCATGTAGAAATGCTATTCAGTACCACTGATCATTGCATCACCACATGAAGCAATTGTATTAACGTAGTGGGATCTATAACATGCACACATAGACACACACAAACTTACATACACATACATACATTCGTACGTGCGTAGTACATCTATAACATACACACATATATATACAAACACATCATACATCCATACATGCGTACACATACACGTGTACACACATACGTACATACATACATACATGGGGCCTGTATAGGAGGATTTTTTGGAAGCTGTTTTTAGCTTTCTAAATTTAAAACCTACTTCTAAAAGTGTTTGAATGATTTAAAAGTGTTTTTACTTTCCAGAAGTGTTTTTTGCCAAAGCCATAAAAAATGGCTTATCAAAAAAACACTTTTGAAATAAACTTTGAAACTTATTCCAGAATATTAATAATACATTGTAAGTTTAAATTATAACATTTTTGTGACTTTTAAAAAAATAGATACCATTTTGGCTTAATAAAGCTCTTTTAAAATATGGCTTTTAACACTTGAAAACTTATTCCAAAGTATTAATAATACATTGTAAGTTTAAATTATAACATTTTTGTGACTTTTAAAAAAATAAAAACCATTTTGGCTCAATAAAACTCTTTTAAAATATAATTTTAAACACTTATTAAAAAGTTACAGCTTTACGTTTCTCTTCATCTACTTACTAAAGACATAACAGAAGTCGTGGGAAACGGGCCATACACACATATTACATATATTGAACATAAAAGTGTGGAGATTGGAGCTTTAGACATTGTGGTAGAGTCATGTACAGAATTACTGGTTGACAATACCAAAAACCACTTATTTGAGTACAAATTAATAAAGGTGTTTTGGGAATTGAGAAATTAATATACGTGGAATCCTAATTTTTTTTTAATTTTTGGCACAATAATTAGTTTCCTACTTTGAAAATTTGGACAATTGAGTCTTCAAAATATGACTTATTAGATCCTCATTTTGAAAATTTAATGGACTGACTGCCTGATTCTTATATTCTTGACACTTCCTAATTTCGAAAAACTTAGACAATAATACAATTTAGAGATCATAAAATACAGTAAATATTTAAAGGTAAATAAAAGTATTTACTAAGAATGAATAAATTATTTACAGTAAATATGTTATTTACTTTAAAATATTTAAAACCTATTAGTCACTTAAAATTAAAAAAAAAAACTATGTTATTTACTCCGCATATAAAGGAAGATTTAATTAGGGTGTTCTGCAAACTATATATATATATTTTTTGAAAAATAAGATTTCATTCCAATAAGAAAGAGATACAATATGGCTGACCCTAAAATCCAAAGCATGATCCATAATACGAGCAAAACCATGGATATAATCAAATCACGTACAAATCAAAGAAATGAAGTGTGTATAAGAGGTTCGCCTGAATGGAAAGAACCAAATAAATAAAGCGTCTCTCCACGCAAAAATAGAACACACGTTACTCCCGTTAAAAAGGCCCACAATAGTTGAGGGCTAAAACGGCTAAGGGCCCCACAATACTACTTCACGTCTTATCTTTTTGGATGAGCAATATTTTTTGTGTGGTTTATATCTTGTGAGCACGTGTTGGCTTAAAAATTGAACATGTACTTTCTTTGCCGGTTTCTAAGCTTGCATTACAGAAGGATCTCCTTTTTCTTAATAGGGCACGTTTCCTACCGATCTGTTTTAATTACTGTATCTCAGATAGTTCCAGTCTCAGTGACTCGGCGTCTATAGTAATATTGCCCCTGGTGGTTTATCCACACTAATTCCTTTAATTCTTTGTCTTGAAAAAGTAGTAGTTAAAGAAGAAGATGATGATCAATATAAAAGTGAAAGAGTCGACAATGGTGAAGCCGGCGGAGAAGACTCCTCGGAGATCGCTTTGGATGTCGGGGTTGGACTTGATGAACAACGATGTCCACAATCCAATCATTTACTTCTGCAAAAACAAAAACAACGTCGGAGCTAATTCCAACAACTTTTTCGACCATGCAGTCCTAAAGGAGGCCCTAAGCAAGGCTCTTGTCCAATTCTATCCCATGGCAGGCCGCTTCAGCCGTGACATCAGAGGCCGTCTCGAGATCAACTGCAATGAGGAGGGTGTTCTCTTCGTTGTCGCCGAGAGCAGCTCTTCTCTCGATGATTTCGGAGATTTCACCCCCTCGCGGGAGATGCAAATGAAGCTCATTCCCGTCGTTGACTACTCCGGTGGTATCTCTTCGTATCCCTTCTTCGTGTCTCAGGTACTCAGACTGATTCTTCTTTTTAATTCTTAGTTATGGTGTTATTGTTATTATTATTATTATTATTTATTAAATGGTATCTCTCTCTGTTAAAGAGATGTGGTTTATTTTCTCTTCTTTTGACACTATTTACGCCCATTAAAATATATGTACAGATATATGAATAACCCCAAGTAAAAAATATATATATATATATATTTTTTATATTTCGTTACACTGTATAAAACAATGCTACAAACATACTTTGGTGTTTGGTGAATTGTGGTTTGACTTAATTGTTTTTATTTCTTTTGTTTTTTGTAACTTTTGTTTCATAATTTGGTGTTGAAAGATTCCAAAGAATAGGTAAAATTTATACGAGTGTTGTTTTCATGGTTAATTTTAAATTTGGTGTGTTTCAGTGTCTTGTTTCGTTTAAAAAAGTTTCGTTTTTAACTAATTTGTTGGTAATTTTGATTTTCTGTATAAATTTCATTTTTTACTAAGAAAATTAAAAATTAAAAAAAAAACTACTGTGACGAATTACTGGGGGAGTATAAAATGGGTACAGTACAAAAGAGAGTCCTCAAAACGCATCTTCTTGGGGATTATGGCCAATTTCTCCTTTTGGGCCAGACTTGCACAAACGCAGATAAATTAAAACCCTGATATAATCATACTCATTTTTCTTCTTGTTTCCATATGAAAATCAAAACCGTTGTGAAAAAAAAAAAATCAGATTCAATTTTTTTAATATAATCAGATTCAAACTAAATATAAATCACTCGTTGTGAAAAAAAAAAAAAAAAAGTTTTTCGTAGCCCAAAATCAGACAATGCCCAGACGACTTCCATCTCTCTCAACGAAAGGGATAACAGCTGGTACGTTAAAAATTTTTCTCCTTTTTAAATTTTTTCTCTATTTCTCTCTCCTTTTGGTGTTTGGCTGGATTGAATGAATATGTGGTAATTGGTGCTGGCAAAACCACGATTGAAGATAAGAGGAAAGCACATGGTGGAACTGTCACGTGCTAGAGAAGATTTCTTCGGAACTTTTTTTTTTGTTTTTTTGTTTTTTTGTTAAACGTTAATTGATTTAAACTTCTACATATATGCCCGTGTGTATATAATATGTCGTTTATTTATGTCTCAAAAATATTAGATATTAAAAAATATTTAAACAAATGCATCTTTATTCCCTCTAGAATTAGTTGACATAAATCTCCAACATATTCAATAAGTCCACAAATTTTCACGAATAGATGATAAGACATATCCTGCATCCATGGTTCAACAAGGCAAATAAAATCACGAACGACAACTTTAGAACAAAAGTTTCTAAAATCGAATTGAGCTTATGAATTTCCAAAACCTCGGATTATTCTAATAGATCAAGACTGCATTGAAAAGAAACTTTAACTCCCCGATTTCTTGTTTGATAAGACTTACCTCTGCCCGTCCTATTTTTAGATTTTTTTTGGGTAATTTCCTGACTCTGATCTTAAAAATGTGAAACATTTTATAAATCAACTAGTTTAGACTTAAAGGGCATTCCATCCTTTTTTTGGTACGCTTGTACTGAGGTGATCTTCGGAGTCTTTTTTATCATTAAAACAAAGATTAGTGACTTTAGAGACTTGATTCCTCAGGTTACTTACTTCAAATGCGGTGGAGTGTCACTTGGAACAGCGCTAGAACATCGTGTAGTAGATGGCCCGGCTGCTTTCGACTTTGTCAATACATGGTCCAATCTTGCTCGCGGAGTACTTAACTTTAAGGTTACTCCATTTTTTGACAGGACAATATTGCGTCCCCGTAACCCACCTCGAATTTTATTCAATCACATTGAATACCAACTCACTCCAACTCCTACCTCTCAAACAGAAAACACAAATTTCGGAAATACCAAGGTTTCTATCTTCAAAATGACCAAGGAGCAACTTAACTTGTTGAAAGCCAAGACTAAAGAAAATGGGAATACAATCAATTACAGCACATATGAGATTTTGGCAGGCCATGTTTGGAAATGTGCCAGCAAAGTACGGGACAATCCAAACAATCAAGAAGATTCTAGATTGCATTTTCCTGCCAATGGAAGGAACTTTAGATTGCAACCCCCACCCCCACCCCGTTTCTTTGGCACTGTGGTTTTTGCTGCTACATCAACTGCGAAAGCAAGTGATCTTCAATCTAAACCCTTATGGTTCGCTGCGAGCCGTATCCGCAAAACTCTGGTCCGAATGAACAATGATTACTTAAGATCTGCCATTGACTATTTGGAGGTTAATCCTGATACTAAGCGTGTTGGGTCTCATTTTTACAAGTCACCAAATTTCAGAATGACTATCTGGATGAAGATGCGAACCTATGATGCTGATTTTGGGTGGGGCAGGCCTTTTTACATGGGACCCGGTGGAAACATGTGTGATGGAAAGTCATGTATTATCGAAAGTCCTACTGATGATGGGAGTTTATCAGTGGTGATAGCTTTGGAAGCAGAACAAATGACAGTGTTTGAGAAGTTGTTTTATGAGTATGACGATGAGGTGAAACGAGTGCGAGCTAATCTGTAGTTGGTATTATTGAATGATGGTAATTATGTTTTCTCTCTCTCCTTTTCCTTTTTTTTTTTTTTTTGGTTTTGATCTTCTATGGTTCGAATTTGATTTTCTATGGAATTTGCTTTTGGTGTGAGTGTGATCAGAGTTATTTTGTGGACATACTTGTATGTTAGGAAAAGAACAACATTTGTGGCACTTTGATCATTCTCGTTGGGTTCATGCTTCATCATTCTTGGACTTGATTTCTCATCTGGCCTAGATTAGGGTATTTGGCTCAATTTCAATCAAAACTTACGCGCAAAACTCTCATTAAAAAAATTACAGTATTAAACTCTTACATGTTATAATAATTTAATAAAAGTTAGTTCAAACTATTTTAATGTTCCTAAACATATATCCTGTTAAATTACTATGACATTATATTATAATCAGTTACAAGCAATTTATGAAAATTTGACCGTAGGTAACATTTATTAGGCAGCAAAAGAATCGCTCAATAGTAAAGTGTTGCGGAAAAAACATCAATAATTAGAGATTTAAATCGCAAGATTCTTTTCCTGGGTGTAAGTGTACTACTACGTCAATGATTTAGAAAAAAAATTACATCCTAAAATAGAATTGTCCGAAGATTATTATATTATACTTAGAGGGAAAGTTAACAAAAAAAAAAAAAAAAAACGTTAAAAGTCTCATTTAAATGTTTTTTGTAATCATGTCTTTTAGATTTTAAATTTGGATCGTCAATATATATAAACAAACACAACAATATTCATATAAATTGTTTAAGTTATGCTACATGTAAACAATGTAAACATGAGTTGTTTAAGTTATGCTATATGTAAACATACATAATTTTTGCACATTTATTATATAATGTAATAAATTTTCGCTCATAATTTTTGCACATTTAAAGGAATTTTAAAAAATGACATTCTATAAATTTTTATATACTTGCTATACATAATTTTCGCACATTTATTATATTATGGAGGGAATTTATTAAAATTATATTAGCAAACTCTTGGAACAAGCAATATCTTAAAAAAAAAATTATCAAGCCTTAAATCCACAATTTATCTTCCCATATTATCTTCAACATGTATAACTAACGGACATGACAAGACAAATGTCATGTACCTATACAACACGCGTTAAACATGTATGGATATTATTTTTGCTTGCCGTCATGTAATGGCTTGTATTAAGGCAGTACAATTATTTTCCTGGGTAGTAGGGACTAGTGTTGCAAGAACGGGCCGGCCCGTTCTCCTTAGGCCCACACGGCCCGCGGGCCGGGCCGGGCCGGCCCATGAATTTTGTGGGCCGGGCCGGCCCATATTAAAAATAACTTGGCCCGGTCCGGCTTGCGGGCTAGTTTTATATGGGCCGTGCCGGGCCGTGCCGGGCCGTGCCGTGGGCCGTGTTGGGCCGTGCCGGGCCGTGGGTCGTGCCGGGCCATGCCGTGGGCCTTAAATAGGCCGGCCCATCTTGGCTCATCATGGGTTTAAATGGGCCAGCCCATCTAAGTATGTAATTTTTAATTTTTTAATTTTTAAATTTTTAAACAAGTTAATAAATATAAAAGTTTGAATAGTTAAGGGAAATATAAAAAAGGATATTTTATTTACGATTGCCTCATTAAAAACCTTTCTAAGGAAAACCCAGTGAGACAAAACCTTGGTAAGGAAAAAAGAGTACAATCGGGATAATTATACATTAGATGTTTACAAAATTACTAAAAACAAAAAAAAAAACATAAAAAAAATATTGTTCATAATTAATTACAACGTATTACTCCCAGTGGGAGTATCAGAAATGTCCAAATTTTCAAAGTCATCAACCCAATCATCTTGAACTTCTTGGCTTCTTCTACGAGCATCCTCCCAATCTTTGACGCACATTACTGCTTCCAGAATATCGTCACTCATAAGTGCACGCCGTTCATCAAGTACTCTACCACTGCAACTAAATACTTGTTCACTTGCAACTGTGGATACTGGTATGGTTAGTATATCACAAGCCATTTTAGAGAGCACAGGAAAAGTTCTTGACTGTGATCTCCAAAATGACAAAAGATCAAACTTATTGAAATCATGACCACCACCTTGCTCATTGAAAATAAATGCTGCAAAATTTGTTTCCAGATAATTTTCCAATTCACTGCGTGTTGAAAATGTAGACGATGCACCGAAACCAAATCCTGTGTAGCTAATCATACTTGCCCATGAAGAACCATGTGGAACAGAAGTAGTATTTGCTAAAGGTGTAGGGGATATTGTTTGGCCTCCTCCATATTTTTCATTATATGCAGTAAATATGTTGTTAACTTTTGCTTGCACATTTTGAATGGTTATGATGTCAGAATGCACCCTTAATTTTTCCCCTATACCCTTAAGCAAATATTCAACACCAGCTAATTTAACTCTCGGATCCAATACAGCAGCTATGCAATTCAACGGTGGAACACGCTCCCAATATTTTTTGAATTTTTGTTCCATGAACTCAACAGATTCCTTAAACATGTCAAAATCTCTATGCATATCGAAGGTTGCAGCAATGTCGTACAACTTATGTAATGCATGAGGAGAGGTAGGATAGTACACACCTGAGAGTTGGAGAGTGGCTTCATAAAAAACCTTTAAGAAATTGTAAAAGCATGAAGCAATTTGCCAATCAAATTCTTGAAGCAGCTCAGTTGGATTCTTCAAGTTGTAATACGCGGTTATGACCTCTTTGTATGGTAGGCATGCATTCAACATCAAATATGTTGAATTCCACCGGTGTCCTATGTCAGTTGGAAGTTTTCTGGGTTTCATGCTTACTCTTTTGCAAAGCTTAGCAAACTCTTCAATTCGAGAGCCAGAACTTGCTATGTAACCCAAGGCCGTTCGAATATTTTCCAAATAACCTTGAAAAAATTTCATGCCATCTTGAACACACAAGTTAATAATATGACAAGCACATCTTTGGTGAAAAATTGTTTCGCCATGTTGTGGTCTCAATGTTGTTTTGAAAAGGTTAATAGCAGCAGTATTAGCAGATGCATTATCAAATGTGATGCTCAAAACCTTTTCTTTAATGCCATAAAAATCAAAAACTTCCATGATGACATCATGAATGGCCTTGGTATCATGCGGATAAGGCATTGGTCGAAAAGCAATTAATCTTTTTTGAAAAGACCAATCTTTATCCACATAATGTGAGTTACACAGATATAACTAGTTTTGGTACGACCTTCCCACAAATCAGATGTGCATGCAACAGATGCAGTGAATGAATTAAATTCAGTTACTAACTTTTCTCTCATTGAATAAAAAACTTTCATGGTGTTAGCTCTTGTGGTAGTTCTTGAAACACGCCTATGTTGTGGATTATAGGCATTTTGAATGTACTCCTCAAAGGCTGGATCATCAGCAAGACTAATTGGTTGTTGAGCACTAGCCAAATATCTAGCATGCCATTCTCTTGCTCTTTGTTGGTCATATGACCAATTGGTAACACTACCATCGGGGCTAAATTGAAGTGTTTGTTGACGACAATCAACACCACCTACACCATGCTTAGCTTCGCATTTTTTGCGATGCCTCTCTAAGTGACCAGTGCCAGAAGAGGATTTACTTGTGTAGTCTTGTTTGCATACTTTGCAAATTGCACGCTCTTCTGTTGCACCATGCTCGTTTGTACGTATTACGAGATCAAAGTAATTCCAAACTAGTGAAGTTCGTTGAATTTTCCTTTTGCCCTTACGAGTGACTTCAGAGGAGCCATCAACTTGAGATAGCAAGTCAACTCCAATTTCTTCCAGTGGATCAGTAAATTGTTCTTCTTCGTTGATCACCAAATGTGAAATGTTGGCTCTCCCTCTAGGTGATGATGCCATAGCTTCAATAAAAAATAACAATAAATTAACGTAACATAAAAATTAAATAAAATAATTACACAATAAAATTAACTTATAACAATACAAAATTAATGAACAACGAATGAAATAAATTATACCTTCAAGTTTTTTTTCCTTTCTGAAGAACTCTAAGTAATCTAAAAAACAAGACAATACATAAGATCTTAGAAGTTTGTTGAATGAGTATCTCTGTGAATGTTCTACATTTATTTATAGGTAAAAAAGTTTATTTTTTTTATTTTTTTATTTTTTAAATCTTTTTTTTTTAATTTTTTTTCTTTCAAGTGTAACTTGATTAGACAATTCGCTGAAGACTTAACGTCTCAGCTTTGCACATTGCAGGCCTTCCTTCTGAGCCTCTATGTTAGGCCTGCCCCTTTATAATTGCATAGGGGAATCTAATGTCATGTTCACTCACGGGTGAATATGACATGCATAAATTATATAATATTTAATTCTTATATGTATTAAATAATATATATATATTAAATGTATAGTATTTTGATGTGATAATACATGACCTATAGACTCAATATCTGATTCTTAGCTTTGCTTCTCCAAAGCAAAGCATGCCTCATGTAAAAAACCTAAACTGCCCCTATGTAAAATAAACTTGCATATAAAATTTTTGCCTACAAGAAAAAAATTTTAAAAATTTTAAGCTCTGCCTACAAGGTCAATCCGCGTACAACCTCTGCGTAGGGGTAATCTACGTCAGGGTAATAATTAAGCTCCACACATACTAACAATGCCTACAAGAAAAAAATTTTAAAAATGCAAAGAAAAGAAAAAGAGCTTGTCATGCCTATTGCAATGTGATGTGTTCAATATGACATGTATATATATTATATAATATTTAATTCTTACATGTATTAAATAATATATATATTAAATGTATAGTATTTTGATGTGATAATACATAACCTACAGATTCAGCATCTGATTCTCAACTTTACTTCTCAAAAGCAAAGTATGCCTACAAGGAAAAAATAAAAAAATAAAAAGAAATGAAAAGAGAAGAAAAAGAACTTGGCAGACGTATTATGATGTGATTGCAATTGGGAAATCTCATGGCATATTCAATTATTCATTCACGGGTGAATATGGCATGTATATATATTATATAATATTTAATTCTTATATGTATTAAATAATATATATATTAAATGTATAGTCTTTTGATGTGACAATACATGACTTACAATGAGCCTTACATGACTTACTGGGGAAGGCCATACTCAGCCATGTTCACCCGTGAATGAACATGAAAAAATATATCTAAATATATATATATATGAAATTGGCCCACAATGGGCCTCTTGTGGCCCTGTATGGGCCAGCCCAACTTGGGCCGGTGGGCTGGCCCATTATGGGCTGGGATGGGCCGGCCCATTGTGGGCCGGGATGGGCCGGCCCAACCTGGGCCGGTGGGCCGGCCCATTGTGGGCCTAGACGGGCCGGCCCAGCCCAGCCCGGCCCGGCCCAGCCCAGCCCAGCCCAGCCCGGCCCATGATTTTTCATGGGCCATGCCGGGCCGGCCCATGGGCCAACATATATAGGCCCGACCCAGCCCACAAGTATTTATGGGCCGTGCCGGGCCGTGAACAGTGCCGGGCCGTGCCGGCCAGGCCTATCACTGTATCAGGACGGGCTCGGCCCGGCCCACGGGCCCCGGCCTATTGTTGCATCTCTAGTAGGGACTAGTGTTGGAAGATTATATATATATATATATATATATATATATATATATATATATATATATATAAACACACACCAATTGAACTAGACTTGTTCAAAAGGACCCCACACAAACATACATGCCTCGTCCTACCTTCTTGAATTCCAAAAGGGTAAAAAAAGGGGGAAAAAAATCACTTTTCAACCAACAATATAATTAAGTACTTCATATAGAAACTTGTAGTGGTACATGAATTAAAAAAAAAAAAAACACCAACAACAACAACATCAAGGCAAAATGGTAGAATAAAAAAAATTATACATAATTGTATAACATACCTTCCTTGTCCAACTAGAGATTAGATCGGCCGAATGAGTTCTTCACTCGCTCTGTTTCATGAAAACCGTCATAAAACAATTTTTCAAACACTGATGGGTTCATGTTGTAGGGCTATGAGGATGGATATAGTACTGCTTGCAGCCTTATTAGGAGACATAATTACTATTCAATGCACCAGGTCCTATGTAAAAGGGCTTACCCCATCCAAAATCAGCCTCATAAATTGAAAACCCAGGCCAACTAGTACACGCAAAATTTGGAGATTTATAATCATTTGGACTATAACGCTTTGTACCAGGATGAAACCTTAAGTAGTCTATTACTGATCTAGTGACACCAAAGCTTCATGTATACGACTTGCTACGCGTAGCATAACTGTTTCGATTGAAGATCACCGGCCGCTCCGGGGAAGACGGCATTGCCAAAGTAGCCAGTTGGAAGTTAGAGTTGTAGTCTAGATTGCGAATGGAACATTATAGTTTCTTGATCAACAGTAAGTTTGCGTGCGATACTAAGTGCATTTGCCAATATCTCATCTATGCTATGATTGAATGCTGTGCAGCCTAGTTCTTCTCTTGCCTTGGCTTTCAACATTTTAATTTGCTCGCTAATTACTTTGAAGACAACCATCTTATAGGGATGATCAGATTCACGAGTAGTTGTGTTATTTTCGGCTTGAGTGAATATTTGGTATTCGAGGTAATTGGATATTTGTTGTGGCGGTTTCGAGAATGAAGTATTGTCCTATTAAAAAATGATGGAGCTGCAACGTCGACTACACCACAAGCAATTTCAGACCATGTATTCACAAAGTGAAAAGTAGAATGCCCGTCGATTACGCGATGCTCCATACCGATAACAATGGAAACTCCACCACATTTAAAGTACATAACCCGCATTAACAGGGGCGGAGCCATGAAAATTTAGTCAAGCAAGACAGAACGTATACTTACGATATAAAAAAAAATTAAACAAGGGAGATATAAAATTTTAAGAGGGACGGAATAGAATTTTAAAAGCAACGCAAAGTAATTTTCATAAAATTTTATATACAGTATTAAAAGAATAAAATGTTCAGGAGACGGTCTTCATTTTGTGTGGCTCCACCTCTGCGTATGTGTCGTTAAATCTATAATATGAACAAAAGAAAATTTTAACATGTACACACACATACATACCATATATGAATACTCGAACAAGAACTCATATTTATGCGGCATGCTTGGTTTTTTTTTTTTTTTTTTTAAACTAGAATTGTAAGAATTAATCTCTACACTTCCATGTAAAGACTTGTGACTAGGTTGTGCCTCCTTTTTCTTATTTTATGTAAAGTTAAGTTTTGGATGTCATTATTTAGAAATTTTGAGATCTAATTCAACCTTTGCCTCCGATTTAGACGGATATTCCGACAAATAAACATCCACGAGAACTAGCTAATTATCGACCCCTTATTCCATTCAGCAGTGAAGAAGGACTTACGGAATAAGTCTCCAAATTTGATATAAGTTATCAAAATTTTTTCCCAAGATAAATTGTCAGCATTTGTTTTTTTAGAAATGTCAATTTTCTATGGCAAAATATATATAGCAGAAATTCTATTACCAACTCCACATACAGATCATGGGATAAACTAAACGGAATTCCATAAATACAATCTTTTTTTTTTTTGGCAGCATACGTATCGTATGTGATGTTATACCTGAGACACCATAAAGGGAAATGAAGAAATATTGCCTCCAGAGAAGTTGACATGGGGAGTGAGCCTCAGGAGCTCCGGCAGCAGCATAAATAATTGTCTGCAAAGTCATCGACGACGGAGCTGCTCTCGGCTTCGACAAAGAGGACTCCCTCGCAGTTGCAGTCAATCTTGTTTGAAACCAAGAAACAAATTCCCCGAACAAACAGATTAATGAAGCAAAAAAAGTGAAAGAAAACATACAATATTTAGCATGACATCTACGAGCTGCTGTAGATTTTACTAAACGAGCGTGCGTAAAAATTACGGGCTGCTATGGGACTCTGGTAGGTAGCCATTAGCATTAATTTATCACGTTGTTTTAGAGTCATTGTTTTTTGGTACAAATTAAATCTGTCATTGTTGCTTGTTGATTATACGGTCCGATCGAGCCTCAACAAAAATTTATTTTTCAAATGAAGAATTGGTTCAGCGTAGAATTGGTTAAACTTGAGGGATTTTTTTTTTTATTTTTTGAGGGGAAAATTTACAGATATATTGATCCTTTATTTTCGCTTACGAGCTGTACAAGTATTCTTCTCTTATAAAGAGACAACAAAAAGAAATGTTCGGCCAGCTAACGCCAAGTAAGACATGATTTGGAATACCAGTACAGTACTGTCAAAGCCGAGAAAACGGGAAACTTCTATCATGCTGGAATATTACTTATAAGTTGTTACGTCCTGAAGTATGGGAGGTGACGTGACAAATTAATTAAGATAATTAATAAGAATTTAGTTAAAACATATGTTTAAATATTTGAATTAATTAAAAAGAAAATGTGAAAATTTTAAAACCTTTTTCAAAACAAGCATCTATAACAATTAAACAATAAGAAAGTAATAGAGAAATAAAAAAAAAACGAGAATGGGTCTTACTGACCTACACTTTGTGCACACATATAGTACTGACAATATTATATTACAACCACAGTCCAAGTGAAGAGAGAAAATTAGAATATTACATGCCTTGAGTTTATAACTTGAATAACCTATTAGGTTCTTCTACTGCTCTGTGTCCTGTCTGTGGACTCCTCTTCGAACATAAGCTGAAATCCACCTAGAGGGAGGAAAGTTTGAAAACAAATAAAATACGAACGAAAGGCTCAGTAGGACTAAGATTTTTAGGAACATTTAATTTCAAAAGAAAATTTCATTTAAAAAATTGACTTAAATACATAAATAAAATTTAATAAAATTTGTTTTTACCAAATCGTTTATAGATCGACTAGAAAGAATACAATTTTCCTTTCCTGGGCAAACCATATATATGACACCACCGTAGTGGCCTAGCTGGGTTTTGGGACCTGCCCCCAATGTTGCACACTACACGACCTGATCTCTGGTATGGCATCATGCCCTTATGTTCATTTCTATCATTATTTAAAACCCATTTACTAGGTATTTTCATTTACATCCATTATAGGGTTCATTATGAAATTCACCTCAATCCACAGTTTATAAAAAAAATAATCGATAAAAATTTCTTTTTCAATCAACCATTGAAAACGTTTTGGATAAAAACACTTTTTAAGGCCAAAATCGTTTAAAAGTGGGTTACCAAAGGAAAGGGGTAGGAGTCCTAACTCAATACTCGTGCCGGTTGTTGTGGATTTTTTAACGCAAGTGCACGTATCGTTAACAAGTAATAAAGAGTGAGTAGAGTATTGTTCCCACGAGGATTGCGTTAATCTAGCTAAGTACCAAAATTGGTTAACTCTAAAATTATTTGAACAATCAAATATAAAATAGAAAAATAACGAAACAAAAAAATATAAATGAAAATCTAAACAACAAAATACTAGGGCATCTGATTTCACCTAAATTAATCCTATTCAAGTTATCTAATTTATTCAACTGATGTTTACTCCTATGCCGATAACGAATTTCTCTTAGGTAGTCATTAATCTTTCTCAAGCATTAATAATTTATCATAGTTAGCAAATTTCCTACATCTCTGTGAAAACTCTAAACTTACCAAGATTTATTAAGAACAAGAAATTCACAGTGTTACACAAGTCTCATAGATATCTCTATCCTATGATCATCTCATGGCATTCAATCATGGTCTAATTTAATTATCGCTTCTCAGCCTCAAATTAAATCACAAATCATGCAAAGGGTGCGTAAACTTTTACAAGCATTAAGATTAGATTAAATACTCAGCATAGATAATGAATAAACATCGAATTGAATTAAATTAAACAAAAGTGAACATTCATAATCCGGCTACATCGTAGCCCTAGAATAGAAAAAATTAGTTCCTGATAAAACTAAAAAACAATCCTAAATAATCTCTTAAACATGATGAGTGAAAGAAAAGAACTCTATTTGGATGCGAAGATGGTTTCCGTCTCCGGGTTGCACCGTTTTTCTTCTCCAAAGCAATGAGTTCTTTCCTCTTGTCTGTAGTTTTTCCCTCTTAGAATTCGTGCTCCAACCCTTCATAATGTTCTATTTATAGGCTAGGGTTTAAAAGGACAATTTTGGAACAAAATTACACTAGAGTTTGAATTGGGATCGCAATGGTGCCTAGGCTCGATTTTCTGGCGCCTAGGCTTCATTACGGCGCCTAGGCGCCATGATTGTAGCACCTAGGCGCTATACTTGCCCGTGGAAGCTTTTCTGAACTGGCGCCTAGGCGCCATAAATACGGCGCCTAGGCTTCAAAGTAGCACCTAGGCACTAGGATTGTAGCGCCTAGGCGCTATACTGGCATCCCAAATGGCGCCTAGGTGCCCAAATTGTGACGCCTAGGCGCTATGCTCTTGGGTTTTTTGTGTGAAACTTCATCTGTAGCAGCGCCTAGGCGCCCAATAGTTGGCGTCTAGGCTCCATTTTATCCCGAGTCTACTTTTGCTCAATTTTCGGTCTGTTTTACCCTGCGCTTTACCATTATGCATCGTTTTCCTTCAAAACCTATAAAAGAACATAAAACACTATTAAATTCTTATAAATCGCTCAAAACTAACAAAAATATTAAGTGAGAATCATCTAATTAATTAGCCTAAAACTAACTTATCAAATACCCCCAAACTTAAGATTTTGCAAGTCCTCGAGCAAAAGACAAAAAAAAAAAAGAACAAAGAACAAGACAAAAGGACGAGACTGACACTAACGCATGACATAGTTCGAGCATCAATTTAATTTTTCATCATACTTGGCCTCAAAGATTGCAAAAAGTTTATGACTCAAAGGAAACTCTAACCATTGTGATCATGTAAAAAAATCAATTTAAATCTTAGGTTTACCATACTCATAATTCCTTGAGTGTGTGTGTGTGATGCCTATAGCACTTATATACCTACACTCGGATTAGTTTATGTCAACAAGCTTATTTTGAAAGATCTCTAGATTAGTGAAATTTGTGAAGTCCATAGGCCTATTTTCAAACCCACTCTCCACTAATGTAGACTATCGCAACATCAAAGATCATTAGAACTTTATTCGGCTTGTAATGTGTGGCTAAGGTAAAAAGGTGAGATAAAGGATATAATGTGGCTCAAAATTCACCCATAAACACACAATTTGTCTTAGGGCCTCATAAGAACATCATTTCTTCTTTTTAAGTACACCCCCTAACTTATGTTGCACTCCCTTTGACATTCACATTTATTTGATGTTTCTTTTTCTTTTTTTTCTTTTCTTTTTTTTGTGTTTTTTTTTTGACAATGAATAAACATGAATACATAATCTCTTGCTAACAATACTCAAAACTCCACCCATGATTAAATGATAGGAAAACATATTTCCTTGATAAGTTCTTCAAAACTCCACCCATCCTCCCATAATGCCTACTACCTTCAAATAATTTCCTGGACAAACTAATCATGCTTATGAGTGAGGGACTAAGTAGGATAAAATTATTCAAAGGCTAGGTTGATTATGTGGGTAACAAAGAAAATGGTTAATAAGGCTCAACGAGGTAACTAGTGATTAAATGATGTCAATGGTAGGCTTGAAAGGCTCAAACGGTCAAAAAATAGCCTAAATCATGTCCTTAATGTTGCGTAGCCTAGGATTTCACCTCGAGTGGTTATCAAATAGGTTCTAGCGTTCATTTGAGATCAAAAATATCACTTAATCAACATAAAAGTCCTCTAAGTGTAGAATACTTAGGTGATCAGGACGTGAGTGCTCAAAGTGCTCAAACAATCACAGTATGACAAACAAATCACGAGAAAAACAAGGATAGACCAACAATAATTATTATCCCCTAAAAGCCATATTCAATTTCAACCATCGTCTTATCATTGGCTTCCTATGATTCAAGTTAAATAGTGCTCAAACGACACAACTTTCCTATCCTAATTACTATCAAATGCAAAGAAAACAAAAAACAAAAAACAAAAAAAAAACCTAAACTAAAACCTAATTAAACCATAATGACTAATTGATACAAAAAAAAAAAAAACATAAAGCAACACACCACCCCCAAACTTGAGCAATATATTGTCCTCAATGTAAAAAGAAAACAAAAATAAGAAAGGAAAGAACACTCCCTAAACTGAAGGTTGCGGCAGCCTATTCCTCCTCATCCTCATTCTCTTCATTATCTTCATTGAAAGCAGAGACTGTGGGAAAATTGTCCAAGTTCATGTTCAGATGCATGGCCATGTGGTTCATCATCTGTGCCAGGTTGCCGATATGGTTTCAGTTTTTGATTTTTTTTTTTTTTTAGCAAGCTGAGCACCTTGATGTCCCTTGAAAACCTAGAACCATCACAAACAAGACTTACATCATGATTAAGTTGCAAAATAGACTAAAACTAAAAGAAACAACTAACAAACTAAATAATATGATGAAAACTAAAACTGAAAAGGATACAGAGCTTGGGTTGCCTCCCAAGAAGCGCTTGTTTTATAGTCATCAGCCTGACTCTCACAGAAGCGCTTGTCAAAGAGCGGCTTTCGTCCATAGTTAGTGTCAAACCGCACCACATATGGGTCTTGGTTATAGATGCCCTCAAGCTTGGCAAGATTTAGAAGTTATTTGCACGTTGCACCAACAACAACTGTCTTTAAATGATGTGCTTTTGATGGGAACTTCATTAATGGATCGAGCTTGAACATGGTGAGATGTGATGGTGGTGATGAACATGGCCAACAGGAATCGGTTAGTGTCTTATATGTTGGAACCATTAATAAGCTCAAATCAATAGTCTTATGTGCTTCTATATCTTCCAACGACCCTCGCGGCTTCTCCTTATATAGGAATTCCTTTAATGACCCTTCTATTTGCTCTTCCCTTTTCTTTTGGCTATCCATTAGCATGCTTGTGATTTGGTCTTCATAAAAGTCAAAGTTTTGGATAGACTCCTCTTGATTTAGCAAGTGTACATCGTTGTTGATCGAGCAAGAGCCCAACTAAACAAATGGTTGAGCTAACACAACATCAAAGGGTTCTTGTTCACCATCTTGAGGCTCTATTTCCTCTAGAGGCTCAAATTCCTGAGGTTTCACACAATCATCATCAAACAAAACCACATCCTTTATCATTTCATGGTCACTATAAGGATTTAATGTTGCAACTTCCTCCTCTAGATGACTATCTAAAATTGTCCTCTTTAAATGGATTTGTTCATCAAGATATCGCCTAGAGTTGGAGACTTCATGACTTCCCTCAAGAGTGGCCTTTAGACTATCTAAAGCAATTTCCAAAGGTGTCTTCTCTTCTTGATATTGTCCACAGGATTGTTCCATCATGTTGGGGTGGATATTCCATGAAAGATTTTGGTGCCTCTCCCAGCAAGAATTATGCATTGAAGAATTCAAATGCCAATGATAATTAAGGCTGCCATATCTTCCAATAAGTAGTAAGCTTCATCAACGGTTCTTGAAAAGAAAGAATGACCGTCGGAAACTGCACATTCTTCCACCCAATCTCTAGCTTCAAAATGCAATCCTTCAATAAGTATTTGGAGAAGAGCCCACTTTGGCAGGCTGTGATGTGGGTACCGCTTAAGCATATCTTTAAATTGCTCCCAAGCTGCATAAAATAGTTCTATATGTTGTTGGGCAAAACTTGCAAGGACATTTTGATGAAACATCAAAAAGTGCCTTGGAAAGCAAATGACTTAAAGAAAAAATTAGAACAAATAAAAGCGAAATGAAACGAATAAAAAAAATATTCAAAGTAATCTTAGAGCTAATTGGTATCGATATTAACTAAATTAAACAACAATCCCCGGCAACAGCGCCAAAAACTTGTTGTGGATTTTTTAACGCAAGTGCACGTATCGTTAACAAGTAATAAAGAGTGAGTAGAGTATCTTTCCCATGAGGATTGCGTTAATCTAGCTAAGTACCAAAATTGGTTAACTCTAAAATTATTTGAACAATCAAATATAAAATAGAAAAATAACGAAACAAAAAAATATAAATGAAAATCTAAACAACAAAAGACTAGGGCATCCGATTTCACCTAAATTAATCCTATTCAAGTTATCTAATTTAATCAACTGATGTTTACTCCTATGCCGATAACGAATTTCTCTTAGGTAGTCATTAATCTTTCTCAAGCATTAATAATTTATCATAGTTAGCAAATTTTCTACATCTCTGTGGAAACTCTAAACTTACCAAGATTCATTAAGAACAAGAAATTCACAGTGTTATACAAGTCTCATAGATATCTCTATCCTATAATTATCTCATGGCATTCAATCATGGTCTAATTTAATTATCGCTTCTCAGCCTCAAATTAAATCATAAATCATGCAAAGGGTGCGCAAACTTTTACAAGCATTAAGATTAGATTAAATACTCAGCATAGATAATGAATAAACATCGAATTGAATTAAATTAAACAAAAGTGAACATTCATAATCCGGCTACATCGTAGCCCTAGAATAGAGAAAATTAGTTCCTAATAAAACTAAAAACAATCCTAAATAATCTCTTAAACATGATGAGTGAAAGAAAAGAACTCTATTTGGATGCGAAGATGGTTTCCGTATCCGGGTTGCATCGTTTTTCTTCTCCAAAGCAATGAGTTCTTTCCTCTTGTCTATAGTTTTTTCCTCTTAGAATTCATGCTCCAACCCTTCATAATGTTCTATTTATAGGCTAGGGTTTAAAAGGGCAATTTTGGAACGAAATTACACTAGAATTTGAATTGAGATCGCAATGGTGCCTAGGCTCGATTTTTTGGCGCCTAGGCTTCATTATGGTGCCTAGGCGCCATGATTGTAGCGCCTAGGCGCTATACTTGCCCGTGGAAGCTTTTCTGAACTGACGCCTAGGCGCCAGGATTGTAGTGCCTAGGCGCTATACTGGCATCCCAAATGGTGCCTAGGCGCCCAAATTGTGAAGCCTAGGCGCTATGCTCTCGGGTTTTTTGTGTGAAAGTTCATCTATAGCAGCGCCTAGGCACCCAATAGTTGGCGTCTAGGCTCTATTTCATCCCGAGTCCACTTTTGCTCAATTTTTGGTCTGTTTTACCCTGCGTTTTGCCATTATGCATCGTTTTCCTTCAAAACCTATAAAAGAACATAAAACACTATTAAATTCTTATAAATCGCTCAAAACTAACAAAAATATTAAGTGAGAATCATCTAATTAATTAGCCTAAAACTAACTTATCACCGGTGTCCCACACTAAATTGTTGGTCTACTATACGTTAACTCTGCAGATCCACGAACAACCTCAAGTGTGCAATAGCTAAATCTATCAGTATCTGTATCTAGCTTAAGACATTCTATGTTGCTAAATCATTTCAGGGTGTTCTTGTTGGAAAAATAGTATGCAACGAAATTTTAAAAATTTTGTATTAGAGAATTTTTCAAAACACAAGTTTGACATGCTATATGCATAAATTAAACAGATCTTACTAACCTTTGATTACCGAAGAACCCCTACAAAGCATGAAGAGAAGTAATGTTCTAAAAGAGCCTCAACCAACTGGTTTTCTTTACTATTCTCTATCCACGATCAGAGTGAGTGTGGGCTCATACGTACAGTTTTTTCACCAAGTGACTCTCCTCCAACCAATTGAGAGAACCCAAAGCAAGTATTCGTGATTTGTGAACAAAAGCTCTCAGGGAGTTTTTGATTCTCACCAGCAACGTATCACTCTTAATCTCTCAATTGATCTAAATAACTCTTAAGACTTACTCTCTATATAAAAAGGTTGGGTCCAGGGTCAGTCTTTAACAGATTAGGTCTCAAAAATTCGAATCATAATAAAGTTAGGAACAATATCTGATAAAATCCATGTAAAAACGCGTGATCTTATCCTTCGCTCATCGGCAGGCCAAACTGCATAATCGACAGGCCAAACTGTAGGATCGGCAGGCAGAATGCTAAATAAAAAATCTTAGCGAATCTTTTATTTTTCACCCGAGATTCTATAGGATAAAGTCTCAGTTTTAATTCAAATAATCCAATAGAAAAGTTATCTGATTAAAATAACTTTATCTAGATAATGTCTAGAAAAATAAATGAATTCTTAATAATTCTACAAGTTTATCTTGATCTAATTTATTTAAAATTAAATCAACCAATAAACAGACAAAAATTATCCGATCCAAATAATTCAACAAGTTTATCTTCAATTAATTTTATCACAAAATTAATTCAACCGATAAACAAACATGAATTATTTGATTCTTCCAAATTTTAACCAATCTTATAAATCTGACATAAGTAGCAATTTTTTACAGTAAGAGCTTTATATAGTAGCAATTTTTTACTTTTTACTATAGAATGCGAAAGCTTTTCACTATTTGGGTTAGAAATCATAAATTCTAACTTACTAACTTACCAAAACACCTTATCAGAGCAGTCGAAACTCGAGATAGACTAAAAATTGCGATACAATTTCTTGGAATGCATATATAGATTTAGCCTTCCACCCCCTTAAGCACAAAACAACTTGGCCCCCCAAATGATGGCATGATGAACAATGGTGATTGTTGACTCCATCCCTCACGTCCACTCCGACCATGTCCTCCTCCTCTTAGAATAAAAGTTATCACCTCCTAAAAAAAATAAGATTATGGGATGTATTAGTCTCACATGGTACGAGATCAGGAGGTTAATGAGTTTAAACCATGTGTATTTTCATTTTTTAAAATTGTCATCAAAAGTTAAGACTTGGGTCTCTAATATGTTTTCGGCTTATTATAAATATTCAAGTGGTGGGCTTTTCAAATAATATTTACCTATACGATTGTTCATTGTCTAGCCCACGTGAGGGGGAATGTTAGAATATAAAATGGGTAATTTTTATTTTTATACCCTGTATTTTGAGGTCATGTAAATTTATACTTAGTATTTTAAATTTTAGCTCTATTATACCTTCATAGTTTTTATTCATGTTAAATTCTTACATTTTTCATAGCAAAGTTTAATTTTTATTTTATAAAATACTTAAATATCCTTTTACATTTTAGAAATTTTAGCTTTTTTTTCAAAAATTTTCATGTATTTTCAGTTTTTCACTTTATAAAATACTTAAATATCCTTTACTTGTTAGAAATTTCAGCTTGTTCTCAAATTTTTTTTATGTATTTTTTGGTTTTTCTTTAAGGAGGTTTAGGTACTTTTGTGGTTAAAATCAAACTTTGACCTAAAAAGGTAAGAATTTAACACAAATTTAAAATGTAAAGGTATAAAAGTGTTAAAGATCAAAATACAAGATATGATTTTTTGATAAACTTAAAATGAGGGTTATAAAAATGAAAATATCCCATATAAAATTAATGTTGGGCCACCATATATGGCAGGGATGGAATTGTCGCCGTGCCTCTTGTGGACGCCAATGTCCTCCTACAAATAGCCAAGGAAATCAACCTAAAGCATAAGACTGCAGACAATCTGCGAATTTTTTTCCTTTCTTTTGCTGGAATTCCTCCCTTCTTTTATAAGCTGAGAGAAGTCTCCCGAAACTACTAAAGAACAAGTAAAACATTAGAGTTAATTATGATGTACATAATACAGATGGTGAATTCCATTAAAAAAAAAGAAAAGAGAATGATACTTATGTAAAAAAAAAAAATACTTGTCAAAAATGTTAAAAAAAAAAAAAGCGTGTCCATGTTAAAGTCCAGAAAATGATCATTTTCTGTTGTTCACTAACTGTCCTTTAAAATTAGGCGTATGATCATTACATTTTATAACTACCTTAAAATGGACTAGTTTATTTTACTACCAAACCGAAGCCATTTTAAATAAGAAGTCTTAAATGATCATTTTGGGTAACAAACTTTTTTTAAAAAAAAAAATTGCATTGAATGAGAGGACCAATTAACAGAATAAAATTTAAATTTTTAATTTTTTAAAATATAATGATAGTCACTATTTATGCTACATAATTACATATCTAACAACTATAATAGCGATTTTAAGTTTGCCATTTGTAAAATATTGTAATTTTTCTATATATTTCAACATCAGTATTGAAATTACTGTGTGTCTAGATTCTCAAGGGAATAAAAATAAAACTAAGGGAAAGAAGATTATCCCATTGAAGATGAAGAAATTATGGTAGAAAACAAAGAAATGTCTTAATTGTACAGTTTTATACTACTCTGAATTTCATCATCCTTCATTAAATCTATAATTTTTTTTATTTTAAAAAGTTATGATGTCATTTTATCTTATACTCCAAAAAATTCACCATACCCTATTGATATCCTTTCGCAAAAAAACCCTTTAAAAAATAGGCTAAACCTGGAAAATAATTCCTCTATTTTTATAATCCTACTTATGCCACATAGGACGCGATTTTTTAGAAAAACCAACTTCTGTATCCCAAAAAGAAAATTTGGGTAGCATATAATATCACTATCATATATCATCATCATAATTAATACTAAAAAAACAAAAACATTATCATCATTGCAATTCATCGTCTAAAGTCCCGATATAATATACAACACTAATTTGACCCAGTTCATTTTGGGGGGCCGATTATCACAAAATAGGAAAATCATTGAAACAAAACAAAATAAAAACACAAGGAAAAAAAGCGCAATCGCTTTAAAATTTTATGCCAAACCTGAAAAAAAAAAAAAATCTCCTGGTATATTGATTCATCAATATAGGGACTAATTAAAATTCTCAGGCATGATCTCTTTCCATCATATGTCGTACACCAGCTTTTCAAAAGCCTTCATGTGTTCAGGTTGAAGACCAATTGCCACCAATAAACTCCCATCGTTTGTTGGGCTAGGTAACACATAAGCTAGCCCCTCAGACACAATTCCACCTGGTCCCATGAAAATTGGCCTACCCCAACCAAAATCAGCATCATAAATTGGCAGCCTAACCCAACTAGTAATCCCGAGATTAGGGCACCTGAAACTTTGGGGCCAACCAACTAGGGCTGTTGGATTAGGCTGGAGTTCTAGGTAATCAAGGGCGGATCTTAGATACTCGTTGTCCATCCGCACCAATGTGTCGTGGATCCTACTCGCGGCATACCATGTTGGTTTTGATTGGATGTCACCCCCCATAGCCATCGGTGTAGCTGTGAAAATCACATTGCCAAAGTAACCGGGTGGGAGTGGGGGTTGCAGCCTAGACCTTCCATCTGTGGCAATGTACAACTTGGTCTCTTGGTCTTCAGGGAGTGCACGTGCCATGCACACGCATCTCCAGACATGCCCCGACAACACCTCATATGAGCTATAGTTGATTGTGTTATTGTTGTCTTTGCATTTGGCTTTCAAGGTGTTGAGTTGCTCCCTCGTCATTTTGAATATAGCAACTGCAGTCTCAGGATTAGGTTGCTGAGCGGTTTTCATGGCTGGGGCAAGCTTGTATTCAATGTGCTCAAAAGCAGGGCGGGGCGGAAAACGAGCTCGGAGCAATGCCCTATTTATGAAAGGTGGAATTGTAAGGTCAAGACCTCGAGCCATGTCACACCATGTGTTCACAAAATGAAGAGCAGAGAAACCATCTGCGACATGGTGTTGCATGCCGACACCAAGCGATACTCCACCACATTTGAAGTAAGTAAGCTACAGAGATTACAATCCAAAAAAAAAAAATACTATGGTTAGCTGATAAAACACTTAAAGACCCCTCAAATTAAGCTAATTCAACCAACAAGAACAGAAAGTACCATAAACATTAACTAAATTTGGAGAATTTTATACATGTTGGGATATTACAAAGACTACACATGAATTTTGAATCATCATATCTTAATTATATTCTTTCATTCTTATGTCTTAATTACTATTAAAAGGCAATATAAAGGCAAGAAAAAGAAGGTCACATAACAAGTGAAGTGATATGGCATAATCTGTCTATTTAGGGGTCGTAAGACAAAGTTATAGTCTATGAACCGTTGATCATTTTCTGAAATTCAAACAAATGGCTTTGCAATGGCAGAAACTTTTTCCGAATTTGAGTTTAGTGTTTAGAAAACAAAGATTATCAGGTTAGCATATCTTCAATGGATTGGGTACTGTTAATTCTAGACTATGTTGTTGTCAAACCAAATTTATTGCTTCTACACCCTGGGGAAAAAAAAAAAAAAACCAGAGAGACGAATTATGGTTGTCCTTTTAATTGTTTGCTAAAGGAGAAGAAAACAAAGAGGAATAATTGACTTTTGATTATAAAATTACTATATTATTCATATTAAGAAAATTCAAGAATACTAATTAGTTACAAATAGTTTTGTAGCATTTTATGCTTGTTTTTCATAATTTAATAATTAAAATTTTGATATTTATATTCACAGAAAACTGAGCTTGTATGTATCTCTAAATTTCGGCATAAGCCCTTTGTTTATAAGACCAAGAAAATCGTAGGGACCTTTTATTTCAGGATGTATGAATGAAAAAGAAAGGTTGTTATTTCATATAAAATTACAACATAAAAATAAGAAAACGATTTCACTTAGAACATGAAATTAAATGTCAAATATAGGAGAGACAATATTCTAATTGCACGAAGGTACTACGGTTCTTCAGAAGATGGCCCTATTAAGGGGAGGGGGGGGTGTTTCGGGGGGGATATGGAAGAGAAGGGACTTAAGTTTAACCTTAAATACTAAAAATGCCCCTTTTGGTATCAAAAACATTTTTTGTTATGTTTATAATTGATAAAATAACATTTGATCGTTATTAATTCCTAAAAAATGAGACTAATTGACTTCTTAAAATAATAGAGAATAATTTATTTGGGAACCACTATCTTTCCTTATGACCAAAAGAAAATAAAATTATGTCATTGATTATTTTATCCAATAACTAGTATTATTTGCCTTTAAGAAAAATTAGTAGTGTGCAAGTAATAACTAGTTTTTTTCTTTGTTTTGTGGAAGCAAGTAATAACTAGTTTTCTCTTTAAAATCTCCGCACTTTTCGATGGATTGAAAATAATAAATTAGACTTACAATCACATATTCTTCCAAAAATCTCCACTCTTTTCATTCCTTCCACTTTTTACCTTTATCAAACATGCAAATACCCCCTCCTTCCCTCATTTAGACTTTAATAAAATTGTTAAACTACCACTACTACCAAACAAGAAAATTTCTAGTATATTGCCCAATAATCCTTGCTAATTTTTAGTACACTAGAACAAATCTTCTACCAATCCGGCCTAATGCATCCCTCCATGTAACCCTCCTACCAAAGACATCCGCAAGACATACTCAAGCATGCATTTGACTTTTGGCTCTTATTTGGCAGGCGATGTGCAAGGAGGGAGAGAGATAAAGGGGATTAATCAATTTCTGACCCAAATGTTTTTTGTTTGTTTTGAAAAGACAAACAATGTTTGTTTGGCACAAGAGGAAAAGGAATGGAATTAATTGCGCCAAAGATTTTACAAAGAACCCAAAATTTTAATACTAAATATGATAAGAAAAATGTTTACTACTTCCTCCAAGGGTGTTTAAAAAAATAACCTAACCGCGAAAATCAACCCATCAAAATCAACAGGACCAAACTGTTAATATTTTTGAATTTTTAGCTAGTTTTAGCCACTATGTTTTTTTTTGTTTGGTTTGGTTATCGGTTCACATTCTGAACTGACTACCAAAAATGCATATGGAAATTTTCATATTTTATAATAAATTTTCTAAACATAATTCTTGTTGGTTAGTGTAGTAGGTTTTATAATAATTATGGATATTATTTTTAGAGATAGAAAATTTTATGATATGTAATTGTTGTTACGCTAATGAAAAATTTTGAAAGCATATGAATGTCAAAAATTTTTTAAGCTTAAACCTAAACCGACCAAACAATGAATCCTTAACCGAATGATAACCAAATAGAGCACAAACACCCGTATGGTCCCTCTGTCTTTCCAAGCATTTTTTCTTTTCCCGTTATTATCATTCCCTCTTTACAGTCACATATTTCAAATGAAATTAAGCATAATTTTACCAAATCAACCCGATCAACATTAGTTGAATTTCCATACCAAAAGAGAAATTTGAAATCGAGGTTGACCCAAGTTGTGAAATAAATAACCAATTCGATAGACAGAAATCAACAGTGAGTATAAGCCAACATAAGTAACGACCTTAATCACTTTCAAAGTTGAAACAAATTAACAACCACCACAGAAAATCCCAATTAGTGAAATGGATCTTTCCCCAGTGGAACCCAAAACTAGTACTTTATGTTTTTTAAATGGTTGAATTTAATCAAATCGTTTTAGATTTAACGCTTTGAATAATAGATATATAACTATTTTTTTTAATTATTCACTAAAAAATGGCCTTATATAATTTATTTATTTTTTATCATTTTTTTAATATGTTCATGCAAAATACTAGATATACACGTACACACATACCTGTACGACCAAGAGAGGATACGTAGAGATTCCGGCGGAGTAATCAACGGTGGGGATGAGACGGCGGAGCTCCAGCGTGGGGGCAAAGTCGCCGAAATCATCGATAACGGAGGATGTGTCGGCCTCAACAAAGAGGACACCCTCGGCATTGCAGTCGATCTCGATCCTTTCGTCATTGTCACGGCAGAGGCGGCCGGCCATCGGGTAGAAGGGGACTAGGGCACGGCTGAGGGCGGCCTTCACGACGGCGGCATCGAAGAAGTTGGCGGAGCCGGTGGGGCGGTAGAAGTAGACGCTAGGGATGTGGCGGGTGGGGACCACCAGGTCAAGGCTCGAGTTCCAAAGCCTCCGACGTGGCGTCTCCTCCGCTGGCCTCACCGTCCTTGATTCCTTCACGTTGATGCTGATCGTCATCTTTTCTTACTTCCTTACTTCTCTGCTTTTACGTGGGTCCCACCTGAACCCAAACAAAAACAGATCAACGGCGATGGTTGGCTAGAAGAGGAGAGAGATAGAGAGAGAGTGTGCGTTAAGCTAACCAACAAATGAACAAATTTAAAGGAATCACGATGTCAACGTATACGTAAGAGAGATTTTACCAGTAAATGAACAAATTATAATTATGATCACAACCCTTCAAATAATAATAATAATAAATTGTTGTTGCACGTTGGAAATTAGAGGTTGGCATGTTTTCATTAACTCTATAATTAGAATAAAGAAAACTAGGTTTTTTTTAATTTCTTCTTTCTTGCACAGAAATATCAAGTCATATGTTCATGGAAATTTCATGAGTGAGTAAAATATTTTGCTACTACATAACAATTTCTTCTCCTTCTTATTGCTGCATCATTAGTACATTCAAAATTTGGGGAAGAAATAGAAAAAATTTACACATTTATAGATTTTTTTTTTCTATGCAAATTTACATTTATAGATTTTTGAAAGTACAAAAAGATTCCTGACTAAATAAAGGAATGATAAAAAAAAGTCGCGTCCCAACAATTTTTGAAAAAATAAATTGAAATTCTTAAAATATATACTAAGAGAGAGGGATTAGAAACAGTATTTGTGAAAACAATTTTGGATATATTGACAAGAATAATCTCAGAACTCAATGCATAAACACATTGGCATAGGCATGCACTATAAACAAGGAATAAAAGCATATTGTTTGCGCAATTGTCTTTCGTTATATATATATATATATATATATATATATATATATATATATATTGAGAGGGAGAGAGAGGAATAACTAATAGCAGAGAAGTACAGAGAAGAACAAAACAGAATTGAAAGAAAAAGAATGAGAAAAAATACCAGAGAGAGAAGAAATGCAGAGAAAAAAAAAAAAAGGAGAAGAGTGTTAAGTTGGGAGGGGAGAAGTTTTTGTGGGTTTGGATGGATTTGGTGTTGGTGAAGAGGAATAGATCGAGTCTTTAAAGAAGGCAAATATTGGGGATTTGGGTCATTACAAAACGAATGCCACGCCAACTGTAGTTGCTCTGTATTTATCTGCCACGACATCATTTTCATTGGACATGTGTTTTCCACTTTTTTGGATTATTAAACAAGTGGGAAACAACACAGTAGCAACTAGGGGTGAACGGCGGACGGTTTGATGGTTTTTAGACGGATGCGATGTGGTTTTTTTGGATGGCGGGTTGGCGATTAATTAACCCGCAAACCGCCCACCACATGGCTGGTGGTTTCGGTTTGGTTGTAGGTGGGTGCGGGCGGGTTGAGGCGGTTTAAACCTATGCTATTGCCCAATGTAATTTTTTGGACCTTTTTTTAGAAAGTGAAGAAAATTTGTAGAAAATATAAGATGATAATACATAAAGCATTCCCAACAAGTTTGATGCTTAAAGACAGTGACCATATTCAAAAGTACAAATTAAGAAACATAATCATTCACTGCAACAAGAAACATCAACTACAGATGAAGTGATAAACAAAGTCAAGAGTTCATAAAGATTAAAGCCTGTTCACTGGGTTCGAAAATAATAGAATGCTACAAATGAAATGATGAACACAGTCAAGTGTTCTTTTTCTTTTAGGGCTTTCTCTATTAACTTACTTGATTTGAATTTTGATCACTTCACAAAATAATAAGAGAATTTTCAGTTTCCAATATGTCAAGAGGCAGCCAAGCCCGTGCTTGGAGTGTTGGATTGTTCAATCATCTCTAAAATAAGAACAAAATCAAAAAAATGATAAGTTTTTTTAAAAAAAATATATAGGTGGGTTGGTGCGGGTTGAACCCGTCCTTAAAAACTTAAAACCAAACCCGCCCACCTAATATATTGGAACCCGCCCATCAGTGGGTTGCTAACTTAAAACTAAATTTTCTATTTTCAAATGAACAAGAATAACCGTATTTTTCCAAAACAGAAATAGAAATCAAATTCTGTCTAAAAGACTGTATAATAAATGTCTGTAACACCCAAGAATTTTTAATGCATTAAAAATACATTAAGTTAAGGATTATATTAAGACAAAGTACAGTTTAATGAAAAATACTATATAATAACATAAAAAATTATATAGTATTAGAGCAATGCAGTATAAGAATTGGATTGTGTGGACTACTATTTCTTTTATAAAAGTGGAAAAAAGAAAGAAAGAAAAAATAAATAATAAAAAAAAATTCGGCTCTCTCTCTACTTTCTCATTCTAGATTTTCTCTCTCTCTCCTCAAATCTCGTTCGAGATTCCGGCATCCGTTTTCGACACCTCTCGTGCCAATGGAAAGCTCTCGACGAGCTGAGTCCAACGAGGTGCCGTGCCGCCCAAAAAGCCACCGGAGGAAGCCTCACGCATCGCCCAAAGTGGCAGAGAAACCCATTTCTTTCCGACGAGATATCTTCGCCGTCCGACGTCCGATCGACGTGATTCTTGTTCCTACACGACCACCGTGATAAGAGGAACAAAACCCACCCTTGGTGGCAGCTCATCAACGGCCGGATTGCTTCGCCCGCCTACCGCCGCCGTGCGCCACCACGCCAAGGTGGAACTCTGCTTTGCCGGAGGAGGTGGCCAACACCACCCCTCCCAATGGATTTAGAGGATCAAGAGCAGTAAAACCCCTAGATCAATTGTACTGAAGGAGCCTGTTTCGTCAGAGAACGGCCAAAGCCGCCGTCAACCACCGCGGGAGCCTCTGTCCTTGCCCTTCCCAGCTATGTTTCTTCAAATTGAGTAAGGGGAAATGCTCATAGGAGGATGGGTAGCAAAAACCCTCAACCAATTTCGGGTCTCCATAGCCGGAGAATCAAGATTGGAATCTCCATTTTTGGCCATCGACTTTGAGCTCTGATCCGCTATGTTAGAGGCGGAATTAGGTGAAATTGACACCGCCATTGGACTTAGAAGGGTCGATTTAAGGGGGGTAGGCTCGAGCTCAGCCCCCAACGGAGCCAATCGCTACCGGTCAAAGTCGGTCAACGATTGGTCAACGTCGACTTTAGATTTTTGTGATCCGGACCTCTGATTGACAATCCGAGACCGCCTCTCGACTCGTTTTGATGCTCTGAACGCAATGGTGACCTCCGTTAGAGCTAATTCCACTCTGGTAAAAATCGTCTGGTACTAATTGCACGCGAATCGAGGCGATTCAAACTGCAGTACTAGAGTCCAAAATGACAGTTCTAGTAATGTATGATCTCCAGGAAGCATTCTTAGCCATTCATGGTCACTCGAGGAGCACTGCAGAGGATTCTTTGTATACTGTAGATGCAGCGAGGTACAATTGGATCCGCTTAGCTTGGAGTTCAAGTAAGTAGGAACCTTACCTGTAGTATGAACTATTTTAAAATAAATTATTTTAGATGCTTTCATAAAAATTTATGAAATGCATGATCAGTGATTGTTATACTGTTTTATGTGAGAATAGGTTTTATAACGTTACAAGGTTGACGAAAAACCCATTAAGGGTAAAATTGTCATTATTAAGAAAACGGCTAGAACGGAGTTGAGCACTCTGATTTAGCATAACGTTATTGGACGAAAAATGTTTCATAATACGTTAAGTAATGAAATCGCCAATAAAACAGGAGATTTAATAAGGGATGTTTAAGTAAACAAGAGGTAAACCGATAGGTTACGAGGTTAGAAGGAAAAGTAACCCCGGTGGGTTACAAAGCTAAGTGAAAGAAATGTAAACCGATAGTTTATAAGGTTAAGTAAAGACAACAGTAAACGAAAGTATACTAGTCAAGTTAAAAGAAAAAAATAGTTAATGTTTACATTTTATTATCAATCGAGTGGATTGATAATAAAGAAAGTTAACTAATAAGTCAGCTGTCGTTTGATTAAGACACAGAGGCCGACTAATGTAAGGAAAAGAAACGAAATAGAGAACGCTAGAGCATAGTTCAGCTAAGTTCAAATCTCACCTACAGCCTGAAGTAAATGATTTTTAAATGCTTATTTATATAATTTGCAAATGAGTTTGCAATTATTATGCAAGTTTCTTTTAAAGTATGTTTGCATTTATTATGCAAAAAGTTTTAAAGTTCAAGAAAAAGATTTGCAATGAATTTACAATTGCTATGTTTAAAGTCTATTTGCATACTGATATGCATAACGTTTTTTAAAAGTTTAAGTTATGATTTTCAAAGTATTTAAAATATGTTTTGCATTATGACAATGCATAATGTTTTATAGTTTAAGTTATAAGTTTCATGATGCATTTGTTATGCAATAAGTTGCATTTGTTGTGCAATAAGTTTTAGAATAAAAGTTATAATTTGCAAAATGTGATTTCATTATATGTTGCATTTGTTACGCAATAAGTGTTAGAGTACAAGTTATGATTTGCAAAATGTGTTTGCGTTTTATGATGTATTTATTAAGCAATATGTTGCATTTGTTATGCAATAGGTTTCATAGTACAAGCTATGAATTGCAAGTATGTTTGCATATGATGTGATTGTATTTGAAATGCTCACTAAAGTTAATAAGAAGGTAACATAAAGATAAAAAAAAAGTGTCGTACCAGCCCCTTTGTTATGAAGTATTGAAAGTAAAATTAAGTTTGACCTCCTAGATGTGAGGCACAAGACCTCAATGTTTGATGGTCTCAAGTCTTCCACAAGGGAAGCATCATGTTTATGATCTCATGATTAATGAGTTAGTACGAACACTAAAGTAAGATAAGGAAAGTTAAGGAACGAAGATAGAAAGTTATAATAAGATAAGGAAAGTTAAAGAACGAAGATAGAAAGTTAAAGTAAGAAAAGAATATTCATAAAATGCATATAATTGAAGTTAATAATTGAGCATAAATGGAGTCATGCATTCTGATGTTGCTTGAATGCTTTTTATGAAATATTTATATGTTATGTTATGGAAAACATTTAGAGAAATGTTTTATGATAAATATTTATGAAAAACATTTTCATGTTTTCAAGAAAAGGTTTATGAACGACGTTTTAAGAAAAACGTTCAAGAAATGTTTTATGAAAAATGTTTATGAAAAACGTTTTCAGAAATATTTATGGAAAATGTTTGTGTAAAATGTTTCAAGAGGAAGGTTTTATGAGAAAAGTTTTAAAGCATGATTAAATGAATTGTGAGTTTATATTTGAACTTACTGAGTGAAATCTCATTAAAAGTTTTTCATGCTGTAGGTAATTTATGGGTGACCAATAGGACTCGTTAGAAGAGCTGGGTGCTACGGAGGACAGATGCGAAGATTTGGGTATGAATACCATAACTGTTTGCTTTCGCTATGCAAAGAAAAGGTTTTCTATTGTTTAATGTAGTGTTTGCGAAGTTTTAAGAAAATCAGAGTTCTAAGAATTGTATTCAAAGTTTTAAGATACAGTTTACGATCTATTTTATGTAATTATAAAGTAAAGTTTTAAACTATGATTTAATAATTATTTCTTATTAAGTTTTAAGAAACGATTTGAAATGATTTTAAGAGCACGTGTTGAGCGAGGTCTCAACTTGAAATGTGACAGAGGTCGCATCAGTTTTAAAGAATGTTTAAAGAAAAGAAAAAATTATTTTAGTATTTTTCTTACTAATAAGTAAGATTACTATTTATGAAACGATAATTAAGAAAGTAAAGTGACTGCCCAAAAAGGCGAGTCGTCACAATGTCTAATTAAGATCCAAGTAAAATCTAGTCTTTAACAATAATATAAATTTTCCTATTGCCTCAACTTGAACCGTCTTGTCATCGCTCATATAGATGTATCTTTCAGCATCACTTGGCTCCCAACAACTCAAGCAATCTTGCATAGACACACTGATGTGAGTTGTTGTACTAGAATCTATCCACCATGTGTGTCTACATACTGAAATTAAATTAATCTCATAACAAATCAAATTAAGAAGCATATCTTTCTTAGCATGCCAAGTGTAGTAGTTAGTGCAGCGCTTCTTTTTATGCCCTTTAGCTCCATAGAAGAAACAACCAGTACACTCTGACTCATCCAGTTTCTTTTGTTGTTTCTTTTGAGGTACCGTAACTGTAGCTTCCTTATCCTTCTTCCTTTTCCTCCATTTATCCTTAGAAGTTCTAGCCAAATGAGCACTTTTGGTCTTTTCCTGTTTCAACCTTTCCTCTTTTGCACACAATATGAGATGAGCTCATTAGGGGATCAAGTCTTCTTTTGGTAATTGTAGCTCACTTTGAATATACTGAATTGTGTGGGAAGAGATATGAGAACTGAAGGCACAAGCAAGTCCTCAGAGAGGCCAAGCTTAGGTGCTCTCAACATTGAAGCAAGACAAGATAAGCCCGTGTCATCCCAAAAACCCAAATGGGCCATATACACTTTTTTTAATTGCTACGTGCTTAGCCCGCAACTCTTCTTTCAGTCACGGGCCCAATTGGGCCCGTGTGAATAACTTTGCAGCTCAGGGCCGCAGCACAGACACTGCTACAAACTCTAGGGGTTTCAACCCTTAGGATACAAGGCAACTAAATGGCCACCAACCTAGAATGCCACTGCTGTCCTTCACCAACGCGATCCCAACGGCCGCAGCCAGAAGGAGCCGACACTAATGGCGGTAGAGCTTGCCAACGGCTGTTGGTGGTAGAGCCTGCTGACGCCGGCAGTGGCAGAGCCTGCCGTAGGTTAAATCAACCCCACTTTTTTTGTTTCTTCCTTAGGCTCTTCCTCACTTTGCTGTGGCTATAGACCGTGGTTGTCCTTTCTAGTGGGGCCCAACAATCGTGCCTCAATTCCTCGCGCCAACAACAGTAAAGGTTGCCGCTAGCCAACTTTCTTTCTAAATTAGGTTCAAAGATAACTCATAAAAAATGCCCTAAAAAATTAAAACAAAAGATCTCCAATATTGTCTTCAAATTCAACAATTAAAAACCATTGATTATTAAATTTGAGAATTCCCACGAGAATCACATCTAGAAAATAAATTAATTCCCAATGATTTAACATGAAAAGGCTCTTAATACCACTTGCTGTAAACTTAATCTTAGATGATAACTATCATCAAAACCGAATAGTTTATATCAAATTACTAAGAAAATTAACAAAATATGGAAGCTAACTTGAATCCATGGATTAGAACGTGATTCCCGAGTCTTAAGGTTAAGGACCTTTTAGGTCTAGTACGTAAGCTCTCCTTTAGATAAAGTCTCTGTAATCTTTCTGAGGATGGGTACTAGAAAGAAAACATAAGTATTGACTTAGGGACAACAATCATTTTTAACTACGCCTGTCAATTATATTTAATTATTAATTTAGCCCATCATAAAATCAATAATTATATTTTGGTCTCTACACATAGGAGGCCTACACTAAATGATGCATGAAAAGCCTAAAACCTAAATTGATCACTTTGATTGAGCTAACCTTATCTGATAGCCTATAATACACATCTATTTAATATATTAGCCAATAAATTGGATTTAGTTCCAACAAATATGGCCAATTTCTCCTTTTGAAGCTAGATTTGCATAAACCCAGATAAACAAAACCCTGATATAGTCATACTCATTTTCCTTTTGTTTCCATATGTGAAAGTCAAAATTGTTGTAAACAAAATTAGATTTAATTTTTTTTAATATAATCAAATTCAACCCAAATATAATCTACTCCTTGTAAAAAAAAAAGTTTTTTTTAGCCCAAAATCAGACAATGTCCAGACGACTTCCATCTCTCTCTCGACGAAAGGGATGATAGCTGGTACATTTAAAAAGTTTGTACTTTTTACCTTTTTCTCCATTTCTCTCTCCTCTTGGTGTTTGGCTAGATTGAATGAATATTATGGTGGTTGGTGCTAGCAAAACCACTATTGAAGATAAGATGGGAGCACATGGTGGAACTGCTACGCGCTATGCTACAATGGAGGTCATTTGAGAAGATTTCTTGAGAATTGTAAAACTTCTAAAAATTTCTTTTTTCTTTTAGTTTTTTTTTTAATTTTTGCTAAATGTTAATTGATTTAATTAGGGATTTTTTTTTGGAGTAAAATGATGATCATATCATGGGCACGTCATCGACAAAAGTGGAAAAAATGACGTCCGTAAGGTATATTAGAGTGCGTTTTGTTGAAGTATTTTTTGAGCTCAATGGACTCAAATTTAGATTCAAGTGTCAAGGGTCATTTATATACATGTTTGTTTTCCTCAAATTCTAAAGTAAATGAGTATTAAGAATCCAAGTTTTTAGAGTTTTGACCCCCCTAAACTCTTAATACTCGAATATTTTTGCTACAGTAAAAGCCAAAATTCTCTCTTTTATATTTGAGAAAAAAATCATAACTTCTTTATTTGATGTCCAATTGAGATGATTCTTTTTTCATTGTGTTCTTAGTGAAGAAAAGAATAAATTAAGATCGATATTGTATATTTTCTAGGATCATTAACATTATGATTTTATTAGATTTATTAATAAATCAAAAAAAATTCACTACTTCTCCAAACACAAATTTTAATTTTATTCCATATTCAGATTAAAACTTAAATGCACATCTAAACGTTAATTCAGATAATAATTTAAATCATATAACTCAAATTAAATTACTAATTCTAATTATTTACCAAACGAACTCTTTATCTTTTTGCATATTTATTTGATTTTGAGGTCAGTTGAGCTAAAAAATAAAGACAATAAGAGAGAGAAAGAGAATAGAAGAGTGAAAAGAGTTAAATAACAAGAAAGAGAAAAAGGCTTTCATACAGAGATGTAAACGCTTTCTCTTCCGCTGTAGGTATTAGTCAATTAATTTTTTATGTCATATGAAACCAGACACGTACCGGGTCCCCGTTTCTTTTAGTTCTTTTATTTTGCAGATATTTATGAGAGGTGTCAAATCAAATCAAAGTAGTGCCTTTCAAAAAATAAATAAATAAATGAATCAAGTTGTGTACTATTATTATTATTATTATTATTTTTGGTGGGGAGTAGTGTACTATCAATTTAGACCATATCTATTGTGTGATTATGAAAAAAAAATTATTGTTCCTTTAAAGAATGATAGAAATAAAAATTTATTAAAAAAATCGGTGAAATATTTTCGTATTTTCAAAAAAAAAAGCAATGAAAAGAAAAGAAAAGAAAAGAAAATCTAAACGATTAACGTAACAATGATATATACGTGTGTATATAATGCGTCGTTTATCTATGTCTCAAAATATTAGATATTAAAAAATAATTGAACAAATGCATCTTTATTCCCTCTAGAATTAGTTGACATAAATCTCCAACTTAAACAATAAGTCCAAAAATTTTCGCGAATAGATAATAAGATATATCCTGCATCCATGGTTCAACAAGGCAAATAAAATCACGAACGATATCTTTATAACAAAACTTTCTAAAATTGAATTGCGATTTTGAATCTGCAAAACCTCGACTATTCCAATAGACCAAGACTACCTTGAAAAGAAACTTTAACTCCCCGATTTCTTGTTTGATAAGACTCACCTCTGCCCGTCCTTTTCTTAGATTTCTTTTCGATAATTTCCTGACTTTGATCTTAAAAACGTGAAACATTTTATAAATCAACTAGGTTTAGCCTTAAAGGGCGTTCCATCCTTTTTTTTTTTTTTTTGGCACGTTTGTCACTTGGAGTAGCCTTAGAACATCGTGTAGTGGATGGGCCAGCTGGCTTCGACTTTGTCAATACATGGTCCGATCTTGCTTGCTGAGTACTTAACTTTAAGGTTGCTCCATTTTTTGACAGGACAATATTGCGTCCTCGTAACCCACCTCAAATTTTATTCAATCACATTGAATACCAACTCACTCCAAGTCCCACCTCTCAAACAGAAAACACAAATTTTGAAAAAACCAAGGTTTCTGTCTTCAAAATGACCAAGGAGCAACTTAACTTGTTGAAAGCCAAGACTAAAGAAAATGGGAATATAATCAATTACAGCACATATGAGATTTTGGCAGGCCATGTTTGGAAATGTGCTTACAAAGTGCGAGACAATCCGAACAATCAAGAAGATTCTAGATTGCATTTTCCTGCCAATGGAAGGAACTTTAGATTGCAACCCCCACCCCCACCCTGTTTCTTTGGCACTGTGGTTTCTGCTGCGACATCAACCGCAAAAGCAAGTGACCTTCAATCTAAACCCTTATGGTTCGCGCGAGCCGTATCCACGAAACTCTGGTCCAAATGAAGGATGATTATTTAAGATCTGCCATTGACTATTTGGAGATTAATCCTGAAACAAAGTGTGTTGGGTCTCATTTTTACAAGTCACCAAATTTCAGAATGACTAGCTGGATGAAGATGCGAACCTATGATGCTGATTTTGGGTGGGGCCGGGCTTTTTACATGGGACCCGATGGAAACATGTGTTATGGAAAGTCATGTATTATTGAAAGTACTACTGATGATGGGAGTTTATCAGTGGTGATAGCTTTGGAAGCAGAGCAAATGAAAGTGTTTGAGAAGTTGTTTTATGAGTATGACGATGAGGTGAAACGAGTGCGGGCTAATATATAGTTGGTATTATTGAACGATGGTAATTATGTCTTCTCTCTCTCCTTTTCCTTTTTTTTTTTTTTTTGGTTTTGATCTTCTATGGTTCGAATTTGATTTTCTATGGAATTTGCTTTTGGTGTGAGTGTGATCAGAGTTATGTTGTGGACATACTTGTATGTTAGGAAAAGAATAATATTTGTGGCACTTTGATCGTTCTTGTTGGATTCATGCTTCATCATACTTGGACTCAATTTCTCATTGGGCCTAAATTAGGGTATTTGGCTCAATTTCAACCAAAATTTACGGTGCAAAACTCTCACAAATTATAGTGTTAAAAAAATTACAGTGTTAAACTCTCACATGCTACAATAATTTAATAAAAATTAGTTCAAACTATTTTAATGTTCCTAAACATATATCCTGTTAAATTACTATGACATTATATTATAATCAATTACAAGCAATTTATGAAAATTTGACCGTAGGTAACATTTATTAGGCAGCAAAAGAATCGCTCAATAGTAAAGTGCTGCAGAAAAAACATCAATAATTAGAGATTTAAATCGCAAGATTCCTTTTCCTGGGAGTAAGTGTACTACTATGCCAATGATTTAGAAAAAAATTACATCCTAAAATAGAATTGTCCGAAGATTATTATATTATACATAGAGGGAAAGTTAACCAAAAAAAAAAAGTTAAAAGTCTCATTTAAATGTTTTTTGTAATCATGTCTTTTAGATTTTAAATTTGGATCGTCAATATAAATAAACAAACACAACAATATTCATAAGAATTGTTTAAGTTATGCTACATGTAAACAATGTAAACATGAGTTGTTAAATTTATGCTACATGTAATTAGTGTAAGTTTTGGCACAATAATTAGTTTCCTACTTTGAAAATTTGGACAATTGAGTCTCCAAAATATGACTTATTAGATCCTCATTTTGAAATTTAATGGACTGAGTGCCTAATTCTTATATTCTTGACACTTCCTAATTTCGAAAAACTTAGACAATAATACAATTTATAGATCATAAAATAAAGTAAATATTTAAAGGTAAATAAAAGCATTTACTAAGAATGAATAAATTATTTACAGTAAATATGTTATTTACTTTAAAATATTTAAAACCTATTAGTCACTTAAAATTAAAAAAAAAAACATCGTGTAGTAGAGTGTCACTTGGAACAGCGTTAGAACATCGTGTAGTAGATGGCCCGGCTGCTTTCGACTTTGTCAATACATGGTCCGATATTGCTCGCGGAGTACTTAACTTTAAGGTTGCTCCATTTTTTGACAGGACAATATTGCGTCCCCGTAACCCACCTCGAATTTTATTCAATCACATTGAATACCAACTCACTCCAAGTCCTACCTCTCAAACAGAAAACACAAATTTCGGAAATACCAAGGTTTCTATCTTCAAAATGACCAAGGAGCAACTTAACTTGTTGAAAGCCAAGACTAAAGAAAATGGGAATACAATCAATTACAGCACATATGAGATTTTGGCAGGCCATGTGTCACGCCCCGGAGTACGGGAGGTGACGTGGCGGAATATTTAGATTAATCAAAAGAGGATTTAATTAAAAATCGAGAGTTTGAGAATCAAATTAAATAAAAATTAAGAAGATTTTCCACCACATTTTATAAAGGAATTTATAAAAATTAAGCAAGTAATAAAGATTAAATAAAAGCCGCGAATATGGGTTCCACAACCCACAACTTGTGCACACACATGGTACTGACAATATCATAAATACAATTACAGTCCTGGTACAAATAAAGTTAAGTCTTACATGCCTTGATTAATAATACAGAATATAAATAAATTCTTCTATTGCTCCTGAATTCGGTCTGAAGAATCTCCTCCAAACCTAAATGGGAAACCACCTAGAAGGAGGGGAAATTTAAAACAATAAAACGTGAGCGAAAGGCTCAGCAGGACTATGTTTTGCAAAATAGTTTAATACAAGGAAACATAACATTATCAGGAGTTATACAAAAATAAAACTTTGAATAAATAAATAAATAAATAAATAAATAAATAAATTGAGTAGAACCGTTCTGACACAGAACAGTCTACTCGTCAAATCAAAACACCAATTTACTTTTACCTAGGCAAACCATGATATCACCACCGTAGTGGCCCAGCTGGGTTTCGGGACCTGCCCCCAAGGTCGATCGCTACACGACCCGATCTCTGATATGGCATCATGCCTTAGTGTTTGTTATCATTATCATTCAAAACCCAATCACCGAGTGTTGTCAATTATATTTATTATGAAATTCATTTCATAATCACGGTGTATTAAAATACTACCGATAAAACCATTTTCAAACAACCGTTGAAAATATTTTGATAGAAATCATTTCCAAAGCCAAATCATTTCAAAACCAGGCTACCAAAGAAATAGGATAGAAGTCCTACCTCAATACTCGTGCCGGTACCCCACACCGTAATCCCGGTCCGCTATACGTTAGCTCCACGGAACCACGAACGATCCTAGATACAAACTAAGTCGATCAATATCTAGTTCGAGACATTTTATGTTACTAAATCATTTCATGATGTCCTAGTGTGCCATTTGTACCTTTAAAATCATTCTATAAGGTTGGGGTTTAAATATGGGTTCAAAACAGTGAAAACGGGTAAAAATCACAAAAATTTCCATGCCTCGGTCGGCCTGCCGGACTCCCTGCTTCGGCCTGCCGAACTGCACAGTTCGGCCTGCCGGAAGCAAAGTTTGGCCTGCCGAACATTTCTCCAGATTCGGCCTGCCGGTCGGAAGAACACCGGCCTGCCGGTCGGAAGAACACCGGCCTGCCGATCATCACTCCGGCCTGCCGAACATGAACTTCGGCCTGCCGAACTGGGAAAACCCAGAAATTTCCAGCCACGGGTTTCTCGATCCCCAAAATCCAAATCTTGTTTCTAACCTGTTTTTCTCAAATCCCGGGCATGAAAAACAACTATAATTGATAGAAAAACATTCTAAAACATGTTTGGGATCATTTAAACAACATTTAAACTCAAAATCCTCAAAAATCCGAAAATGAGAAAATGAGGGGAAAAATGAAAAATCTTGAATTCAATCCGTTTTTCTTCAATCCAAGCTTAGATTCTAGTTGTTCTAAGTTCATTTAACTCAAATCCAAGGTTTTCTAAGCTTAAACAAACTTAGATTTCAAAAACACACAAAATTGAAAATTTTGTAAAAAGTTTAGAAATTTCGAATCTAACCTCGAATCGAAGCTTCAATCCGCGTTCTCGGTTGTCGAATCACGTCCCCGAGCTTCCTCCTCGCTAACCCGAAGCTTGGATTCGAATGTGGTTTCAAAAATTTTTGAAAGAGATTGAGAGAGAGAGGGAGCTGCCGAGAGAGAGTGAAGAGAGAGAGAGAGAACCAGAGAGTGAGGAGAGAGAGTGAGAGAAAGGGAATAAATAGAGAAAATCAGTGGGCGGTTTTACTGTGCGAAAACCATGTGCCGCCCACGGTTTTGTAAAACAGAGTATTTTTAACATTTTACAAATTGTTGTGTTTTAAAACTCAAAACATCATTTTAAAACAATAAGAAATCATTTGAACACATCAATTTAACAAAACAACCAAAAACTCAAAATCCAACCAAATAATCTAATTAAAGTTAAAACTTTAATTATGGCACACTAATTCATCATTTACATTACATTAACATTAAATAAATTTCGGGACGTTACAGCTCTCCACCCCTAAAAGAAATTTCGTCCTCGAAATTTACAACTCATCTCAAACACAAAACAAATGCGGATACAATTCCCGCATATTCGACTCTAATTCCCAAGTGGCTTCATCAACCCCGTGATGCTGCCACACGACCTTTACCAACGGTATCTTACGACGACGCAAACTAATCACTTTCCGGTCGATGATCTGAATTGGCACTTCTTCGTACGTCGTATCCTCCTGAACCTGCACATCGCGAAACGAAACTATCTTGCCCTGCTCAGGTGGACACTTCCTAAGCATCGACACATGAAACACATCGTGCACATGAGAAAGTTCGGGCGGAAGATCAAGCCGATAAGCGACCACGCCAACACGCTGAGTGATCTCGAATGGCCTGATATACCTCGGCGCGAGCTTCCCACTTACTCCGAACCGCATAGTTCCCTTACGAGGCGACACCCTCAAGAGAACAAAATCTCCAACCGCGAACTCTAAGGGTCTACGTCTCCTATCCGCGTAACTCTTCTGCCGACTCTGAGCTGCCCTCAATCGATCTCGAATCACCACGACTTTCTCGTTGCTATCACGAATCTCATCTGGCCCAAGAATAACTCTATCTTCCGGCTTGGCCCAACACACAGGTGACCGGCACGGTCGCCCATACAATGCCTTAAATGGTGCCATACCAATACTCGCCTGATAACTGTTGTTGTACGCGAACTCCGCCAAATGCAAATATTGCTTCCAATTCCCGCCGAAGTCCAACGCACAAGCACGCAACATATCCTCGAGAATCTAGATAACCCGCTCAGACTGCCCATCAGTCTGAGGATGAAACGCCGTACTGAAGTTCAAATCCGTACCCAAAGCCTCCTGAAAACTCCTCCAGTACTTAGCATTAAACCTGGTGTCTCGATCAGAGGTGATGGACAAAGGAACTCCATGCAACCTCACAATGTTCTGCATATACAACTCCCCGAGAACCTTCCTAGAACACGTCGTCCTAAACGGAATGAAATGCGCCGATTTCGTCAACCTGTCGACCACAACCCAAACTGCATCGTGCCGCTGCTCCGTCCTCGGCAAACCTGTGAGAAAATCCATCGTCACATGCTCCCATTTCCACCCTGGAATAGGAAGCGGCTGAAGCTGACTTGTAGGCTTCTGATGCTCGGCTTTCACCTGAAGACACGTCGAACACTTGGCCACATACTCGCGAACATCTTTCTTCATGCCTCTCCACCAATACTGCCTCTTCAAATCACGATACATTTTGGTGCTCCCCGGATGAATAGCGAACTGAGACCTATGAGCTTCGTCTAGAACGGCTTTCGTCACCTCGGCGATAACTAGAACTGCAAGACGCTCCCGGAAGTACAACGATCCATCTGCATGCACGCTCCATTCTTCAAACTGCTCCCTGTTCTGAATCCGCGACCAAATCCCCTGCAAATGTCGATCCTGCCACTGACCTTGCTTCACCATCCGAACAAGAGCTGGAGTCGCTTCCACATGATATAACGAAACTCGATCACCGTCTTCATGATACCGTAGTCGATACTCACTCACTGTCGTATCCCTGCTCCAGTCCTCAAAAATCAAACAAGCGAGAATCCCTGAAGACTTCCTGCTAAGCGCGTCCGCGACCACATTAGCTTTCCCGGGATGATACTGTAACGCGAAATCATAATCCTCCATGTACTCCACCCATCTGCGCTGCCTCAGATTAAGATCCCTCTGAGTGAACAAATATCTTAAACTCTTGTGATCGGAGAAGACCTGAAACGATGCTCCATACAAGTAACACCTCCAAATCTTCAGCGCGTAGATCACTGCTGCAAGCTCTAAATCATGAGTAAAATAATTCCGCTCGTGAGGTCGTAGCTGTCTCGATCCGTATGCAACCACACGTCCATGCTGCATCAACACGCATCCAAGTCCACGCCCTGAAGCATCCGCATAAACCTCATACGGCTCGTTACTGCAAGGAATAACCAACACTGGAGTTGAAGTCAACCGGTTCTTCAATTCCTGAAAAGCAGACTCACAATCCTCATTCCACTCAAACCTGACATTTTTCTTGATTAATCTCGTCAACGGAGCTGCAATCTTCGAAAAATCCTTTACAAATTTCCTGTAATATCCTGCAAGACCTAAGAAGCTGCGAATCTCCGCTACATTCCTTGGTCGTTCCCACTCCAATATAGCTTCAATCTTGGACGGATCCACTGAAATACCATGCTCTGAGATGACATGACCCAGAAATTTGACCTCAGTCAACCAGAACTCACATTTTTCCCTCTTAGCATACAACTGGTGCTCCCGCAGAGTCTGAAGCACGATCCGAAGATGCTGCTCATGCTCCTCCCAAGTCTTAGAATACACAAGAATGTCATCGATGAACACGATCACAAACTGATCCAAATACGGCCTAAATATCCTGTTCATCAAATCCATGAAAGCTGCTGGAGCATTCGTCAACCCAAACGACATAACCAGAAACTCAAAATGCCCATACCGAGTCCTAAAAGCTGTCTTAGGAATATCCTCCTCCTTGATCCTGAGCTGATGATAACCTGAACGCAAATCAATCTTTGAGAAGTACCGCGAACCTCCCAACTGATCAAATAGCTCATCAATTCTAGGCAAGGGATACTTGTTCTTCACCGTAACACGATTCAGCTGCCGATAATCCACACATAACCTGAGAGTCCCATCGTGCTTCTTAGCGAACAAAACTGGTGCTCCCCACGGAGATGTGCTATTCCGAATATATCCTTTATCAGCAAGCTCCTGAAGCTGCTTTCTCAATTCCTTCATTTCTACCGGCGCCATCCGATAAGGTGCCATAGAAATCGGTGATGTCCCTGGAAACAACTCGATACCAAACTCAATCTCCCGATACGGTGGCAATCCTGGTAACTTGTCGGGGAAAACATCCTCGAACTCATCAACCACCGAAATCGCTACACTGCCACACGAAACATAGGGCTCGCAATCTAGGTTGGCAAGAAAAGCAAAACAATCTAGATTCCTTCGCCCTCCTAGACACGACTTCATAAGACGCTCACTCATTAGCCAATCACCACCACCCTGGTAAGTGATTACCGTCCCCCTATCAGACACTAGGGTCACTTTTCTAAGTTGGCAGTCCACAACTGCACTATACCTGGACAACCAGTCCATCCCTAAAATCACATCATAGGAACTCATGGGGAGTATAATCAAATCACTTTTCAAAATCTCATCCCCAATCTTTATTTTACAGGATTTACACATATAATTTACACACACCCGCCCCAAGGGAGAAGTTATAACTAGGGGTTCATTTAACTCTTCTATCTCTAATCCCAAGGCATGTACAAAAGAACTCGAAATGAGAGAATGAGAGGCACCGGTATCAAATAAAACGCGAGCTAAAGATCTGGAAACCAAAACCATACCATCGACAACCGCGTTACCAGTCTGAGAATCTGACCCTCCAGATGCCATTGCATGAACCTGCACTGGCGCCTTCCCTTTTCCTCTACCGACATTACTGGGTCCTGGATTACTCGGCCGATACTGCTGAGATGGAGACGACTGCACACTACCTGTACTCGGAGCTCTATACTGAGGAACACTGCGCTGAAAATACTGCGGCTGCTGTCCCCGTGCCGGATATGAGAATTGCTGAGGAGAAAACTGCAGATACTGCAACTGCGGGTACTGCGGAGGCGGAGGTAGGGTCTGAGGCTGAGGCTGAGAGGAACGACTGGCATCCTCCCCGGTCTGTGATCCAGGACGAGCACTCCTGATTGGGCAATTCCTCTTGATGTGTCCGGGCTGCTGACAGAAATGACAATGAAAGCTGTAAGGATTGCTACGCCCGCTGCCAGACGAACTGCTGCTGCCACTGGTCGCACCGCCTTGCTTGCCTTTCCCCGGAGCTGGACGACTACTGGTGCTCTTCCTGCCACTCCTCTGTGGTCCTCCTGAAGCCTTGGCTCGGTCCTCACAATACTGCACATAATCGTTCTCCACGGAGATCGTCGACGACACAAGCTCTCCGAAACTCCTAAGCCGTAGAGCAACCAACTGCCGCCGAATAGGAGCCTTGAGCCCTTCCTGAAACTTAATACATTTTTCACGCTCCGATGCCACCGCCGATGGAGCAAACCTAGCCAATTCATTAAACTTTGCCTCATACTCCAGAACTGACAGATCACCCTGCTGCAACCTGTAGAATTCAGCTGCCTTCTGGTCTCTATACCCCTGCGGAAAATACCGATCATAGAACAGCTCCTCGAACTTGTCCCAACTGATATCACCACCGCGCTCCAAACGCTTAGTTTGTTTCCACCAGGTGTTAGCGCCACCTTCAAGCTTATACGCCGCGAATTCCACACGATACTCCTCAGGCACACCAAGAGTATCCAGATGCTTCAAGATCGAATCCAGCCAATACTCTGCTAACTGCGGATCCCCATTGCCATCAAAAGTCGGAATAGACGCCCGCCAGAATTCCTTAAAGAAAGCATGCCGACTACCAACACTAGAGTCTTCCAGTCTAGCCCTGGCTGCCATCTGCCGGAAAGCCGCAAACATAGACCTCATCATGCTCTCATCATTTCCGAACTCGGCGTCAGCAGTCGAACGACGTCTAGGTGCCATTCTCTCACTTCTGAAAACAAAATTTGGACTGTCAGAGGTATTTCATTGTCAAACCTATATGTGCACAATTCCCAAGGTTCATAACCTTGGGCTCTGATACCATTCTGTCACGCCCCGGAGTACGGGAGGTGACGTGGCGGAATATTTAGATTAATCAAAAGAAGATTTAATTAAAAATTGAGAGTTTGAGAATCAAATTAAATAAAAATTAAGAAGATTTTCCACCACATTTTATAAAGGAATTTATAAAAATTAAGCAAGTAATAAAGATTAAATAAAAGCCGCGAATATGGGTTCCACAACCCACAACTTGTGCACACACATGGTACTGACAATATCATAAATACAATTACAGTCTTGGTACAAATAAAGTTAAGTCTTACATGCCTTGATTAATAATACAGAATATAAATAAATTCTTCTATTGCTCCTGAATTCGGTCTGAAGAATCTCCTCCAAACCTAAATGGGAAACCACCTAGAAGGGGGGGAAATTTAAAACAATAAAACGTGAGCGAAAGGCTCAGCAGGACTATGTTTTGCAAAATAGTTTAATACAAGGAAACATAACATTATCAGGAGTTATACAAAAATAAAACTTTGAATAAATAAATAAATAAATTGAGTAGAACCGTTCTGACACAGAACAGTCTACTCGTCAAATCAAAACACCAATTTACTTTTACCTAGGCAAACCATGATATCACCACCGTAGTGGCCCAGCTGGGTTTCGGGACCTGCCCCCAAGGTCGATCGCTACACGACCCGATCTCTGATATGGCATCATGCCTTAGTGTTTGTTATCATTATCATTCAAAACCCAATCACCGAGTGTTGTCAATTATATTTATTATGAAATTCATTTCATAATCACGGTGTATTAAAATACTACCGATAAAACCATTTTCAAACAACCGTTGAAAATATTTTGATAGAAATCATTTCCAAAGCCAAATCATTTCAAAACCAGGCTACCAAAGAAATAGGATAGAAGTCCTACCTCAATACTCGTGCCGGTACCCCACACCGTAATCCCGGTCCGCTATACGTTAGCTCCACGGAACCACGAACGATCCTAGATACAAACTAAGTCGATTAATATCTAGTTCGAGACATTCTATGTTACTAAATCATTTCATGATGTCCTAGTGTGCCATTTGTACCTTTAAAATCATTCTATAAGGTTGGGGTTTAAATATGGGTTCAAAACAGTGAAAACGGGTAAAAATCACAAAAATTTCCATGCCTCGGTCGGCCTGCCGGACTCCCTGCTTCGGCCTGCCGAACTGCACAGTTCGGCCTGCCGGAAGCAAAGTTTGGCCTGCCGAACATTTCTCCAGATTCGGCCTGCCGGTCGGAAGAACACCGGCCTGCCGATCATCACTCCGGCCTGCCGAACATGAACTTCGGCCTGCCGAACTGGGAAAACCCAGAAATTTCCAGCCACGGGTTTCTCGATCCCCAAAATCCAAATCTTGTTTCTAACCTGTTTTTCTCAAATCCCGGGCATGAAAAACAACTATAATTGATAGAAAAACATTCTAAAACATGTTTGGGATCATTTAAACAACATTTAAACTCAAAATCCTCAAAAATCCGAAAATGAGAAAATGAGGGGAAAAATGAAAAATCTTGAATTCAATCCGTTTTTCTTCAATCCAAGCTTAGATTCTAGTTGTTCTAAGTTCATTTAACTCAAATCCAAGGTTTTCTAAGCTTAAACAAACTTAGATTTCAAAAACACACAAAATTGAAAATTTTGTAAAAAGTTTAGAAATTTCGAATCTAACCTCGAATCGAAGCTTCAATCCGCGTTCTCGGTTGCCGAATCACGTCCCCGAGCTTCCTCCTCACTAACCCGAAGCTTGGATTCGAATATGGTTTCAAAATTTTTTGAAAGAGATTGAGAGAGAGAGGGAGCTGCCGAGAGAGAGTGAAGAGAGAGAGAGAGAACCGGAGAGTGAGGAGAGAGAGTGAGAGAAAGGGAATAAATAGAGAAAATCAGTGGGCGGTTTTACTGTGCGAAAACCATGTGCCGCCCACGGTTTTGTAAAACAGAGTATTTTTAACATTTTACAAATTGTTGTGTTTTAAAACTCAAAACATCATTTTAAAACAATAAGAAATCATTTGAACACATCAATTTAACAAAACAACCAAAAACTCAAAATCCAACCAAATAATCTAATTAAAGTTAAAACTTTAATTATGGCACACTAATTCATCATTTACATTACATTAACATTAAATAAATTTCGGGACGTTACAACATGTTTGGAAATGTGCCAGCAAAGTACGGGACAATCCAAACAATCAAGAAGATTCTAGATTGCATTTTCCTGCCAATGGAAGGAACTTTAGATTGCAACCCCCACCCCCACCCCGTTTCTTTGGCACTGTGGTTTTTGCTGCTACATCAACTGCGAAAGCAAGTGATCTTCAAAACTCTGGTCCGAATGAACAATGATTACTTAAGATCTGCCATTGACTATTTGGAGGTTAATCCTGATACTAAGCGTGTTGGGTCTCATTTTTACAAGTCACCAAATTTCAGAATGACTAGCTGGATGAAGATGCGAACCTATGATGCTGATTTTGGGTTGGGCAGGCCTTTTTACATGGGACCCGGTGGAAACATGTGTGATGGAAAGTCATGTATTATCGAAAGTCCTGCTGATGATGGGAGTTTATCAATGGTGATAGCTTTGGAAGCAGAACAAATGACAGTGTTTGAGAAGTTGTTTTATGAGTATGACGATGAGGTGAAACGAGTGCGTGGTATTATTGAATGATGGTAATTATGTTTTCTCTCTCTCCTTTTCCTTTTTTTTTTTTTTTGGTTTTGATCTTCTATGGTTCGAATTTGATTTTCTATGGAATTTGCTTTTGGTGTGAGTGTGATCAGAGTTATTTTGTAGACATACTTGTATGTTAGGAAAAGAACAACATTTGTGGCACTTTGATCATTCTCGTTGGGTTCATGTTTCATCATACTTGGACTTGATTTCTCATCGGGCCTAGATTAGGGTATTTGGCTCAATTTCAATCAAAACTTAAGCGCAAAACTCTCATTAAAAAAATTACAGTATTAAACTCTTACATGTTACAATAATTTAATAAAAGTTAGTTCAAATTATTTTAATGTTCCTAAACATATATCCTGTTAAATTACTATGACATTATATTATAATCAGTTACAAGCAATTTATGAAAATTTGACCGTAGGTAACATTTATTAGGCAGCAAAAGAATCGCTCAATAGTAAAGTGTTGCGGAAAAAACATCAATAATTAGAGATTTAAATCGCAAGATTCTTTTCCTGGGTGTAAGTGTACTACTATGTCAATGATTTAGAAAAAAAATTACATCCTAAAATAGAATTGTCCGAAGATTATTATATTATACTTAGACGGAAAGTTAACAAAAAAAAAAAACGTTAAAAGTCTCATTTAAATGTTTTTTGTAATCATGTCTTTTAGATTTTAAATTTGGATCGTCAATATAAATAAACAAACACAACAATATTCATATAAATTGTTTAAGTTATGCTACGTGTAAACAATGTAAACATGAGTTATTTAAGTTTTGCTATATGTAAACATACAATATTTTTGCACATTTATTATATCATATAATAAATTTTCGCTCATAATTTTTGCACATTTAAAGGAATTTTAAAAAATGACATTCTATAAATTTTTATATACTTGCTATACATAATTTTCGCACATTTATTATATTTTGGAGGGAATTTATTAAAATTATATTAGCAAACTCTTGGAACAAGCAATATCTTAAAAAAATATATATCAAGCCTTAAATCCACAATTTATCTTCCCATATTTTCTTCAACATGTATAACTAACGGACATGACAAGACAAATGTCATGTACCTATACAACACGCGTTAAACATGTATGGATATTATTTTTGCTTTCTGTCATGTAATGGCTTGTATTAAGGCAGTACAATTATTTTCCTGGTAGTAGGGACTAGTGTTGGAAGATTTTATATATATATATATATATATATATATAAACACACACACCAATTGAGTGGTTCTACCTAGACTTGTTCAAAAGGACCCCACACAAACATACATGCCTCGTCCTACCTTCTTGAATTCCAAAAGGGCAAAAAAAGGGGAAAAAATCACTTTTCAACGAACAATATAATTAAGTACTTCATATAGAAACTTGTAGTGGTACATGAATTATAAAAAAAAAAAAAAAAAAAAAAAAAAGAACAACAACAACATCAAGGCAAAATGGTAGAACAAAAAAAATTATACATAATTGTATAACATACCTTCCTTGTCCAACTAGAGATTAGATCGGCCGAATGAGTTCTTCACTCGCTCTGTTTCATGAAAACCGTCATAAAACAATTTTTCAAACACTGATGGGTTCATGTTTTAGAGCTATGAGGATGGATATAGTACTGCTTGCAGCCTTGTTAGGAAAAGATAATTACTATTCAATCCACCAGGTCCTATGTAAAAGGGCTTACCCCATCCAAGATCAGCATCATAAATTGGAAACCCAGGCCAACTAGTACACGCAAAATTTGGAGATTTATAATCATTAGGACTATAACGCTTTGTTCAAGGATGAAGCTTTAAGTAGTCTATTATTGATCTAGTAACACCAAAGCTTCATGTATACGACTTGCTGCGCGTAGCATAACGGTTTCTATTGAAGATCACCGGCCGCTCCGGGGAAGACGGCATTGCCAAAGTAGCCAGTTGGAAGTTAGAGTTGTAGTCTAGATCTTTCATTCCCAGGAAAGGAACATTATAGTTTCTTGATCAACAGGAAGTTTGCGTGCGATACTAAGTGCATTTGCCAATATCTCATATATGCTATGATTGAATGCTGTGCAGCCTAGTTCTTCTCTTGCCTTGGCTTTCAACATTTTAATTTGCTCGCTAATTACTTTGAAGACAACCATCTTATAGGGATGATCAGATTCACGAGTAGTAGTGTTATTTTCGGCTTGAGTGAATATTTGGTATTCAAGGTAATTGGATATTTGTTGTGGCGGTTTCGAGAATGAAGTATTGTCCTATCAAAAAATGGTGGAGCTGCAACGTCAACTACACCACAAGCAATTTCAGACCATGTATTCACCAAGTGAAAAGTAGAATGCCCCTCGATTACGCGATGCTCCATCCCGATAACAATGGAAACTCCACCACATTTAAAGTACATAACCTGCATTAATGGGGGCGGAGCCATGAAAATTTAGTCAAGCAAGACAGAACGTATACTTACGATAAAAAAAAAAAAATTAAACAAGGGAGATATAAAATTTTAAGAGGGTCGGAATAGAATTTTAAGAGCAAGGCAATGTAATTTTCATAAAATTTTATATACAATATTAAAAGAAAAAAATGTTCAGGAAACGGTCTTCATTTTGTGTGGCTCCACCCTGCGTGTGTGTCATTAGATCTATAATATGAACAAAAGAAAATTTTAACATATACACACACATACATACCATATATGATTACTCGAACAAGAACTCATATTTATGCGGCATGCTTGGTTTTTTTTTTTTTCTTTTTTTTTTGTTTCCTTTCTGGAACTGGAATTGTAAGAATTAATCTCTACACTTCCATGTAAAGACTTGTAACTAGGTTGTGCCTCCTTTTTCTTATTTTATGTAAAGTTAAGTTTTGGATGTCATTATTTAGAAATTTTGAGATCTAATTCAACCTTTGCCTCCGATTTAGACGGATATTCCGACAAATAAACATCCACGAGAATTAGCAAATTATCGACCCCTTATTCCCATCAGCAGTGAATAAGGACCTACGGAATTAGTCTCCAAATTTGATATAAGTTATCACAATTTTTTCCCAAGATAAATTGTCAGCATTTGTTCCTTTAGAAATGTCAATTTTCTATGGCAAAATATATATAGCGGAAATTCTATTACCAACTCCACATACAGATCATAGGATAAACTAAACGGAATTCCATAAATACAATCCTTTTTTTTTTTTTGGCTAGAAGTGCATGCATACGTATCCTATGTGATGTTATACCTGAGACACCATAAGGGAAATGAAGAAATATTGCCTTCAGAGAAGTTGACATGGGGAGTGAGCCTCCGGAGCTCCGGCAGCAGCATGAAATAATTGTCTGCAAAGTCATCGACGACGGAGCTGCTCTCGGCTTCGACAAAGAGGACTCCCTCGCTGTTGCAGTCGATCTTGTTAGGAACTAAGAAACAAATTCCCCAAACAACCAGATTAATAAAGCGAAAAAAGTGAACGACAACATACAATGTTTAGCGTGTGATTCACCTAATTTAGACCACATCTATGAGCTGCTGTAGTTTTTACTAAACTAGCGAACGTAAAAATTACCGGCTGCTATGGGACTCTGGTAGGTAGCCATTAGCATTAATTTATCACGTTGTTTTTGTTGGAATTAAAACATGAAACACAGCGGAAGAAACGGATCGTTGACAAACAAAAATTTTCTGAAAACTTTGTTTATCGGGTATAAATATATAATTTTAATTACAAAAAGCTTTAGGAATTTTTACTAACATTTTGAAGACTATCAGGGTATCCTAGCTTTCCTCTTTGACACCACGATCTTCCAAACCAGGCCTCCACACCAATGGAAAGACGAGTGGGCGTCAAACTGCAAGAATGAATTTTCCTCACACTTTTCTGAATCTGCTATGTACTCAACACATGAGATAGCATACTTTTTTTTTCTTTAGAGAAGAACTCTCAGTTTTTCTCTCTAAATATTACGTGAATAAAAAATTACAGAGATATATGTTATCTTTTCATTTTTATATCTGAGCCATTAGTAATTTTACTTTTTCTTTTCTTTTTCTTTTCCTTTTCTTCTTTCCCGAATCCCATTTTGATCCGTATAATTTACATTTTTTTTTATTTGACCGAATCAATGATTCGGTTATATATATATATATATGTGTGTGTGGAAAGCGTGAAACTCAGTTTCACGTCTTTCCTTTCTTTTTTTTTATAATATTATATTAATATATATATATTAATATATTATAAAATCTTATATATATATATATATAAAGATTTAGTTCAAAACCATATATATATCTAAATCTAAATTCAAAAATAAATCGCATTTATTTAAGAATAGATTTTAAAATTAACCAATTAATTAATTAACTAATGCTCAGCTAAATGTGATAACATTTATCACATTACATTATGTGTCACAGAGAACATTTTTCTGTGTCACGTTAATAATTCAAGTGTGAAAAAATTAATCCAGAATTCAATAATTCCAAATTAAACATATATAACTCATTCTATGCAAAAATCCAATATAGTGTTACAGAGGTGGTATTGGGGACCTATGGACCTATAACCCAGGCTCCAATAAATTTGACATTTAATCAAACTCTTTAATTAATGTGCCAAATTTATTAGTTTCAGTATTACTCCACTAAAAACCTGAAACTGAACTCTTGAGATTATAGTGAAATTACTCAAAGAAAATTAGCGAGTAGTCCATTGATATAATCATTACATATAAGTCAGTCCTTCATAAATAGTTCATAATAAGAGCTAGGTTCAATTTCCGTTCACCTCTCTTATTACATCTTTATCCTTGAGTTCCAATAATTCTCTAATGAACAATTAATTCATAATCTTATTATGAACGAGCGCTCTACTGTTCAAACCTTGAATTATCACTCAAGAGAACTATTTTTCTAACTTCCATAGGGAAGGAATGGATTCCATATCTGTATAATATTATTCCCAGCCATTTATTACTTGATGTTTCCAAGATGCTAAGTTATAATTTGTGCTTAGACAAATCTTACCATGCAAGTCAAAAAACATAATGTAATAAATAGGAGTCTAATAAATACTCAGGATTAAGACTGTCAAATATATGATCATCATAGTGATAAATTTGAATACTCTATTTGTAACGGATGATTATTAGAGATTCATAATTTATCTGGTCCAGTCCTATATAATCTCATTATATAAAGTACCTCCAATCCAATGTCTCTACATTAATAGTCCGGATAATGACTATTTCATTTTAGATGAGATTGGACCGTACTTGTAATTTTTTAATTAAAGATCCCAAACTTTAATTAATTATTACGGACTATTTAGATTATTATCTATAAATTTTATCCCTAAGCAAATACCACTTATATGCTAAATTTATAGTCACATTAATAATCATAGAATTTTTTTGATGTTTATAAATGTATTCATAATACATATCATCAACCAAAATAATAATAAATGTCATTTTATTTATTTATTAACAATATGTATAATGTCACAGCTTTTAGGACACCAAACCCAACAGTTTTAGAGTCATTGTTTTTTGGTACAAATTAAATTTAGTCATTGTTGCTTGTTGATTATACGGTACGATCGAGCCTCAACAAAAATTTATTTTTCAAACGAAGAATTGGTTCAGCGTAGAATTGGTTAAACTTACGGGATTTTTTTTTTTTGAGGGGAAAATTTACAGATATATTGATCCTTATTTTCGCTTACGAGCTGTACAAGTATTCTTCTCTTGTAAAGAAACAACAAAAAGAAATGTTCGGCCAGCTAACGCCAAGTAAGCTATGATTTGGAATACCAGTACAGTATCGTAAAAGCCGATGAAACGGGGAACTTCTATCGTGCTGGAATATTACTTATAGGTTATTTGAAAGAATGTTTAGAACTAATAATTTTGGTTTGAAAATTATAGTATCTAAGAGTTTTTTATTATAGTAATTTTTTATTTTTTTATTATAGCATACGATAGCTTTATATTATTTATAGTTGTAACTGTGATTTTAACTGTTCTTCCAAATGAGGTGTATTGTCCATTAATATTTATATTGGTGTGTGTATTTTAAACAGTTTAATCTTATTTTGAATGGTTGAGATTTAAAAAAAAAGGCACCGAAAGCACATTCTGAGACAAATGTATGTGATTACATAACACTCAGGCGAAACAAAGTGTTGCCTCCTCCGCCACACCTCAATGAGACCATTTTCAACTTAATTCTTTGCCCTTTTTTTCTCTAGCACCGGCAAATAGTCATAAGGTGTTTGGCAAAGTGAGTTAGAACAAATTTTAGTTAAAAATACTATAACATATAAAAGCTTTATACAATAACAATTTTTTACTTTTTACTATAGTATGTGAGAGCTTTTCACTGTTTGGGTTAGAACTCATGAGTTCTAATTTACTTTGCCAAACACCCTATCAAAGTAGTCAAAACTCAATGATCAAGATAGACTATAAATTGCGATACGATTTCTTGGAATGCATGTATAGATTTAGCCCTCCACCCCCTTGAGCACAAAACGATTTGGCCCCCCAAATGATGGCATGATGAACAATGGTGATTGTTGACTCCATCCCTCACTTCCACTCCCACCATGTCCTCCTCCTCTTAGAATAAAAGTTATCACCTTCTAAAAAAATAAGATAATGAGATATATTACTCTCACATGGTACGAGATCAGGAGGATAATGAGTTTAAACCCTATGTATTTTCACTTTTAAAATTGTCATCCAATGTCAAGGCTTGGGTCTCTAACATGTTTTTGGCTTATTAAAAATATTCAAGTGTTTGGCTTTTTAAATAATATTTACCTATACGATTGTTCATTGTCTAGCCCACATGAGGGGAATGTTAGAATATAAAATGGGTTATTTTTGTTTTTATATCTTACATTTTGAGGTTATGTAAATTTATATCTAGTATTTTAAATTTTAGTACTATTATACCTTCATATTTTTTTATTCATGTTAAATTCTTACATTTTTCATAGCAAAGTTTGATTTTGACTTTATAAAATACTTAAATTTCTTTTACATTTTAGAAGTTTTAGCTTTTCTCAAAATTTTTCATGTATTTTCAATTTTTCACTTTATAAAATACTTAAACATTACTTTATAGAAATTTCAGTCTGTTCTCAAATTTTTTATACATTTTTGGTTTTTTTTAAGGAGGTTTGGGAACTTTTGTGGTTAAAATCAAACTTTGACCTAAAAAGGTAAGAATTTAACATAAATTTAAAATGTGAAGGTATAAAAGTATTAAAGATCAAAATACAAGATATGTTTTTTTGATAAACATAAAATAAAGGGTATAAAAATAAAAATATCCCATATAAAATTATTGTTGGCCCACCATATATGGCAGGGATGGATTTGTCGTCGTGCCTCTTGTCGACGCCAATGTCCTCCTACAAGCAGCCAAGGAAATCAACCCAAAGCATAAGACTGCAAACAATCTGCGAATTTCTTTCCTTTCTTTCGCTGGAACTCCTCCTTTCTTTTATAAACTGACAGAAGTCTTCCTGAAACTACTAAAGAACAAGAAGTAAAACATTAGAGTTAATTATGTATGTACATGATACAGATGGTGAATTCCATTAAAAAAAAGAATGATACTTATGTGGGAAAAAAAAAATACTTGTCAAAAACGTTAAAAAAAAAAAAAAAAAGCTTGTCCACATTAAAGTCAAGAAAATGATCATTCTCTATCTTTCACTAACCACCTTTAAAATTAAAATTAAGTGTGTGACCATTACATTTTATAACTACCTTAAAATCGACTGATTCATTTTACTACCAAATCGAAGTCATTTTAAATAAGAAGTCTTAAAGGATCATTTTGGGTAATAATTTTTTAAAAAAAATACATTGCATGAGAGGACCAGTCAGCAGAATAAAATTGAAATGTAACAACTTATTTGAATTTTTTTTAAAATAAGACAATTGCGATTATAATGATAGTCTCTTCTTATGCTACATAATTACATAACAACTATTATAGCGATTTTAAGTTTGCTATTTGTAAAATACTGCAACTTTTTTGTATATATTTCAACATCAGTATTAAAATTACTCTGTGTCTAAATTATCAAGGGAATAAAAATAAAACTAAAGGAAAGAAGATTATCCCATTAAAGATGAAGAATTTATGGTAGAAAACAAAGAAATGTCTTAATTGTACAATTTTAGACTACTCTGAATTTCATCGTCCTTCATTAATGCTATAATTTTTTTATTTTAAAAAGTTATTATGTCATTTCATCTTATACTCGAAAAAATTCATCATACCCTATCGATATCCTTTCGCAAAAATAGCCTTTAAAAAATACGCTAAACCTGAAAAATAATTCCTCTATTTTTATAATCCTACCTATGCCACATAGGACGCTATTTTTAATCAGAAAAACCAACTTTTCTATCCCTATAAGAAAATTTGGCTAGCATCTAACATCACTATCATATAACATCATCATAATTGATACTAAAAAAGCAAAAACATTTTAGCCATTGCAAATCATCGTTTAGAGTCTCGATATAATATACAACACTAATTTGATCCAATTCTTTTTTTTTTTTGGGGGGCGATTATCACAAAATAGGAAAATCATTGCAACAAAACAAAATAAAAACACAAGGAAAAAAACGCAATCACTCCACTCTAAAATTTTGTGCCAAACCTTAAAAAAAAAAAAAAAAAATCTCCCGGTATATTGATTCATCAATATATGGGACTAACTAGAATTCTCAAGCATGCTCTCTTTCCATCATATGTTGTACACCAGCTTCTCAAAAGCCTTCATATGTTCAGGTTGAAGACCAATTGCCACCGACAAACTTCCATCGTTTGTTGGGCTAGGTAACATATAAGCTAGCCCCTCAAACTCAATTCCAGCTGGTCCCATGAAAATTGGCCTACCCCAACCAAAATCAGCATCATGAATTGGCAGCCTAACCCAACTAGTAATCTTGAGATTAGGGCACCTAAAACTTTGGGTCCAGCAGACTAGGGCCGTTAGATTAGGCTGGAGTTCTAGGTAATCAAGGGCTGATCTTAGATACTCGTTGTCCATCCGCACCAATGCATCGTGGATCCTACTCGCGGCGTACCATGTTGGTTTTGATTGGATGTCACCAGCCATAGCCATCGATGTGGCTGTGAAAATCACATTGCCAAAGTAACCGGGTGGGAGTGGGGGTTGCAGCCTAGGCCTTCCATCAGTGGCAATGTACAACTTGGTCTCTTGGTCTTCGGGGAGTGCACGTGCCTTGCACACGCATCTCCACACGTGCCCCGACAACGTCTCATATGAGCTATAGTTGATTGTGTTAACATTTTCTTTGGATTTGGCTTTCAAGGTTTTGAGTTGCTCCCTCGTCATTTTGAATATAGCAACTGCAGTCTCAGAATTAGGTTGCTGAGCGGTTTTCATGGCTGTGGCAGGCTTGTATTCAATGTGCTCGAAAGTAGGGCGGGGCGGATAACGAGCTCGGAGCAATGTCCTGTTTATGAAAGGTGGAATTGTAAGGTCAAGACCTCGAGCCATGTCAGACCATGTGTTCACAAAATGAAGACCAGAGAAACCATCTACGGCATGGTGTCGCATGCCGACACCAAGCGATACTCCACCACATTTGAAGTAAGTAAGCTACAGAGATTACGATCCAAAAAAAAATACCATGGTTAGCTGATAAAACACTTAAAGACCCCTCAAATTAAGCTAATTCAGCCAACAAGAACAGAAAGTACCATAAACATGAACTAAATTTGGAGAATTTTATACATGTTTGGATATTACAAGGACTACACATGAATTTTGAATCATCATATCTTAATTATATTCTTTCATTCTTATTACTTAATTACTATTAAAAGGCAATATAAAGGCAAGAAAAAGAAGGTCACACAACAAGTGAAGTCATATGGCATAATCTGTCTATTTAGGTGTAGCAAGACAGAGTTACAGTCTGTGAACCGTTGATCATTTTCTGAAATTCAAACAAATGGCTTTGCAATGGCAGAAACTTTTTCCGAATCTGAGTTTAGTGTTTAGAAAACAAAGATTATCAGGTTAGCATATCTTCAATGGATTAGGTACCGTTAATTCTAGACTACGTTGTTGTCAAACCAAATTTATTGCTTCTACATCCCGGGGAAAAAACAAAACAAAAAAAAAAACGAGAGAGAGGAATTATGGTTGTCCTTTTCATTGTTTGGCATAGGAAGAAAACAAAGAGGAATAATTGACTTTTGATTATAAAATTGCTATATTATTCATATTAAGAAAATTCAAGAATATTAATTAGTTACAAATAGTTTTGTAGCATTTTATGCTTGTCTTTCATAATTTAATAATTGAAATATTGATATTTATATTCACAGAAAACTGAGCTTGTATGTATCTCTAAATTTCGGCATAAGCCCTTTGTTTATGAGACCAAGAAAATCGTAGGGACCTTTTATTTCAGGATGTAAGAATAAAAAAGAAAGGTTATTATTTCATTTAAAATTACAACCTAAAAATAAGAAAACGATTTCATTTAGAACATGAAATTAAATGTCAAATATAGGAGTGACAATATTATAATTGCACAAAGGTACAACAATTCTTCAGAAGATGGCCCTATAATAGGTTTGAGAGATGGAAAGAACCAAAAAAAGAAAAAAGAGAGAGGGGGGGAACTACGAAGGGATAGAAAATATGAACAAGGGAAAACTATTGGTACTCTAAGTATTTCGTCGAAATTATAAAAGCATTCCCTATACCAAAATAAATAATGTCAACACGTCTTAATCGTTTAAGAAAAGTACAGAGACTTTCATCTATTAATTAGCCGCAACTTAAGTTTGACCTTAAATACTAAAAATGCCTCTTTTGTATCAAAAACATTTTTTGTTATGTTTATAATTAATGAAATGACTTGATCGTTATTAATTCCTAAAAAATGAGACTAATTGACTTCTTAAAATAATAGAGATTAATTTATTTTGGAACCATTATCTTTCCTTCTGAGCAAACGAAAATAAAATTATGTCATTGATTATTTTATCCAATAACTAGTATTATTTTGTCTTTAAGAAAAATTAGTAGTGTGCAAGTAATAACTAGTTTTTTTGTTTGTTTCGTGGAAGCAAGAAATAACTAGTTTTCTCTTTAAAATCTCCACACTTTTCGATGGATTGAAAATAATAAATTAGACTTACTACCTTTATCAAACATGCAAATACCCCATCCTTTCCTCATTTAGACTTTAATAAAATTGTTAAACTGCCACTACTACCAAACAAGAAAATTTCTAGTATATTGCCCAATAATCCTTGCTAATTTTTAGTACACTACAACAAATCTCCTACCAATCCGGCCTAATGCATCCCTTCATGTAACCCTCCTACCAAAGACATCCGCAAGACATACTCAAGCATGCATTTGACTTTTGGCTCTTATTTGGTAGGGGGATGTGCAAGGAGGGAGAGAGATAAAGGGGATTAATCAATTTCTGACCCAAATTTTTTTTGTTTGTTTTGAAAAGGCAAACAATGTTTGTTTGGCACGAGAGGCAAAGGGTGTTTAAAAAAATAAACTAACCGTAAAAATCAACATATCAAAATCAACAGGACCAAACTGTTAATATTTTTGAACTTTTAGCTGGATTTAGCCACTTTTTTTTTTTTGTTTGGTTTGGTTATCAATTTCACATTCCGAACCGACTACCAAAAATGCGTATGGCAATTTTCATATTTTATAATAAATTTTCTAAACATAATTCTTGTTGGGTACTGTAGTAGGTTTTATAATAATTATGGATATTATCTTTAGAGATAGAAAATTTTAAGATATGTAATTTTTGTTACGCTAATGAAAAATTTTGAAAGCACATGAATGTCAAAAATTTTTTAAGCTTAAACCTAAACCGACCAAACAATGGATCCTTAAACGAATGATAACCAAATAGACCACAAACACCCGCATGGTATGACCCCCTCTGTCTTTCCAAGCTTCTTTTCTTTTCCCGTTATTATCACTCCCTTTTAACAGTCACATATTTCAATTGAAATTTAGCATAATTTTACCAAATCAACCGGATGAACATTAGTTGAATTTCCATACCAAAAGAGAAATTTGAAATCGCGGTTGACCCTAGTTGTGAAATAAATAACCAATTCTACAGACAGAAATCAACAGTGAATATAAGTCAACATAAGTAACGACCTTAATCACTTTCAAAGTTGAAACAAATTAACAACGACCACAGAAAATCGCAATTAGTGAAATAGATCTTTCCCCGATGGTACCCAAAACTAGTAGTTCACGTTTTTTAAACGGCTAAATTTAATCAAAATCTTTTTTTAGATTTAGCGGTTGAAAATAGATTTATAACTGTTTTTCTTTTTTCATTATTCGCTGAAAAATGGCCTTAGATAATTTATTTATTTTTTATCATTTTTTTAATATGTTCATGCAAAATACTAGATACACACGGACACACATACCTGTAAGACCAAGAGAGGATACGTAGAGATTCCGGCGGAGTCATCAACGGTGGGGATGAGACGGTGGAGCTCCCGCGTGGGGGCGAAGTCGCCACAATCATCGATAACGGAGGATGTCTCGGCCTCGACAAAGAGGACACCCTCGGCATTGCAGTCGATCTCGATCCTGCCGTCATTGTCAAGGCGGAGGCGGCCGGCGATCGGGTAGAAGGGGACTAGGGCACGGCTGAGGGCGGCCTTCATGACGGCGGCATCGAAGAAGTTGGCGGAGCCGGTGGGGCGGTAGAAGTAGACGCTAGGGGTGTGGATGCTGGGGGCCACCAGGTCAAGGTTCGAGTTCCAAAGCCTCCGACGGGGCGTCTCCTCCGCTGGCCTCACCATCGTTGATTCCTTCACGTTGATGCTGATCGTCATCTTTTCTTACTTACTTACTTCTCTGCTTTTACGTGGGTCCCACCTGAACCCAAACAAAAACAGATCAACGGCGATGGTTGGTAAGAGAGAAGGGAGAGTGTGTGTGTTAGGTTAACCAACAAATGAACGAATTAAAAGGAATCACCATGTTAACGTATACGTAACAGGGATTTAACCAACAAATGAACAAATTATAATTATGATCACAACCTTTCAAATAATAATAATAATAATAAATTGTTGTTGCACGTTGGAAATTAGAGGTTGGCATGTTTTCATAAACTCTATAATTAGAACAAAGAAAAATAGGGTTTTTTTTTTAATTCCTTCTTTCTTGCATAGAATTATCAAGTACTCTAGTCATATGTTCATGGAAATTTCATGAGTGAGTAAAATATTTTGCTACTCCGTAACAATTTCTTCTCCTTCTTATTGCTACATCATTAGTACGTTAAAAATTTGGAGAAGAAAAAGAGATAAAACTTACACATTTATAGATTTTTTTTTTCTATGCAAATTTACATTTCAAGATTTTTGAAAGTACAAAAAGATTCCTGACTAAATGAAGGAATGATAAATAAATATATATATATATATTGTCCCAACAATTATTGAAGAAATCAATTGAGATTACTAAAATATATACCAAGAGAGAGGGATTAGAAACAGTATTTGTGAAAACAATTTTGGATATATTGACAAGAATAATCCCAGAACTCAATGCGTAAACACATTGGCATAGGTATGCATTATAAACAAGGAATAAAAGCATATTGTTTGTGCAGTTGTCTTTCGTTTTATATATATATATATATACACATATATATAACTAATAGCAGAGAAGTACAGAGCAGAACAAAAGAGAACTGAAAGAAAAAGAATGACAAAAAAATACCAGAGAGAGAAAAAATGCAGAGAAAAAAAATGGAGAAGAGTGTTAAGTTGGGAGGAGAGAAGTTTTGCTGGGTTTGGATGGATTTGGTGTTGGTGAAGAGGAATCGATCGAGTCTTAAAAGAAGGCAAAAATGGGGGAATTGGGTCATCATAAAACGAATGCCACGCCAACTATAGTTGCTCTGTATTATCTGCCACGTCATCATTTTTCATTTCACATGTATTTTCCACTTTTTTGGATTATTAAACGAGTGGAAAACAACACAGTAGCAACATTTAGGGCGGGCACTAAACTTGTTCGTGTTGACACGTTTACAGTATGATATGTTTAGGCCAAATACGAACACGACCTGCTTGTGGCACGTGTAACACGTCATGACACGATTACTAAACATGTCGTGACAGATTGACACAATGTTGGAGTGTAATTTAGTAAGGCCCAAATTGCTAGCAGGCCCGTGCGGCCCAATTTTGTACCAGTCTGGTAGATCGAATAAAATCTATGGACTAAAAAGCCCAATCGAATTGATGGTTCGAGTTGTTCGTTTGGTTCAACGTTTTTCATAATTCGAGTCATTCTGTTCGTTGAAGATATTTCGCATTCATTTTCATGTCTCAGTTCGACTAGGTCGATCGTCTCAAACTGACAGTTATCTGCACGAACAAGCAGTTACAACACGTCTAGTCGTGAATCAGAACGTGGGGGAGGCGTGATTCTTGCGGCCTACCACCAATCGACACGTGTCCCACTAATGCAGTTACTTATGATGCTCTATCCCACTCCGCCAGATGGTTGAGAGCCACTATCCTTGCTCATCTTCTATATAAGGGGAAGACGGCTTTATTATAAGGAACATACATAAAGAGATACCAAAACTCTGCCAATTTACTTTCATCTTTCTTGTAATCTATAATCAAGAATTCTATAGTGAATTACAGTGGACGTAGCTCTTCATTAACAGAATGAACTACTATAAATCCCTATATCATTTTTACTTCTTTTACTTTGGTTATCTCATTTAATTTGGCAAACAAATTCGAGTTTAAAAGATCCTTCAACGGTGATCTGAGGGCCCAAATTCCTAGTACTTAATCTAGACTTTTGTTATTTAATTGTAGATAAACCGTCTCCAGTTTGGCACCCACCGTGGGGCCTTCAAGTTATCAACTCCAAGATCTTAAACGTGGATTTAAATGGCAGACAGCATCAACAACCAGCATCCTCTAGAAACCACAATGGAGGAGACTGAATCAATCCCGCAGGATGACTAGCAAATGGAAGTCCTTACAGCAGAAGTCGAGGCTCTTAAAAAGATGCTCTAAGAGCAGATAACTCGTTTCCAAGAGCGAGACAAAAGGATGGAGCAACTCAGCAGCGAGAACTTGGCTTTAAGAAGCCAACTCAGTTATCAAAACTCTCAGATGGCTTCACAGTCGTACTATTATCCATATTATGGATATTCGGCTGTCCTAGTATCATCAACAGCACATGGCAATCACAAACACAATAGCCAGGAAACCAGCAGCCTCATAGTCTGATTGGAATGATGCAGCCGCTACATTCTCCATCGACTCCTACGCCAGCAACAACACCTATTTGCACAGCCGCGACAGAGCCAGTTCGTACAACCACGACATCCCCCGCTACAACAACTACAATGGCAAACGCTCAAGTGGAACTGATTGCTCAGCCAACAGAGACACCAGTTGTTACTCTTCTGACCCTTGAGTCAATTCAATTGATGATGAGGGAGATGCTCGAGCAGAATTCCAAACTTGTGGAGGAAAAAATCGACCAAAAAGTCACCAAAGCCACAAGCAAGACCCCGGCATTGGATGATATCTCGAAAAACATTCGAGATACTCCACTCACAAAGAGAATCACTTCGATCGTACCACTAAAGTATGGAAATCTTGTATTTGCTCGATTTGATGAAACTTCAGACCCAAAGGACCACTTGCTGCAGTATAAGAATGTGGTCAGCGTAACAAGCATCCCAGACTCGATTCTAGATGAGATGATGTGCAAGTTGTTTGCGCAATCCCTCAAAGGTCCAGCACTTTGATGGTTTAGCAACTTGCCGATCGGAATGATCAATAGCTTTGAAGAATTAGCAGACTCATTCATCAAGGCATACTCAGTGCATATTAAGATGGGAAAAACGACCAAAGATTTGTGGTCTGTTGTTCAAATCCCAGACGAGTCGCTAAGGGCTTACATTAAGAGATTTAGTAAAACATTATCCAAGATTTCGGATTTGGAGGATGGAACTGCCTGAGAAGCATTGAATAAAGGACTTCTGCACAGATCATCTTTCAAAAACAGCATTTGTTCTAACTACCCGCAGACGATCTAGGAAGCATTGAACTGAGCGAAAGGATGGATCGACCTGGAGGAAGAAAACGAAAGATACGAGCGGGAGTTCACAAGGACAAAAAATCAGAGTAAATGGAGTCAAAAACAGCAGCAGCAACCAAGTCAACGGGGAAGGACGAGAACCCCACCAAAGAGAGAATGGACGGAGAGAAGACAAGCCTCAAACATCAACAATACCGTCGTCTCCCCCTAAATTTGTCCTCAGCGTATCACCCTATGAGTTGGTCGCTCAGCTCGAAGGAAAAGACTACGTACGATTGCCAGGAAAAATGGCACCAAGCCGTTCACGTGACCAGTCCAAATATTGTGAGTTTCACCGAGATACAGGGCATTTGACAGTCGATTGCAAAGCCTTGTGATCAGAAATTGTAGAGCTTTTTAATAAGGGGCATTTGAGAGAGCACCTCTCTGAACGGGGGAGGAAAATATACAGGCTCGATAAAGAGCAAAGAGAAAAAAGAGACCACTAAGCCTGAGAGAAGACACCATCACCACGACCAGTAAGAAAGGTAATTGGAGCCATTTGCGGAGGCTTGGTTTTTAGCGGCCATTTCGTCAATCAGATCAAGGCCCATTAGAGAAAAGCGAATCAAGCAACCGTCAGTTCGATTCAAGACGAACACTACGAGCACATAATTTTGTTTCGTGGTGATGAGGCATTCGGACTTGATGCCCCGCATGATGATGCACTTGTCATCAAACTCAACATTGCTAATTGTGAGATTAGCAGAATACTGATCGTTAATAGGAGCTCAGCCAATATCCTTTTCCTCTCAACGCTGAAAGAGATGGAAATCAGCGAGGAGGAAATCAAAAAGTCCCCGACGTCACTGGTAGGTTTCAATGGCAAGGCGACAACAGCCATTGGAAAGATAAAGCTTTCGGTGTACGCGGCAAGAGAGATTAAGCTGACCAGCTTCCTGGTCATGGATTGTCCTTCAGGGTATAACATCATTTTGGGCCGGCCCTGGATACACGCTATGAAAGCAGTCCCTTCAACATACCATTAAACAATTAGATTCCCGGCGAAGCGAGGCATTTAAGAAATTCAAGGGAGCCAAGAGGCAACAAGGAGCTGTTACGTCACAGCTATGAAATAAAAGAAGACTTTATAGCAACTACAGACGACCCGGCAAAGTGTGACGAGTAGTCGAAGTTGCTTCGAATCGGTTCAATAGCAACTTGACGAAGTCTAAATCGATCCACAAGATGAAAGACGCACAGTGAAGAGCGGATCACAGCTCGACCAGGATGTAAAATCCCAAATAACTGATTTTTTAAGAGCTAACGCTGATTGTTTTGCATGGTCTCATGCAGATATGCCGGAATTGACCCAAGCATAATCTCCCATAGATTGAACGTCGATCCAGACCACAAACTTGTGTGGCAGAATAGAAGAAAGCTTGGGATCGAATGAAACAACGTTGTTAAAGATGAAGTAAGAAGATTGCTGGAAGCCGAATTCATACGCCCTGTACAGTATCCCAATTGGCTCGTTAACATGGTAATTGTGAAAAAGAAGAATAAGAAGTGGTGCATGAGAGTCGATTTTACTGACCTGAACAAAGCCTGCCCGAAAGATAGTTACCCGTTGTCGCACACCGATTGACTCGTTGAGGCAACAGCTGGCCATGAGATTTTAAGCTTTCTCGATGCATTCTCTGGTTACAATCAGATCCTTCTGCACCCTGATGACCAAGAGAAGACTGCCTTTATAACGGAGCAGGGGATCTTTTGCTTCAAGGTCATGCCCTTCGGATTAAAGAACGCGGGAGCAACTTACCAACGACTTGTCAACATGATGTTTGAATAGTAGATCGGTAAGAATATGGAGGTTTATATCGATGACATATTGGTTAAGTCTTTGCAGGCTCATCTCCACATTAACCATTTGCAAGAATGTTTTGAAGTTCTTTTAAAATATGGCATGAAACTGAATCCAAAAAAGTGCACTTTTGGAGTGCCGAGTGGCATGTTCTTGGGATATCTTATCACTAAGCGAGGAATCAAGGCAAACCCAGATTAGATTAAAGCGTTCTAGTTAATGTCTACCCCGAGGACAAAGCAAGAAATTCATAAGCTAACTGGTCGGGTTGCTGCACTAAGTTGATTTATTGCTAGAAGTTCTGATAAATGTCTTTTTTTTTTTCCAGTTGCTCAAAAAGAACACAAAGTTCAAGTGGAACAAACTATGCAAATCGGCTTTCCAAGAACTAAAAAGGTACTTGTCGACTCCGTCGATCCTATCAAAGCCGAGAGAAGGGGAACCACTATACCTATACTTGGCGATTTTAGAGACGGCAGTAAGTTCAGCCATCGTCTGAGAAGAAGATGCAGTCCAAAAACCAGTGTTCTTCGTGAGCCACACCGTGTTGGATGCTGAAACAAGGTACTCCATCATCGAAAAGCTCGCCCTCGCACTTGTCATGTCGGCTTAGAAACTACGACCCTATTTTCAGGGCCACACCATTGTGGTACTATCGTTATACCTGATGAGATCAATTTTGCATAAGCCGGACATCTCTAGAAGAATGACGAAATGGGCGGTTGAGCTAACAGAGTTTGACATTGAGTACAGACCTCGGACGGCGTTGAAGGCTCAAGTACTTGTCGATTTTGTTACCGAATTGACTTACAGGCCTGCTGAGCATGGATCACAAACATGGACCGTGCAAGTCGATGGATCGAGTAACGAGAAGGGTTCAGGAATTGGAGTAGTTTTGAAATCTCCAACAAGCAAACTGATTGAGCAGAGTTTTTGACTGGGTTTCAAAGCTACCAACAACGAAACTGAATATGAAGCTGTGATTGCAGGAATAAGACTCGCTGCCGCACTGGGGGCTACCAGAGTAGAAGTGGAAAGTGACTCTACATTAGTCGTCAACCAAGTGAATGGAGAGTTCGAAGCATGAGATGAAAAGATGCTCCTGTACCTAAAAGTGGTCTCCAAGCTCAACTCTCAATTCGATTAGTTCGAAATAAGACATTTACCACGAGACCAAAACTCAAGAGCGGATGCACTTACGAATGTGGGGTCATCCATCGAAGTGAGCTAGAGGAGAATGATTCCTTTGGAACAAATCGACAACCCCAGCATTATGTAGGTCGAGGAAGCAATTTACGTTGACCCAAGGAACGATTGGAGGATGCCAATCCAAATGTACATCTCTGATGGTTGGCTCCCGGAGGACAAGTAAGCTGCAAGGAAGATCAGAGTACAAGCGGCGAGATTTTGCCTGATTGATGGGAAGCACTATAAGCGTTCTTTCATGGGACCTTATCTCTGGTGTCTCGGTGATGACGAAATCGAGAAAGTTGTCCGAGAAGTACACGAAGGATGGTGCGGGAATCATTCAGGCGGGAGGTCACTATGCAACAAGGTGAAGAGACAAGGATTCTATTGGCCAACCATGTAGAGCGACTATGAAAACTTTGCTTGTAAGTGCGACAGTTGCCAGAGGCACGCTACCATTATTCACCAACCGATGGAGGAGCTCTATTTGATCAGTTCGCCATATCCTTTCATGAAATACTCAATGGATGTAGTCGAGTCATTTCCTCCTGCACCTGAATAAGTCAAATATTTGCTCGTCGTCACCGATTATTTCTCCAAATGGGTCGAAGCCAAAGCATTTGCAAACGCTAAAGAGCGAGTTGTCGAAAGATTCATTTGGAGAAATATCATCTGTCGATTCGAAGTTTCGAGGGAGATTGTCACAGATAACGGCTCGCAATTCATCTCCTCTGCCTTTAAGAAGTTCTGTCATGATTGGGATATTGTTTTGAGCTTCTCAACGCCAAGATACCTGCGAGGAAACGGCCAAGCAGAAGCAATGAACAAGATGATTGTAAAGAACCTAAAGAAGAAACTTGAGGCCAAAAAAGGGCGTTGGGTCGAGGAACTCCCGATGGTCCTTTAGGCATATCGAACGACTCCCAGAAGAGCGACTGACGAATCCCCATTCTCGCTGGTCTATGGGGCAAAAGCTGTTGTTCCTACAGAAGTTGTCGCTCGAGATCTTCGAGTCGATTACTTACTTTTAAATGAAGCAAGAAATGACGAGATGATGTGGGATGCATTGGATTTGATAGAGGAAAAAATGGACAAAGCTTTCTATCACCTCAGTTTCTACCAACAAGCCGTTGCCAAATACTACAACTAGAAAGCAAATGTCAGAAAATTCCAGGAAGGAGATCTTGTGCTCAGTAAAGTTTTTCAAAATACCAAAGAAGCTAATACAGGGCAATTGGCGACAAATTGGGAAAGGCCTTATCAAATAAGGTCAGTTGTTCAGGATGGAGTATACAAGTTAAAAAAGCCGGATGGATCCCTCGTTACTAAGAGTTGGAACGCAAACCATTTGAGGAAGTACTTTGTGTAACTTGACTACTGTAATTGAACTACGTTTGGCTTGATCCCTAAACATGGGTATGTAGGCAACTCGTGTACGATATAAACGAGTGGCTTGATCCCTAAACATGGGTATGTAGGCAATTCATGTATAATATAAACGAGTGCAGCTGCTTTATTAACTGCAGCCACTTTATTAACTTGTATTTTATTTCCTCGATTTGTTGACAATTTCTTTCCTTAGGCACTGCGTCTATAATCTCAAAATCAACTTCGAAATTGACCAGCTCGATCCAAACTCTTGAACTGCCATCTTTATGGCTCAACTTCAGACTCGACCAGCTCGATCCGAACTCCCGAATTGCCATCTTCATGGTTCAACTTCAGAATCGACCAGCTCAATTTGAACTCTTAAACTGCCATCTTCATGGCTTAACTTTGAACTCGACCAGCTTGATCCAAACTCCTGCATTGCTATCTTCATGGCTCAACTTTGGACTCGACCAGCTCGATCTGAACTCCCGAATTGCCATCTTCATGGCTCAACTTCGAACTCGACCAACTCGAGACTAGCTCGATTTGAACTCGAACTGCCATCTTCATGGCTCAGCTTCAGACTCGACCATTTTGATCCGAACACTTGAATTGCCATCTTCATGGCTTAGCTTCAGACTCGACCAACTTGATCCAAACTCTTAACTGCCATCTTCATGTCTTAGCTTTGGACTCGACTGGCTCGATCCAAACTTTTGAAATGCCATCTTCATGGCTCAGACCTTGGACTCTGTAGATCCGATTAGTTTGATTCATACTATTAATCTTATACATCATCGCGCACTGCGGATTCGATCAACACAATCCGCACGCTTACTATCCCTAACATCAGAATAATCGATTTGATCTAAACACGCGCTTATAAATTAAAATAAAATCGCCATCCTCTTTGCACTTATCATGGTTCGATCAACCAGTGGTATGTAATGCCATGATCTAGTTTATGGTTAATCAACTTTGATTCATAAACATCCAAACAATTCACTGTCATAATATCTCATCGTATGGCGATCAAATTTAACATTAAATAGTGCGATGACCTTTGTTAAACTGACTAGATGTTCTGATCGATGCATGTTGCAAGAAATTGAATTGATGAAATTTGATATTAAATTTCAAAAAGCTGTTCAATAAAAAAAAAAATCCTTCATAAATTTCCTCCATCCGCAGGTTGAGCATTTTCACCCTCAATTAGCTCAATGGTTGGAGGCTTAGTGGCATCCCCAGTTGAAGTCGTTGCAGCTTCAGACTCAGGAGCATGGGGCTCGACAAGAATATCCTGACTGGCGGATTCGCCATGAACATGTGAATCGTCTGTCGAAAGCAGTTCTTGAAGGTCCTTGATCTCTTCATCGATTGTTTCAACGCTCAGTTTGCCTAACTTGAACTCTAACATAGCCTCTAGTCGTGCCTTGAAGGATGAAGTGCCATGAATATCCAGTAGTTGCTCCTTGATGTTATCGATATCCTTCTCTCTCATGGTCAGAGTATTCTTCAGACTATCAACTCTTTCTTCAAAAAGATGAAGGCTACTCGACAAGTTTAATACTTTTTCGTTCGACCTGTTTAGTGCATCAACCATGTCATCAAACTCCTTTTGCTTTTTCTCTCTCTCGGTTCCCATTTTCTTCAGTTCTTCCTCAAGCCTCTTGCATCTCAGCACTTCCTGCTCATATTTGTGAACAGCCTTGTTCACGAACAGATTGTGAAGCAGAAGACCCTGCATAAAAAAAATCAATAGTTGCGATGCTATCGAAGCCAAAAGGATTAACGAGCTTGAGGTTTACCTATCCTAATACCGCAGCCAACTTATTGAAGAGCCAAGAAAATGATTTCCCTCTAAGAAGCTCTTCATCTTTGTCGAAGTAAAAGTTAACGGCTGCTCTTGTCGCCGCCTCCTTATCTTGCATAATGCTCACATCTATTGGGACGTCAAGGGTCTTCTCAGGAACACCCTATTCTGTGCCCCTGGTCGAAGTTGAAGTTTCAGCATCCTTCTTTTTCTTCGATGGTGGGGGCTGTATGTTGAAAGGAGGCAATGGAGGAAAATCTGGCAAAGTGATTGGAGGAATAACTTCTTGTACCAATGGTTCACTGGTTTCCTTCCTCTTTTTCTTTACGGCCTTATCCGCATGCCTTGTCATTCGCATCTCTTCTACCGAAGGAAGTGCTACCTTCATGGTTGATAATGCGGCTTCTACGAGATGAATGTCTTCGTCAGATAGTGGTATAATATATTTTGATGGGCCATATAGCCGGTGAAGTGCACCGCAGCATACAAAGATCCAATTGACTTGTTTCAAAAATCGAATAGGAATACCTGTGGGGATTTCTTTGAATCATTTCCAAATCAAAGACCTCCGGAGTCGATCGGGCTATGAGATCTCTGCCCAAGTCCTCCATTTTAGAGCGAGTAGTGCGTCCAACCTTGCTTGGAACCTTTCACCGATTGGAGCAGGATGATTCAGTTCGTAATCTACAGGAACAGAAGAATTACTCATGATTAGATGGAATTGCTGTTCAAAGTATGAAAAACAATGATGCTTACCGATATGACCGAAAGCAAATGGAAAGGGCAATCGAGAAGTTAGTTCAAAGGAGTCGCGATTAATCGACATAAAAAAGTATCGTTCCTCCTAGTGCCTATCTGCTTTTACAAACTCCGTTATGAGCTGCTTCAACTGCCTATATACGAAGTAGAAACAGCCTAAATTTTTGCTGTTCGACTTCAAGTAATAGCACCTTAGGAAGTCAAATATGTCAAAATCGATCCCAGCCTCCTCTCTCAGGACCATAAGGGCTATAAGTAGTCGAACACCGTTTGGCATGAATTGGGTCATTGAAATGTAAAAGTGGCCGATGATCTCAATCATGAACTCTAGAATCGACAATCGAAGACCAAGTTCGAACCATTTTGTATATACACAAAACCTGTGGTCGTTTTGTGTGTCCGCATGTTCCCTCAGATAAGGCAATCGTATTTCAACCGAGGCTAGAATTCCATATTTCGATCTTACAGTCAATAAGTCCTCCTCTGTCAGAACAAACTTTGGATTCTTCGTAAAAAAAAGAGACCCCTTTGGTCGAATAAATATATTTCCTCCCTTCGAGTGATTCGACGTCATCGAATCTCTTTGAGGGTCCTGCAGGTCTGTTCCGTTCTGCATCTTGATTCGTTCTTTCCAAACTGGACCCGGCTCTGTTAAATCTTATACTTGATTCGATAATTGCTTGTTGACGGATCATTTCGTTGACTTCCCTTTCGTCATTGCTTGACAAGGGATCCACACCACTGTTGGAGCTTGAATCTATGACTACTGCCTTTCACATTTTTATAAGAACAGAACCGTCCAGGGAAAACTAGGGTTTCGAAGATCAAAAAGCTGAATAATCCTAAAATTTAGAAGGCTTCAACTGTTCTTGAGTATTCTAGAGTCGTGACAGCCAAACGGTTCAGGCAGTCACTGATTTTCTCATGAAATGGAGCATGTTCGGTGTCAAAATGTTCAGAATTAGAAGAAAAACAAGATTACCGAAAGAAAATCGCAAGAAAATTAGAATAGGAAAAGATGATCTTGCCTAAAAATCCTAGAGAAACTGAGAGAAACTAGAGGAAAATCACCTTAAGTTCGAGAGAATAAAGATGGAATGAAGAAGTGAGAGAAAAAGTGTGTTATATACCACCCAAGGGTACCAAATCAACGGATGGAATCGATTCGAAGCCATCTGATCCAAGGGCTAGGGTTACACGTCTTTTTGAGTTCCTGCTCAAACCGAGGCGATGTCTTTTCGAATCAAACTTGTGTGTCAGCATTGCAGTAACTTTTTGGAGCTACCAATTGGATGGTGACATGTGTTGCGAGTAATTAATTACCACGATTTCCAAGAGGAAGGTAATGATTCAGTTACGGATGCATGATATCAGACAGTCGTGTGTCATCTAGTTTGGGCCTAATCGTCGTTCACTCCTGTAGTCCATTACATCAACTAAGGAGTGGGGGGCTATCTATTAGGGTGCAATTTAGTAAGGCCCAAATTGCTATAAGGCCTGTGCGGCCCAATTTTGTACCAGTCTGGTAGATCGAATAAAATCTACGGACTAAAAAGCCCAATCGAATTGACGGTTTTAGTTGTTCATTTGGTTCGATGTTTTTCATAATTTGAGTCGTTCTATTCATTGAAGATATTTCGCATTCATTTTCATGTCTTTGTTCGACTGGGTCGATCATCTTGAACTGACAGTTATCTGCACGAACAAGCAGTTACAGCACGTCTAATCGTGAATTAGAATGTGGAGGAGGCGTGATTCTTGCGGCCTATCATCGATCGACACGTGTCCTACTAATGTAGTTACTTATGATGCTCTATCCCACTCCGCCAGACGGTTGAAAGCCACTATCCTTCCTCATCTTCTATATAAGGGGAAGACGGTTTTATTATAAGGAGCATACACAAAGAGATACCAAAACTCTGTCAATTTACTTTCATCTTTCTTGTAATCTGTAATCAAGAATTCTATAGTGAATTATAGTGGACGTAACTCTTCATTAACAGAGTAAACGTCCTTGTGTCATTTTTACTTTTTTTACTTTGGTTATCTCATTTAATTTAGCAAACAAATTCGAGTTTAAAAGATCCTTCAACGGTTATTTAAGGGCCCAAATTCCTAGTACTTAATCCAAAATTTTGTTATTTAATTGTAGATAAATTGTCTACACACAATAACAACACATATATAACATATTTATAACCCAATTAACTAAAAATTAAAAAAATTAAAAAAAACCAATAAAAAATTAACAAAAACACAATATTTAGTTAATACTAACACAATTAAAAAAAACTTAATATACGATTATAATTATTTAATTTTTCCCAATTTTTAATAATATTGATGTAAAAAACATAATAATATTTAATTATTAAATGTTTTAAACTGTATTTTTCCCCTACTTTTTAAAATGGAGAAAATTTATTTTAAAGCCATAAAGCTTCATTGCCGACGGAGGGTAAATGTAAAAGTTGAAACTCATGGTTTATATAGAGAGTATCTCAAGTGACACTCTCATTTCTTTTTCATGTGGGACTTTTGGAAGCTGATGAACAAAAGCATAAAACCATAATAAATAAAATAAAAACTATAATTTGATATCAAAACATCATTTGGTGTGGTAGTGGCAGGTGCAATAAGAAACCTTGCCAACAAGGTTCAAATCCTAACTTGCAAAATCATAAATTTTTTTTATTTTTTTTTTAAATGTGCTATAAATAAAATAAAAACTATTATTTGATATCAAAGCATCATTTGGTGTGGTGGTGGTAGGTGCAATAAGAAACCTTGCAAGCAAGGTTCGAATCCTAACCTGCAAAATCATAAAATTTTTTTAGTTTTTAGTTTAAACGTGTTATAAATGGACGGGTCGTGCTGTGTCGTATTGACACATTTACTGCACATTTAATTAAACGTGTTAAACGTGTTAGCACAAATCCAGCCCGTTTATTTTTGTGTTATTCGTGTCAACCTATTTATGGCGCAATTAATATACGTGTAGTCCAAACATATTTATCTCGTGTTGTTTTCGTATCGTGTCATCGTGTCGTATCTAAAATTACCGGCTCTAGCAACATCCATCTAGAAAGGGGGTGAAAAAAACAATAATAATATATAATGGAAATGAAAATAGGAGACTGGGAAAATTAAAATGGAAAGGAAAGTTGGTGAAACAGTGACCTCACAAGGGCACACCAACTCTTGATCAATGCCCTACGGAATTTCATCCTATTCCTTTCTGTTTTTTATTTTATTATTATTATTTATCTTGTGGTTGGGAACTCGGTTTTTGATCTGAGTAGTTTGCCTCTGATTTTCCTTGAGTAGTTCTATTTAATCTTATTTTATCTAACATAAATTTTTTTATTCTTTGTCTGGAGATATGACCTAATCTCTTGTGCCATAACACAGTTGAATTCTCACTAGTTAATATTCTCTTTATATCTCATGTATTTAATTGCAAGGATTCATTAAATGAAACAAATAACTAGAACCAATCAATTTTAAATTATGAGACAAACTAAATTTTCCATTCTCAAATAAACAAGAATAACCAAATTTGTAAAAAATAGAAATATAAATCAAATTCTATCTAAAAGATGGTACAATAAATGTCTCATTAAGATCCAAATAAAATCCAGTCTTTAATAATAATCTAAATTTTCTTATTGCCTCAACTTGAACCGTCTTGCCGTCGCCCACATAGATGTATCTTTCAGCATCGCTTGGCTCTCGGCAACTTAGCCAACCCTACATAGATACACTGATGGGAGTTGTTGTGCCAAAATCTATCCACCATGTGTGTGCAAGTACCAAAGCTAAATTAACCTCAGCAAAAACTAAATTAAGAAGCATACCTTTGTTAGCATGCCAAGTGTAGTAGTTGATGCAGTGCTTCTTTTTATGCCCTTTGGCTCCACAGAAGAACACCAGTACCTTCTGGTTCATCTAGTTTCTTTTGTTGTTTCTTTTGAGGTGCCGTAACTACACTTTTTCTATCCTTCTTCCTCTTTTTTCTCTTTGTCCTTAGAAGTACTAGCCAAATGAGCATTTTTTATCTTCTCCTGCTTTAGCCTTTCCTCTTCTTGTACACAATGTGGGATAAGCTCATTAAAGGACTAAGTCTTCTTTTGGCAGTTGTTGCTCATCTTGAATTGACAAAAATTGTGTGGAAAGAGATATGAGAACTAAATGTACAAGCAAGTCCTCAGATAGGTCAAGCTTAAGTGCTCTTAAGTTTAAAGCAAAATTAAACATCTCCATGATGTACCCCCTAATGTTCCCTTTGCCTTTGTATTTCATTGAGATAAGACTTGCTAAAAGTTTACTAGTTTCATCCTTTTCATTCTTAGTAAATCTCTTCTCAATATCTTTAAAGAACACTTTGACTATCTTTATCTTTCCGATATTGTGCCCCTGAATGCTTCTGGAAGGGCCTTCTTCATGATCATCATACATGTGCGATTTGACTTATCTTACCTTTCTATATCCCACTTTTCATCAAAAGAGCTTTTATTTGTAAAAGGTGCAAGAGAAGAAACCCTTAACGTAAGGTCGAGATCCAGGACTCCGAGAACTATAAAAAGGTTCTGTTGCCATGATTTGAAGTTGGTGTCATTTAGCATAGAAATGGAATTGATGTTAACAGTAATATTTGAAGCAGAACTAGCAGTTGAATCAGAGAACAATATAACAAACAAAAACAAGCTCACGTAAGAATCCAAAATAATAAAAATAAATCCAAATAAAGGTAATCTCATCTTAATACACCGAACACTCCAACAATATTTAGTCTTTGGACAGAAATATTAACTTGTAAGTGATATCTCAGTGTAGAAATCAAACGCTGACAAGAACAATATGTCAAACACTAAACCTTCCTTTGGGTTGATTATTGCTTACATGTAAAACCGAATAATTGTCATAGGTTTACCACCATAGGTGTACATGCAATTCTATCAAATATTGTTCTTGCTTTTGGCTAGTCAATATTCACATAAGTTACATAGACAAAACTATTTATATCCCAAAACAAATTGATTTCTACAAGAGAGGTCACTTTGGCGACATTCTGCTTCAATTAATTCATCTCAAAATATATATAAAAATACCAATATTCGAATTTAAAATTACACAAAAAATGACCAAAAATAAAATAAAAAATAAAAAAAATGGTCAAAGTCAACCAATCAACTGTTAATTAGATCAGGGCTGGACTGGGTCAGTCAACCCAACCTCAATCTTGAATCAGCCCACGTATTTTCTTATGTCACAGGCCCAGTTAGGCCCATGTCATCCCAAAGCCTAGAAAGGGCCATATATACACTCTCTTTTTTTTATTGCTGCGAGCTTAGCTTGTAGCTCTTCTTTCAGTCACAGGCCTAATTGGGCCCGTGTGAATAACTTTGTAGCTCTGGGCTGTAGCCCAAAGACTGCTACAAACCCTAAGGATTTTAACCCCTAGGATAACTAGAAGGCTAAATGGCCGCCAACCTAGAATGCCACAGCTGTCCTTCACCACGCACGGTCCCAACAACCACAGCCAGAATGAGCCGAGCTGGCAGTGGCAGAGCTTGCCGACGGTCGGTAGTGGTAGAGCCTGCTGACGCTAGTAGTGGCAGAGCCTACCGCTGGCCAAATCAACCCCCTTTTTGTTTCTTCCTTAGGCTTTTCTCACTTTCTCGTGCCCCTAAGCCACGGTTGTCCTTGTTGGCATAGCCTAATAGGCTGCATCTAGATTCCTTGTGCCGGCTGCGATAAAGGTTGCTACCAGCCACCTTTCTTTCTGAATTAGGTTTAAAGATAACCCATAAAAAAAATATGGCCAAAAAAAACTAAAACAAAAAAATCTCTATATTGTCCTCAAATTCTACAATTCAAAACCATAGATTGTTAAATTTGAGAATTCATATGAGAATCGCATCTAGAAAATAAATTAATTCCTAATCATTTAATATGAAGAGGCTTTTGATGCTACATGTTGTAAAACTTAATCTTAGATGATAACTATCATCAAACCCAAATCATTTATGTTAAATCATTGAGAGAATTAACAAAATACGAAAACTAACTTGAATCTATGGATTAGAACGTGATTCTCGAGTGATAAGTTAGTTTTAGGTTAATTAATTAGATAATTTTCACTTAATATTTTTGCTAGTTTTGAGCAATTTATAAGGATTTGATAGTATTTTGTGTTCTTTTGTAGGTTTTGAGAAAAAAAGGATACATGATGACAAAGTACGGGGCAAAACAGATAGAAAATGAGCAAAATTAGACTCGGGATGAAAATGGAGCCTAGACGCCAGTATATTGGCGCCTAGGTGCTCAGACAGACAAGGTTCTATACAAAAACCCGAGAGCAAAGTACATAGGCGCCATAACTTAGGCGCCTAGGCGCCATTCTATGAACATAAGAGGCCGAGAGCAAAGCGCCTAGGTGCCATAACTTGAGCGCCTAGGCGCTATTCTATCATGGAGGCGAATTAACACTGCAGCACCTAGGCGCCACAATCCTAGCGCCACGGTGCCAGTTTGAAAAAGGGGGCATGCCGTCTGTGTAGCGCCTAGGCGCTACAATCCTGGCACCTAGGCGCTATTACGAAGCCTAGGAGCCAGAAATTCGAGCTTAGACGCTGTTGCGATTCCAACTTAAATTCCAGTGTAATTTCATTACAAAATTGCCCTTTCAAACCTTAGCATATAAATAGAACATTATAGAGGGTTGGAGCACGGAATTTTGACAGATAGAAACTGCAGAAAAGAGGAAAGAAGACATACACTACTTTGGAGAAGAAGATCGGTGCAACCAGAGACGGAATCATCTTCCCATTCAAACATACAGTTCTTTCCTTCTACTCCTCATGTTTAAGAGTTTGTTTAGGATGATTTTTAGTTTCATTATGAACTAACTTTCTCTGTTCTAGGGCTACGATGTAGCGGATTATGAATGTTCACTTTTTATTTAATTTAATTCAATTCGATGTTTATTCAATATCTATGTTGAGTGTTTAATCTAATCTTAATGCTTGTAAAAGTTTACGCACCTTTTGCATGATTTATGATTTAATTTGAGGCTGAGAAGCGATAATTAAATTAGACCATGATTGAATGCCATGAGATAATCATAGGATAGAGATATCTATGAGACTTGTGTAACACTATGAATTTCTTGATCGTAATGAATCTTGGTAAGTTTAGAGTTTCCACAGAGATGTAGGAAATTTGTTAACTGGGATAAATTATTAATGCTTGAGAAAGATTAATGACTACCTAAGAGAAATTTGTTATCGGCATAGGAATAAATATCAATTGATTAAATTAGATAAAAGTAGATATGTTAATCCAATGAGTCGGAAGCCCTAGAAGTCTTAATATATTGAATTCTCACCTGTCAAAGTTGCAATTTCTCAATTTTCATTCATTTAGTTTGTCTTACGTTTACCATTTCATCATTCCATTGTTTCCCATATTTCAGTTGTTTAAATAGAATTAGAGTTAAAGTAATTTGGTACTTAGTGATAGTTAGTCCTCGAGGGAACGATCTTTACTCTCACTTTATTACTTGTTAACGATACGTGCACTTGCGTTAGAAAATCCACAACAAGTTTTTGGCGCCGTTGCCAGGGACTATTTTGTTTTCATTAATATCGAATAAAATAACTCTAGTTTTGCTTTGGATTTGTCTTTCAATTTTATTAATTATAGTTGTTTGCAGTTCTTTGTCGCAGGAATTCTATCTAGGTGTATGCGAAGGTCTGGGAGCAGTGACTTATTTCCTCTCGATTTTGAGATAGAATGCACTTGTCGGAGGAATAGGAAGGAGAGAAAAGAAGTTCTCAATCAGTTGCAAGACACCATGGTTGATCCGAATGAAGTTTGAAATGAGGCCCATCCACCAATGGCCTTAAGGGACTATGCATTACCAACTACGACGAGTATCCAACTAGTAATAAGAAGGCCAGCTATTGGAGCTAATAACTTTGAGCTGAAGCCGGTGACTTTGTAGATGATTCAAGGAATACAATTCACTGGATTGGCCACTGAAGATCCCAATGCTCACATTGCAAATTTTCTGGAGATTTGCGATATTGTCAAGTATAATGGTGTTTCTGATGATGCCATTCGCCATCGGTTGTTCCCTTTCTCTTTGAGGGATAAAGCAAAAAATTGGTTGAACTCTTTACCTGCAGATTCTATCACCACCTGGGAAGATTTGGTTCACAAGTTCCTGGCCAAGTTCTTTCCTCCTGCAAAAACAACAAAGATGAGGATTGAGATCAACAATTTCACTCAACATGAAGGCGAGACTTTATATGATGCTTGGGAGAGATATAAAGAGCTATTAAGGAAGTGACCCCATCATGGGTTGCCTAAGTGGATGCAAGTCCATAATTTTTACAATGGGTTGACAGGTAACACTAGAACTCTAATTGATGCATCTGCAGGGGGAGCATTTATGAAGAAAAATGAGGATGAAGCATATGAGTTGCTAGAGGATATGGCCACCAATAACTTTCAGTGGCCAAGTGATAGGTCAATGACAAGGAGAGTAGCTGGGGTTTATGAAGCTGAAGCTCTATCTACGTTGACTGCTCAAGTTGTAGCTCGTACTAAGCAATTCCAGAACAGCCAATTGGCAGTCAATGTCATTCAGACTCCTCAGTTTATATGTGATTTCTGTCAAGGCAACCATCTTAGTGAAGAATGTCAAGTGGGAAATCCGTTTCAACAATCTCAGGCAGAGCAGGCACAGTTTGTTGGGAACTATAACAGACAACAGAACAACCCATACTTAAACACATACAATCCAGGATGGCGCAATCACCCAAACTTTTCATGGAGAAATAATCAAAATATGGGGCAGTCTCAACAGGGATTTCAACCACAGGAGAAGAAGACTGATTTAGAATCTGCTTTGCTCTAGTTGACTAACAACACCGACAAGTTCATGACTGAGACTAGGACCAACTTTCAGAATCAAGCTGCTCAAATCTGAAATCTGGAAGCTCAAATTGGTCAATTAACTAACATGTATGGTGGTCGACAACAAGGTAATTTGCCTAGCAACACGGAAGTGAATCCCAAAGAACAATGTAAGGCAATCACTTTGAGAAGCGGAAAAGAATTGGAGACGCCTTCAAGAGGTGAAAAGTCCAAAAAGAATGATCAAGAACAAGATGAAGTCATGCCTAAGGCTCAACCATTACCTCCTCAGCAGCCAGAAGTGAGTATTCCTTTCCCTCAGTGCCTCAAAAAGAGCAAATTAGATAAACAATTTGCTAAATTCCTTGATGTTTTCAAGAAGCTCCACATTAACATTCCTTTCACCGATGCACTTGAACAAATGCCAAGCTATGTGAAGTTCATGAAAGACATCCTATCAAACAAGAGGAAGTTAGAGGAGTATGAAACTGTTGCACTTACTGAAGAGTGCAGTGCTATCATCCAGAGAAAGTTGCCTCAAAAGCTCAAAGATCCGGGAAGCTTCACTATTCCATGTGCCATTGGGAATTCTATATTTGAGAAGGCATTGTGCGATCTTGGTGCAAGCATTAATTTAATGCCTTTGTCTATTTTCAGAAAGCTTGGATTAGGTGAGGCTAGACCTACCACTATTTCCTTGCAGTTGGCTGACAGGTCTATTAAGCATCCAAGGGGAGTTATTGAAGATGTTCTCATCAAAGTAGACAAGTTTATATTCCCTGTAGATTTTGTGGTACTGGATATGGAAGAAGACAAGGAGATCCCTCTCATATTAGGGAGACCGTTCTTGGCAACCGGACGGGCACTTATTGATGTTCAGAAGGGAGAATTAAGGCTTCGGGTACAAGAAGAAGAAGTGACTTTCAATGTCTTAAAGGCTATAAAATATCCGGGAGCTAGTGATAGTTGCTTTTGCATCGATGCATTGGATACATTAGTCTCTCAGCACTTTACCAAGCCAGAAGACTCTTTGGAAGCAAGCTTGACTCATCCCACTCCATCTACTCTTGAAGATGAAGACGTCGTGGAGATTGTTCATTGGATGGATTCTTTTGGTCCCAACAATCGGAGGTATTTTGAACCTTTGGGATAAGGCCCTTCTCGATCAATTCCTTCAGTTGAGAAACCACCTGCTCTTGAGCTCAAGCCGTTACCGGATCATCTACGATATGCATTTCTTGGTGAGTCATCATCTTTACTGGTAATTATTTCTTCTAGCCTTTCTCATGAAGAAAAAGACAAGTTGTTACGGGTGCTTAGAAGATATAAATCAGCTATTGGGTGGTCTTTAGCAAACATTAAGGGGATAAGTCCAACAATGTACATGCACCGAATCTTAGTGGAAGAAAATAGCAAACCATTAGTAGAAGCACAACGGAGACTAAATCCTACCATGAAGGAAGTGGTTCGTAAGGAGGTGTTGAAGTGGTTAGATGCAGGAGTGATTTACCCGATCTCTGATAGCTCATGGGTTAGCCTGGTGCAAGTAGTGCCAAAGAAGGGTGGTATGACGGTAGTGAAAAATGAAAATAATGAGCTAATTCCAACAAGGACCGTCACTGGATGGAGGATTTACATAGACTATCGGAAACTAAACAAAGCTACTTGGAAAGATCACTTCCCATTACACTTTGTTGATCAAGTGTTGGATCATCTTGCAGGTCATGAGTATTACTGTTTTCTAGATGGCTACTCGGGGTACAACCAAATAGCTATTGCACCAGAAGATTAAGAGAAGACCACATTCACATGTCCTTATGGTACATTTGCATTCCGTCGGATGCCGTTTGGCCTTTGCAATGCACCAGCAACCTTCCAAAGATGTATGATGGCGATCTTTTCGGACATGGTGGAGCGGATTATAGAAATATTCATGGATGATTTCTCTGTTTTTGGTGACTCCTTTGATCATTGCTTGACTAATCTAGAATTGGTTTTGGAGAGATGTGAACAAACCAATCTTGTGCTTAATTGGGAGAAGTGCCACTTCATGGTAAAAGAGGAATTGTCTTGGGCCATCGCGTTTCATCAAAGGGGATAGAGGTTGACCAAGCGAAGATAGAGACAATTGAGAAACTACCACCACCAACCTCAGTCAAGGAAATCTGGAGTTTTCTTGGCCATGCAAGTTTCTATAGAAGATTCATCAAAAAAATTTCTAAGATCTCCAAGCCTCTTTCGAATCTACTTGTGCAAGTAGGACCGGTTCTAGGATAGCGAAGGAATAAGGTATTTCATGCTATTTACTATGCTAGCAGGACCCTCATTGATGCCCAACTCAACTATGCCACAACAGAGAAGGAATTACTTGCCATCTTCTTCACTGTCGACAAGTTTAGATCATACCTAATTGGCAATAAGGTAATAGTCTTTACAGATCATTCTGTAATTAAATACCTTATGGCCAAGAAGGATGCCAAGCCAAGACTTATCCGGTGGGTTCTCTTACTCCAAGAATTTGATTTGGAGATTAGAGACAAGAAGGGTACAAAAAATCTAGTGGCAGACCATCTCTCAAGACTTGAACAACCAGAAAAACAAGAGTTGCAACAACCCCCCATTGGTGATCAGTTTCCAGACGAGCAACTCTTTGTCATCACATCTACAAGCTCTCTCCCATAGTATGTAGACTTTGTGAATTTTCTTGCAGGAAAGATCATGCCACCGGAACTCTCACATCAACAAAAGAAGAAGTTCTTGTCTGATGTAAAGCACTACTATTGGGAAGAACCAGTTCTTTACAGGCACCGTGCTGATCAAGTAATAAGAAGATGTGTGCCAGAAGATGAGGTAGAGGAGATCCTGAGACATTGCCATACCCTTGAGTGTGGTGGACATTTTGGAGGAAACAAAACGGCGGCTAAGGTGTTGCAATATGGGTTTTATTGGCCCACATTGTTCAAAGATGCTCATGTTTTTGTTACAGCTTGTGATAGATGCCAACGATCGGGAAACATTTCAAGAAGGAATGAGATGCCCTTGAAGAATATTCTAGAAGTGGAGCTTTTTGATGTGTGGGGTATCGATTTCATGGGACCGTTTCCCTCATCCTACAACAACAAGTATATCCTCCTTGCAGTGGATTATGTGTCGAAGTGGGTTGAAGCGACTGCAACCCAAACCAACGATGGCAAGGTAGTGCTTAATTTTTTCAAGAAACACATCTTTACAAGGTTCGGAACTCCACGAGCTATCATAAGTGATGAGGGAACACACTTTTGCAATAAGCAATTTGAGGCTCTCTTGTCAAAATATGGAGTCAAACACCAAACTGCACTTGCTTACCATCCTCAGACTAATGGGCAAGCAAAGGTATCTAACAGAGAGGTGAAGCAGATTCTGGAGAAAACGGTTCATAGCTCTCGTAAGGATTGGTCAAAAAAGTTAGATGATGCTTTATGGGCCTATCGGACTGCATTTAAGACACCTATAGGAATGTCTCCTTATAGGTTGGTCTATGGGAAAGCTTGCCATCTTCTAGTGGAATTAGAGCATCGAGCATATTGGGCAATGAAACAATTGATTATGGACATGCAAGCAGCAGGTGAGAGGCACCTTTTGCAACTCAATGAGATGGATGAGTTCTGCAATGAAGCATATGAGAATGCAAAGATCTACAAGGAGCGGACCAAAGCTTGGCATGATAAGCACATCCAGCGGAAGGAGTTTGTACCCAGACAGAAGGTGCTACTATATAATTCCAGGCTTCAACTGTTTCCTGGAAAGCTCAAATCCAAATGGTCGGGCCCGTTTGTAGTCACCAAGGTGTTTCCCTATGGTGCAGTTGAACTAAATCATGAAGAGAAAGGAACCTTTAAGGTTAATGGAGAACGTTTGAAGCCATATTTTGATGGTGGGATTGATCGCAACAAGTCCATCATCACTCTTAACTCACCATAAAGAAGAAAAAGTCAGGCTGATGATGATAAAACAAGCGCTTCTTGGGAGGCAACCCAAGCTCTTTACCTTTATCTATTTTAGTTTTTATCATGTTAATTTAGTGTTTTATTTAGTTATAGGTTTTTGGTATTTGATAAGCTAATTGTGATGCAGTTTATTTTTGTGGTGATTGCAGGTGTTCTCGGGGATAACACGGATTGCAGTGAAGACCCGAGAGGAAGGCGCCTAGGTGCCACTTCCTGGGCGCCTAGGCGCTCATCCTAAAAAAAAAAAAAAAAAAGCGCTGATTTCAAACTAGCGCCTAGGCGCTACAAACACAGCGCCTAGGCGTTGTGCAGTTTATAGGCTTACTCACCCTATTTTCAAACACAATCAACGAAGAAAAAAAAATGAAACACTCCTCTCGCCCCCCCTGGTTTTCTCACTCAGACAAACCCCCCACCACCCCGTGATTGAATTTTTTTTCATCTTTTCATCATTCTACCTTGTCCCCATCATCCCAAATTCCTTACCCACACAACAAAACACCTGTCTCCAAGCTCCTTCACAAGTGAACGTTGGCAGCGAAACAGCAACAAAAATTCTGAAACTTGGGCTGCATAAATTGGGATTTTCTTTGCACACAACAGGTAACCCCACTCTTCTTTCTGCTTTGCCTGAGATTTGTTGCAATCTGGGGAGACTTAATTGATACAGAGGAGTTTATCTGGAGTGGGATTATTGAGTGCATACCAAGTGTTTGACAAAAAGTCTGAGAGAGACAAAGGTATTGGTTGTTGCCAATTGACAGCCACGGTGTTAGTAGACATTACATGTGGGGCATTTGAGATCGTTTGGTGACATTGGCGGTTGATTTGGAAAGTCTAAGAGAAAGTTGGGTTGCAACCATGGCACCGAAGAAGCGTGTGAAGGGCTCGACATCCGTACAGTATGATACGGCTAAATTTGTCTCGTAGGCCGCTTTTAATCGCTATCAGTCCTTATTAGAAAAAAAGACTCCAATTACTGAACGGGGACTCAATACCTGTGAACGGGTGATACGGGATCAAATTTTTGCTCGTAGATGGGCCAATTTTGTGAAACAACCGGGCTCGAGCCTAACTGCAGTGGTTCGAGAATTTTATGCCAATGCCCCCGAGCGCGATAATGGAAAGGTTTTAGTGAGGGGAATATGGGTAAAGCTTGATCGTGCTGCTATCAACCAACATTTTGGGCTACCTAATATTGATAATGATGAATATCAAGCTTATTTGGAAAACGTTGACCACAACAAAATTCTCAATAGGTTGTGCACACCGGGCACTAGTTGGAAAATGGGACGCAACGGTGAGCACATCTCATTCCCGCCTAGTGTTTTGCAAAATAGGGCCTACAAGGCATGGCATAATTTTATTTGTGCTCGCTTCATGCCAGTGTCTCACGTTAGTGATGTATTGAAAGAGCGAGCGGTGCTTCTATATGCTATCGTAACAGGAAAGAGCATTGATGTGGGCCGGGTGATTCTTGACAGATTGGTTTGAGTGTGCTACATGCACACCTGGGCTTATACTTTCCCTCACTTATTACCGAGGTGTGTAGTAAAGCAGGAGTCCATTGGGATGCAACTGAAGAATGGGTGGGACCCCGACATGTTATCAATGATTCGGTCCTCGCATCATACAGGGAGCTAGAAGCACAGGAGCCAACAGCAGGGCCCAGCTCCTCCGGGACCCTTCGACCCCCACGACCACCCCGCTCTCCTGGTCAAGCCTCAGTGCACGAATGCTTGGATCGCATGGACAGACGTCTCGACCACATTGATGATAACATCTGTAACCTGGCGCAAATGATGAATCAAATGGCCCGGCACATGAATATGAATATGGACAATTTTCTGACAGTCATGACTTTCAATGAAGAGGATGAAGTGCATGAAGATGAGGAGGAGTAGACTTCAACAATTTTCATTTTAGGGAGTGTTCTTTTCTTTTTCTTTTTATTTTTATTTTTTCTCTTATTTTATTTTCGTTTATTTTATTTTATTTCTTCATTTTCCATTTTTAGTTTATGTTTATTTATTATTTTTTTCTTTTACATTGAGGACAATGTACTGCTCAAGTTTGGGGGTGGTGTATTGCTTTATGTTTGGTTTATGTCAATCAGTTATCTTTGTTTACTTAAGTTTTAAGCTAGGTTTTATTTTTTTTGTTTAGTAATTATGATAGGAAAGTTGTCGTTTGAGCACTGTTTAACTTGCATCATAGGAGGCCAATGATAAGACAATGGTTGAAATTGAATATGACTTTTAGGGAATAATAATTGTTGTGATCTATCCTTGTTTTCTTGTGATTTGTTTATCATGCTGTGATTCTTTGAGCACTTTGAGCACTCACGCCTTACTACCTTAAGTAGTATACACTTAGAGGACTTTTATGTTGATTAAGTGATAATTTTTGATCTCAAATGAACGCTAGAACCTATTTAATAACCACTCGAGGTGAAATCCTAGACTACACAACATTAAGGATATGATTTATGCCATTTTTGGACCGTTTGAGCCTTTCAAGCCTACCATTGACATCATTTAATCACTAGTTACCCCGTTGAGCTTTATTATCCATTTTCTTTGTCACCCACACAATTAGCCTAGCATTTGATTAATTTTATCATACTCGGTCCCTCACTCATAAGCATGACTGGTTTGTCCAGGAAATTATTTGAATGTAGTTGGTATGACGGGAGGATGGGTAGAGTTTTGAAGAACTTATCAAGGAAATATGTTTTACTATCATTCATTTATGGGTGAAGTTTTGAGTATTGTCATCAAGAGATTATATAGTCATGTTTACAGCTTTGGGTATTGCTATCAGGGGATTGTTTATTTATGCTTATTCATTGTGCTAAAAAAAAAGAAAAAAAAAAACGCTGATATATACATCAAATAAATGTGAATGACGAAGGGAGTGCAACATAAGTTTGGGGGTGTACTTAGAAAGAAAAAAAAATGATGTTCTCATAAGGTCCTGAGATAAATTATGTGTTTATGGGTGAATTTTGAGCTACATTATAATATCATTTATCTCACCTTTTTACCTTAGCCACACATTACAAGCCGAATAAAGTCCTAATGATCTTTGATGTTGCGATAGTCTACATTAGTGGAGAGTGGGTTTGAAAAATAGGCCTATGGAGTTCATAAATTTCACTAATCTAGAGATCTTTCAAAATAAGCTTGTTGACATAAACTAATCCGAGTGTAGGTCCATAAGTGCTAGAGGCATCACACACACACACTCGAGGATTTATGAGTATGGTAAACTTGAGATTTAAATTAATTTTTACATGATCATAGTGGTTAGAGTTTCCTTTGAGTCATAAACTTTATGCAATCTTTGAGGTCAAGTATGATGAAAAATTAAATTGATGCTCGAACTACGTCGTGTGTTAGTGTCAGTCGTGTTCTTTTTGTTTTGTTCATTGTTCTTCTTTTGTGTCTTTTGCTCGAGGACTAGTAAAATCTTAAGTTTGGGGGTATTTGATAATTTAGTTTTAGGTTAATTAATTAGATAATTTTCACTTAATATTTTTATTAGTTTTGAGAAATTTATAAGGATTTGATAGTGTTATGTGTTCTTTTGTAGGTTTTGAGAAAAAAAAGGATACATGATGACAAAGTACAGGGCAAAGCGGATAGAAAATGAGCAAAATTAGACTCGGGATGAAAATGGAGCCTAGACGCCAGTATATTGGCACCTAGGCGCTCAAACAAATAAGGTTCTATACAAAAACCCAAGAGCAAAGTGCCTAGGCGCCATAACTTAGGCACCTAGGCACCATTCTATAAACAGAGACCAAGAGCAAAGCGCCTAGGCGCCATAACTTGAGCGCCTAGGCGTTATTCTATCATGGAGGCGAATTAACACTGTGGCACCTAGGCCCCACAATCCTGGCGCCTGGGCACCAGTTCAAAAAAGGGGGCATGCCGTCTGTGTAGAGCCTAGGCGCTACAATCCTTGCGCCTAGGCGCCATTACGAAGCCTAGGCGCCAGAAATTTGAGCCTAGGCGCCGTTGCGATTCCAACTTAAATTCTAGTGTAATTTCGTTTCAAAATTACTCTTTCAAACCTTAGCATATAAATAGAACATTATAGAGGGTTGGAGCATGGAATTTTGACAGATAGAAACTGCAGAAAAGAGGAAAGAAGACATACACTACTTTGGAGAAGAAGATCGGTGCAACCGGAGACGGAATCATCTTCCCATTCAAACATACAGTTCTTTCCTTCCACTCCTCATGTTTAAGAGATTGTTTAGGATGATTTTTAGTTTCATTATGAACTAACTTTCTCTGTTCTAGGGCTACGATGTAGCCAGATTATGAATGTTCACTTTTATTTAATTTAATTCAATTCGATGTTTATTCAATATCTATGTTGAGTGTTTAATCTAATCTTAATGCTTGTAAAAGTTTGCGCACCTTTTGTATGATTTGTGATTTAATTTGAGGCTGAGAAGCGATAATTAAATTAGACCATGATTGAATGCCATGAGATTATCATAGGATAGAGATATCTATGAGACTTGTGTAACACTATGAATTTCTTGATCGTAATGAATCTTGGTAAGTTTAGAGTTTCCACAGAGATGTAGGAAATTTGTTAACTAGGATAAATTATTAATGCTTGAGAAAGATTAATGACTACCTAAGAGAAATTCGTTATCGGCATAGGAATAAATATCAATTGATTAAATTAGATAAAAGTAGATATGATTAATCCAGTTAGTCGGAAACCCTAGAAGTCTTAATATATTGAATTCTCATCTGTCAAAGTTGCAATTTCTCAATTTTCATTCATTTAGTTTGTCTTATGTTTACCATTTCATCATTCCATTGTTTCCCATATTTCAGTTGTTCAAATAGAATTAGAGTTAAAGTAATTTGGTACTTAGTAACAGTTAGTCCTCGAGTGAATGATCTTTACTCTCACTTTATTACTTGTTAACGATACGTGCATTTGCGTTAGAAAATCCACAACATCGAGTCTTGAAGTTGAGGATCTTTCAAGTCTAGTACGTATAACACCCCTATGTGGGGGTTAACAGTTTTAAATAAATAAAAATAATTTTAAATTTTATATTATTTAAATCAATTAAACAATGCCTAAGGGTCTTTAAACAACAAGAAAAATAAAAATAAACGTTTTAAATACAAACCACAGTTTTTAGTGTAGCACTAAATATATATATTACAGCCATCATCACCATAGTATAATTCCCAAATAACTTAACACAGCCATAAAAAAATAATACAACTCTTACATGTTGTAGATAAGTTACAAATAAACAAAGTCTTCTAACACGAAAATAGCAGGATTGTTTTCGCCTATTCCTCTTCAGATATGTTGCACTGAGTTCCACCTGAGAGATGAAGATATGATAGGGATGAACATCGACATGCCCAGTAGGGAAATCATGACTCACCTTATGGTTTATCCATTACCACATTAAAACTGCATGGTTAGTAAGTTACATCATATTTCAGATTATGAGGTTTATTATGATCACATCTTATGGATACCATAGTTAATCATTACCAAGTTTCATAATTACACATTTATACAAATATTACCAATTATCACTGTTCCTAGGTATCCATGTTAAATAGAGTATCACTCAACTCATCGAAACCCAAATGGGCGCACTTGATCACCCTATAAACAATTCAAGGGTGTTCCGGTGAGGGGACATCAAGCCCCGAGTCCTTACCAAATCGATTCTTGTACAGTGTATTCTGGGACTTTCAACCCAAGGAAGCGTCATCACATTCCCCCTATTTTACCTTTTAGGGTATTCGTGCCTAAGGACGTAACCGCCGCCCTTTTTACATCTCACTATTCCTTTGTATTCAATTTTTCTTTATAGAGTAAATTTCCTAACCATGCTTCTCAATTTATAACATGTGTCAAATCATTATATTCCTTGCTATACAATATACATATTTTACAACATAAAACAAACAAATTTAATTTACCAAAAACCTCACAAAAGATGAGTAATAGAATCCCTACTTTCAAAGCTTAACAACAAACTTTTAATCTCGGAATTAATTAACGTTAGCTCCATACATCCTTGACCCTAAGGCATGCATAAGGACAATTAAAACTAAAGCACAACGTACAATCACATTCATAAGTGAATTATGTGTAAACCCGTCTACTAGTGCCATTAAAGTATTTTTTATGCAATTGTTCTTTAAATACCAAGTAAACAATTTTTATCTTAAACACAATATAAAATACATACAAGTAATTTATATGTTTTAGTCTCTAATAAGAATTCATAATTCATTTAGGATAGTATTGGAAAGGTTGTAAGACATTAAGAGACTAGAAGGTGAGCAAAGTTAGGTTTTTGGTTCAAGTTAACAGCTGGTATACCATGGCAACTTGGGGGTATACTTTTGCAAAACGGCGGGTTCACTATCTACAATCAACACACAGGTTAACAGGTGGTTTACTTAAGGTAGACGGGTGGTTTACCACCACTGGCAGGTTTACTAGTTTCTAATCCAAAAATTGAAAAATTTATAGAAATTAAAATACAACTCTGATTTAGGCTCATGATAGCTCGTTGGAAAGCTTAGGATGTCTACTTTTTAAATATGCAAACCAATTTACAAAATTCATTATCATTTAACTCCAGAATTTTAAGAAATAGCCACTGCCCATAGAGGTATTATAAAGTTTATGGGATGTCAAATTTTTCTTAAACCTAAAGCATATTATCCTTGTTTAAAATCTCAAAACCATTCCAAAATATGCAACATGCATTATATAATCACAATAAACATATTCTCATGAGTTTTATACCAAAATCATTATCAAATTATATCTCTAGCCTTTCTTGTAAATAATGATGAAAACATGCTTAAGTTTTCTCTTTAAGCTCAAAACATTAGAACATCAATCTTAAAGTTATGGAAACCAGTTTTAAACATTCCTAACATGTTTCTAACATTGTTATCAAACCAAAATAAAAGTTGGTTGTGGGTTGTAATTCAAGACTCAAGTTTTTGTTCATAAATGTTCAAGGATGCATGTTAACATAACTAGAAATTTGCATGAATTTTGAACACGAAAATTATGCATTAGACATGGAGAAAATACATACTAAAAACTAAGTTTAGATTAAAGAAAACCTACCTCAAAACTTCTTTGAAAAGCACCAAAGTTCGGGTTAACAATCAAGCTTGAATTAACTCTAAAACCGCCTCGACCATGGTTAGGGATTATAATTGCCTTGGCCACAAAGAGAGCTTTGTGCTCTATGTCTTTAGTTAGAATTTGAAGTGAGAAAGGGAGAGAATGAGAAACTAGAGAAGAAGGTGGTGATGGTTAAATAAAAAGATATCAAAATGCTTGAGAGGAATGGGATGTTTACGGGAGAAAGTTGTAAGAAGAAACAAATAGCATTAAAAGAAAATATCATCATGTCTCCCATGGAGACTTTTAGCAAATAATGCCAACATAATTGAGGGGACAATTGGAGTGAATTATGAAAGAAGATGAGGAAATAATTAAATAGGTGGTTGAGAAAATATCTCCATGTCTTCTATTAATTGAGGGAAAATAATTCAATGTCCCCTTCGGAGACCTTTAGCAAAATGAGAAGAAGGCTACATAATTGAGCATTAATTTAGGGAGACAAGATTGGTAGAAGTGAGTATTGGTAAATTTTGAATGTTTCTTAGGAAGACTTGGTAAGAAAATACTAAAGTGGCATTTTTTTTTTTTTATCATAAACAACTTAGTAATTTTTAAATAGTCACATTTTATTCATTAAATTTTACAAAATCATGCCTGTTAAAAATACGGGTGTTACAGCTCTCCCCTCCTATAAAAATTTCGTCCTCGAAATTTCGTACACTGATTACAATGTTAAAACAAATGTGGATACTTCTCTCTCATTTCAGATTCAAGTTCCCATGTGGCTTCCTCCACATCATGGTGTTGCCACATCACTTTCACCAGAGGAATTTCACGACGACGTAATATTTTTATTTCACGATCCAGTATTTGAACTGGAATTTCTTCATAAGTCGTATCTCCTTGAATTGGCACATATGTCCACATGATCACATGTGAAGGGTCGAGTTCATACTTTCTCAACATCGATACATGAAACACATTATGTACATGAGACAATTGTGGTGGTAGGTCTAAACGGTATGCCAACGTTCCAATGCGTTCCACAATCTCAAACGGTCCTGTATACCTTGGTGCTAACTTTCCTTTAACACCAAATCGAGATACACCACGTTTTGGTTTCACTTTTAAGAACACAAAGTCTCCGATCATGAACTCTAAAGGTCGCCTCCTCTTATCTGCATAACTCTTTTGTCGACTTTGAGCTGTCTGAAGACGTTCATGAATAATCTGGATCTTGTCCGTTGTTTCTCTGATAAACTGAGGCCCAAGTTCAAGACGCTCTTCCTTTTCAGCCCAACACAATGGAGATCTACAAGGTCTACCATATAAAGCCTCATATGGAGCCATTCTAATACTTGCTTGGTAACTGTTGTTATATGCGAATTCAACATATGGCAGCTGTGCAACCCAATTTGTTCCAAAGTCCAGCACACAAGCCCGAAGCATATCCTCAAGAATCTGAATGACACGTTCAGATTGTCCATCTGTTTGAGGATGAAAAGCTGTACTGAAATTCAATTGAGTTCCCAAGGCCCTCTGCAATCCTCTCCAAAATTTCGACGTGAAATGTGTATCTCTATCGGAAACTATTGACATTGGCACTCCATGCAATGTCACTACCTTTTCCACATACAATTGACATAATTTTGAGACACTATAACTAGTTCTGATTGGGATGAAATGGGCTGTCTTAGTTAAACGATCTACAATTACCCAAACGGCGTCATGCCCTATTTGAGTCTTAGGAAATCCGGTAACAAAGTCCATTGTCACATGATCCCACTTCCATTCTGGAATAGGTAAGCTCCTCAACTCGCCTCCAGGCTTTTGATGTTCCGCTTTAACCTGTTGGCACGTCATGCACTTAGAGACAAAGGTTGCTACATCTCGTTTCATTCCTTGCCACCAGTATTGTCGTTTTAGATCCATTTACATTTTTGTGCTTCCAGGATGAATAGCAAACTTTGAACGGTGAGCCTCATCTAGCACCGCATGCCTGAGATATGGATCCTCTGGAACAACTAATCTTCCTTTGTAAAGTAAAAATCCTTCTGGCTCAATCTGCCATCCATCTAGTTGTTCTCCATTTTGTATTTGCTCCTAAACCCTACGTAATCCTTCATCGTGCCATTGTCCATGTTTTACTTTTTGAATTAACGTAGGAGTTTCTATCACATTGAATAGGAAAGCTCTCTCGTCATCTTCATAATATTGCAAGTTGAAGTCGGCGATGGTGACTCGTCTCCAATCTTCCAATGCTAAACTGGTTATACTTCCGTTGTTCTTACGACTTAGAGCATCTACTACTGCATTTGCTTTTCCAGGATGGTATTGGATACTAAAGTCATAGTCCACCATGTACTCAGTCCATCTTCGTTGCCTTAGATTGAGATCCTTTTGAGTAAACAAATATTTCAGACTTTGATGATCTGAATATAGCTCAAATTTTGCACCATATAGATAACATCTCCAAATTTTGAGTGCGAAAACCACAGCAGCTAACTCAAGATCATGTGTGGGGTAGTTCCTCTCATGGGGTTTCAACTGGCGTGAGGCGTAGGCAACTACTCGTCCATGCTGCATTAACACACAACTCAAACCGTTTCCTGAGGCATTAGTGTATACTGTGTAAGGCTCCTCGTTGTTAGGTATGATTAGCACAGGTGCACTAGTGAGTCTTCACTTCAGTTCCTCAAATGCTTCTTCACATTTATCATCCCACACGAACTTGACATTCTTCCTTGTGAGTTTTGTTAATGGAGAAGCAATCTTTGAAAAATTCTCTACGAAGCGTCGATAGTATCCAGCTAGTCTGAGGAAACTTTGAATCTCTGACACGTTCTTTGGTCGTTCCCAATTTAGCACTGCTTCAATTTTGGAGGGGTCCACTGAGATGCCTTCTTCAGAGACAACGTGTCCAAGGAACTTGACCTTCGTCATCCAGAAATCACATTTTTCTCTTTTTGCATAAAGACCATGTTCTCTCAACGTCTGTAGAGCAATCCTCAAATGCTCAGCATGTTCTTCTTTGTTTTTAGAATAGATCAAGATATCATCTATGAAGACAATGATAAATTGATCTAAATACGGTCGGAAGACACGGTTCATCAAGTCCATGAAAGCCGCTGGTGCATTAGTCAACCCGAAAGGCATGACAAGAAACTCAAAAGGACCGTAGCGAGTCCGAAAAGTTGTCTTTGGAACTTGACAACGTGTCCAAGGAACTTGACCTTCGTCATCCAGAAATCACATTTTTCTCTTTTTGCATAAAGACCATGTTCTCTCAACGTCTGTAGAGCGATCCTCAAATGCTCAGCATGTTCTTCTTCGTTTTTAGAATAGATCAAGATATCATCTATTAAGACAATGATAAATTGATCTAAGTATGGTCGGAAGACACGGTTCATCAAGTCCATGAAAGCCGCTGGTGCATTAGTCAACCCGAAAGGCATGACAAGAAACTCAAAATGACCGTAGCGAGTCCGAAAAGCTGTCTTTGGAATGTCCTCTTCTCTTATCTTCAGTTGGTGATATCCGGATCGTAAGTCAATCTTTGAGAAATAGCAAGATCCTCCTAACTGATCGAACAACTCATCAATTCAGGGTAGAGGGTACTTGTTCTTGATAGTCAATCAATTAAGCTGGCGATAATTGACACAGAGCCTCAACGATCCGTCATGTTTCTTCACAAAAAGCACTGGAGCTCCCCAAGGTGATGTACTTGGTCGAATAAATCCTTTTTCCAGTAATTCGTCCAACTGCTTCCTTAATTCCACTTTCTCAACAGGTGCCATTCGATACGGAGCAATAGAAACAGGCGCTACTCCTTGAGTTAGGTCGATGACAAACTCAATTTCTCTATCAGGCGAAAGTCTGGGCAATTCATCTGGAAAAATATCTGAAAATTCATCCACCACAGGAGTGTGAGAGGATAGGTTACTCTTCTTTAGTCCTCCATTTGAAGCAAAGATTGTCCCAAGATTGGTGAAAGTCCTTTGTCCTCCAATACAAGCCTTTAGCACCGAGGCTGGCGTCACTGTTCCTGTCTTTGCCTGAAATTCGATGACTTGTCCATTCTTGGTGAATAAAGAGACATGTTTCCTATGACAATCTACTATTGCCTGGTATTTAGTTAGCCAATCCATTCCTAAGATTACATCAAACTCTGTCATAGTTATTACATATAGGTCAGCCGATAGTTTATGTTCTCCTATAACAATACACACTGATTTACAAATTATGGATACTCCAGCTATCCCGCCCATTGGTGTACTAAGGGTTAATGATGAACTACATGTCTCAGTTTCTAATTGTAGTACGGAAGCAAATAACATAGATATAAATGAATGAGTGGCACCAGTGTCAAATAATACATGAGCCCAAGAATGAGACACGTGAATCATACCGTCTACAACTGAGTGATCAGCCTGTTTTGCTTGTCCAGCTGCAGCCGTAATTGCATAAGCTTGTGCTGGTGCTTTTCCTTTATCACTTTTTCCTCGGTTTCTTTGGCTACTACTAGCCTTATTATTATTTCTCCCAGAAAAATATGGCCTTTGATTCACTGAGCCTTGTGGAGTCGGTTGGAAGTTCTGATTAGCATAAAAATTGGAACCCTGTGGCCGCTGCTGATAGTTGTACTGAGGCTGGAACCTTCGAGGTTGAGTTACTGAGACTTGGGAAGCTGGAGTGTTTTGCTGAGGTGCTCCACGATTTTGACTCCCTCCCCATACAGTGGAGCCAAAATGACTTCCTTGTGGCCTTGATGCAAAGGATGATTGTGCAGGGCGGTTAGGGCAATTTCTCCTCAGATGTCCCACTTGTCCACAGTTATGACAAGCATACGGTTGGAAACAACCACTGCCAAAAGATCCACCACTAATAGTCACACCACTATGCTGAATGACTTGCCCTTGTGACTTTTCCTTCTTACTTATTTTCCTTTGACGCCCACCAGAACCCTTATACTCTCCATAGGAGTTATTTAGTTCTGTCTCTGCCCGCTGTGTGGCAGCTACAAGATCAAGAAAATCTGTTGATGGAACAGCAGCTATCATTTGTCTGATTTTTGGCCTCAGGTTATTTCTAAATTTCTCGCATCTCGCCATTGGATCTGATACAGCCCCAGGATTGTAACGAGACAATTCTATAAATCGAGCATGGTATTCAGCAACTGTTGTATCTCCCTGCACCAGGTTTTTGAATTCTCGCATCATTGCTTGCCTATGGCTCTGAGGAATATAGGTGTTGCGAAATATGGTTTCGAACTGCTCCCATGTGAGATTCGGCACGTCATAGTCGTCTTTCTGAAGATCCCACCATTCTTCGGCTTTACTCTCAAATATATATGTTGAAAAGCTAACCCAATACTCCCGTGGAATCCTCAAGGTGTCCAACTTCTTTTTGACTGCCTTTAGCCATTGTTCTGCTATGACCGGGTTAGGTTCTCCACTAAATGTAGGTGGTTTCTGCTTCATAAACTCCTTCAATAGAGTTAGATGTCGTTGCTCGGGGTCATGAACCTCCACAAGTCTTTGCACATTTTGTAAGCCTTGAAGAATTTGTCCTAAATTATTCACTTCTAGTGCAGCTGGTGGGGATTGTGTTGCTTGTCATAGTTGCTCATCTTCTTGAGCTTGTTCCATCGGTTCCGGTTGCTCAACTTCTTGAGCATGTTCAACCGGTTGTGACTGCTCAGACGATTGCATTTGACGTCTTGGTGGCATAGTTTCTACTGGCTGCGAAAATTTAACCAGGATCAGTACCAAATGATGATGACATTAACACTTAACTTTAAAACCATTTCCAAAGATTAATTTTTAAGGTGGTGTTATACCTCCTAGGTTAACCGAACCTAGGCTCTGATACCAAAAATTCTGTAACACCCCTATGTGGGGGTTAACAGTTTTAAATAAATAAAAATAATTTTAAATTTTATATTATTTAAATTAACTAAACAATGCCCATCGGTCTTTAAACAACAAGGAAAATAAAAATAAACGTTTTAAATACAAACCACAGTTTTTAGTGTAGCACCAAATATATATATTACAGCCATCATCACCATAGTATAATTTTCAAATAACTTAACACAGCCATAAAAAAATTTTCCCTCTAGAATATATATATTGCATCTTTATTCCCTCTAGAATTAGTTTACATAAATCTCCAACTTAAACAATAAGTCCAAAAATTTTCACGAATAGATGATAAGATATATCCTACAACCTTGGTTCAACAAGGCAAATAAAATCACGAACGATAACTTTATAACAAAAGTTTCTAAAATTGAATTTAGATTATGAATTTTCAGAACCTCAATTATTCTAATAGATCAAGCCTGCATTGAAAAGAAACTTTACCTCCCTGATTTCTTGTTTAAGAAGAGGTACCTCTGCCCGTCCTTTTCTTAGATTTCTTTTCGGTAATTTGCTGACTTTGATCTTAAAAATGTGAAACATTTTATAAATCAACTAGGCTTAGACTTAAAGGGCATTCCTTTATCTTTTTTTTTCTTTGGGGTACGTTTGTACTGAGGTGATCTTTGGAGACTTATTCATCATTATAAAAAAGATTAGTGATGTCCTTGTATCCCATAATTCTTTAGAGACTTGATTCCGCATGTTACTTCAAATGCAGTGGAATGTCACTTGGAGCAGCCTTAGAACATCGTGTAGTAGATGGGCCGGCTGGTTTCGACTTTGTCAACACATGGTCCGATCTTGCTTGTGGAGTACTTAACTTTAAGGTTGCTCCATTTTTTGACAGGACAATATTGCGTCCCCATAACCCACCTCAAATTTTATTCAATCACATTGAATACCAACTCACTCCAAGTCCCACCTTTCAAACAGAAAACACAAATTTCAGAAATACCAAGGTTTTTGTCTTCAAAATGACCAAGGAGCTATTGGAAAAATGGTTAATAACCATTTTGAGGAGCCATTTTGAGGCCCAATTTTTAGTGGGGCCCATTTTGTAAAAGTAATGGGTCTTTGAGGATTTGCGTTCTCCATTGCGAATAGATCGAAATCATATATTTATATTTCCAAAATGGTAATTAGGTGAATGAGAAATTGATGCTTAAAGTGTGCTTATTGACATTTAGATTTTGTTAAAAAAAGCCTAAATGTGAAGTCTCATATCAGTTAGGCATTAAAGATTGACACCCCCAATAGTCCCACATCGGTTAGATTTAAAAGCTTGACATCCCCTGACATGTATAAGTACAAGGGTTTTTCTCTACCTCTACCTACCCACAAAAATTACACACATAAAATAACACATAACTTTCCTCTTGTTTTTAAGTCTTGCTCGCTTGTTTTCAAGTCTTCTTGCTCTTTTCTTTTTCTTTTTCGAGTCTTTTTGGTCATAGAGTAAGATTTTGTTTCAAGTTCACCAGAGGCAGTGTTCGATCGTGTATAGACCATCGATCGTGTATAGACCATCGTCGTTTGTCGTTGTATCTTATGAGACAAACGTCTGTCGAATCCTCAAATACAACTGAAGGGGACGAAACTGTTTTAAAGAAAACGTGAGCCACACGTGCCTCAACTAACACTCTTGTTTCTCTGTCACTACTTTAAGGTTCAACCTTGGTGGTAATAATTTGTTTTTAATTTCATAGTAATATTTTTTCCTTTGTTTCTTTTATATTGTATCTGTTTGTTGTTTACCTCCTATATATTTCTAACAATCTTAAAACAGATTATAGCTTCCATTTGACGATGAACAGGTTCATCAGAGTCGAATATACAGTTCTCACAATCTTTAAACATAGTTGGTTTTGTGTTCTTATATATTCTGGATATATTTTCAAATATATATATATATATAATAGTTCCTTTTGCTTATGCTTTTGTTTAGCTTATATATATAATAGTTTAAGTTATATAAGTTTTATGTTTTTACGGTTTTGGTTTTGTTATATCATATTATAAAAACGTTTATATATATATTACGCTATATACCATTTACATAATAAGAATGTTCATATAAAGTCTGCTTATTTTTTTCCAAAACATTTAACAGATTGTTTATGTTTTGTTGTTAACATATTTATAGTTTTTTCTTTACTATAAAAAAAAATTGTTAACATTTTGGTTTTATATCAAACGTTTTTATAGTTTTGTTTTGGTTTTTGTTTCTTTTAATTTTTTAAAGGAAACTAATTCGTGGTTCCATTTTTAAGAAATGGAACATAACATGAACGTTGTTCCAACTGAGAATGTTTCAATTGGAAGCACTTTGGAGACACCGATGCCATCACCTCGGGTTCATGCCTCGACCTCGATGCAACCTTTGTCAGTTTTGATTCCTGTGAACCACAATGAGAAACCTGAGAAATTTAGTGGACTGAATTTCACAAAAGATGTTGTTTTATTTAACAACACTGAATCTAGAGAAGATGAAGCAGATGCTCAAACTTTGCTTGCTATTGAAGCATGAAAGCATTCTGACTTCTGGTGCAAGAATTGTATTATGAACGGCTTGACTGATGCACTTTATAATATGTATAGTCTGAAAAAAAAAAAACAGCCAAAGAAATGTGGAAGTCTTTAGACCATAAGTACAAAACAAAAGATACTGGTGCTAAAAAGTTTTTAGTTGGACAGTTCATGAACTATAGAATAGTGGATTCTAAGATTGTAATTAGTCAAGTTCAAGAATTGCAATTACTCATTTATGAAATTCATGCAGAAGGAATGGTAATTAGTGAGTCTTTCCAGGTAGCTACAATTATAGAGATGCTACCCACTGCATGGAATGACTTCCAGAACTATCTGAAGCACAAGCGTAAAGAGATGAGGTTGAAGATCTTATTGTTCGACTTTGCATTAAGGAAGACAATAGAGGATCTGTTGCCAAAGAAAATGTGCTGGAGCATGATAAAAGCTCCAAGAATAAGAAAAACAAGCCGAGGTTCAAGCTAGGACCTAAGGGAGGAATTTTAAAGAAGCAAAAATTCCAAGGGAAGTGTTTCAACTGTGACACGGTGGATCACAAGTCGATAGATTGTAGGCAGGCTGCCAAAGAGGAACAAGAAGAAAGAGGCCAATGTGGTGGACACCATCACATAAGAAGTGTCAGACATCAGTCTTTCTGCTGTGGTCTTTAAAGTCAATATAGTGGACTCAAACCCAAAGGAGTGGTGGCTAGAAACAAGGGGCACACGCCATGTTTGTTGTGATGGAGTTGCCTTTTCTAAGCTTGTACTATCAGATTTCCGAGAGAAGCTGTATATGGTTAACTCTGCCATATTTGAGATCAAGGGCCAAGGGATAGTATTTCTGAAAATGACATCAGCCAAGGAAGTCAAGCAACAAAATGTGTTGTATGTGCTTGATATCTAGAAGAATCTTATTTCTAGAACTTTGCTAAGTTCACATGGCTTCAAGATAGTTTTTGAGGTTGAAAAAATAGTTTTGTCTAAACATGGGATGTTTGTGGGAAAGGGTTATGTGAAAGATGCAATATGAAAAATGAATGTAATAGCTATTAAGCCCAATTCTATTAATAAAAATAAAAAGACTTCCGCTTATATGCTTGAGTCTTCTAATTTATAGCATGATAGACTATGTCATGTTAATTATGATACTTTGCGTAGACTAATTAACTTGGATTACATACCCATGTTTAATATTGATCCCAAACATAAGTGTGAAATATGTGTAAAGGCAAAACTAACAAGATTTTCGTTCTAAACGATTGAGAGAAATACTGAGCCACTTGATTTGATACATAGCAATGTTTGTGACTTAAAATTTGCTCAAATTAAAGGTAGGAATAAATATTTTGTCACATTTATATAAGATAGCACAAAATATTGCTATGTATATCTGCTTAAAAGCAAAGATAAAGTTATAGAGAAATTTTCTCTCTATAAGCAAAAAGTTGAAAACCAACTTAATAAGAAAATTAAGATAATAAGAAGTGACCGTGGTGGTGAATATATAGAACCATTTAGTGAATTATGTGTACAAAATGGTATTATTCATGAGGTTACGCCACATTATTCACCTCAATCAAATGGTGTGGCTGAACGCAAAAATCGTACCTTAAAGAATAGATGAATGCAATGTTGATAAGTTCTGGATTGCCACAGAACATGTGGGGGGAAGCCATTTTGTAGGCTAATTACCTTTTAGATAAGGTAGCCTAGAAGAAAGAAGACAATACCTCTTATGAATTGTGGAAAGGTAGAAAGCCTTCCTATAAATACTTGAGAGTGTGGTGGTGTCTTACAAAGGTAATGGTATCTACACCAAAAAAGATAAGAATAGGTCCTTAAACAATTGATTGCATCTTCATTGGTTATGCCCACAACAGTAGTACATATCGATTCCTTGTGTATGAATCTAAAAACCCTGAGATTCACAAGAACACGATAATGGAATCTAAAAATGCATGGTTTTTTGAACTTGTATTTCCTTGTAAATTAAAAGTAGATGGTCCAAGTTCGTCTAAACGAATGTTCGAGACTATTGAAAAGAATAGTCAGGATCACCTGGAAGTTAAAAAAAGAAAAGAACAGGAAGAGCCTAGACGAAGCAAAAGGGCAAGGACAGAAAAGTCATTTGGACCAGATTTTTTGACCTATATCTAGAGGCTGAATCTCAAACTTTCAAAAAAGTTGTAAGCTCATCTAAGGGTCCTTTATGCAAAAAAGCCATAAAGAGTGGAACTGATTCCACCATGCAAAATCATACTTAGGAATTAGTGGACCTTCTTCTAGGAAGTAAACCACTAGGTTCTAAGTAGAATTTCAAACGAAAAATGAAAACAGATAGAATAATTGACAAGTATAAGACTGAACTTACTATAAAAGGTTATAGACAAAAGGAAGGCCTTGATTATTTTGATACTTATTCTCCTATGACAAGAATAACCTCCATTAGAATGATTTTGGCGATTGTCGCTTTGCGGAATCTTGAAGTACATCAGATGGATGTAAAGACTGCTTTTTTAATTGGAGATCTTGAAGAGGAAATATATATGAAACAACCTGACAGTTGTATTGCTCCAAGACAAGAAAAGAAAGTCTACAAATTAATGAAGCCTTTGTATGGACTTAAACAAGCACCAAAGCAATGGCATGAGAAATTTGACAATGTCATGATGTCAAATGGTTTCAAAATTAATGAGTGTGACAAGTGTGTTTATGTCAAAAGTATAGACGATGGATATGTCATTCTCTGTCTGTATGTAGATAACATGCTAATTATGGGTAGCAATGATCGGATGATCAAATCTACTAAAGACATGTTGAACTCTAGGTTTAACATGAAAGACATGGGACCTGCTGATATGATTTAGGAAATCAAAATCAAAAGGTCGCCTGATGGACTCATCTTAGTTAGTCACACTATGTGGACAAGATACTTAACAAATTTAGTAAAAATAACATTGGCGTGACCAGAACACCAATTGATATTAGTTAACATCTATCCAAAAATAGAGGAGAAAGTATTTCCTAGGTGGAATATGCTAGAGTGATAGGTAGTTTAATGTACTTAATGAGTTATACAAGGCCAGATATTGCCAACTCTATGAGTAGTCTGAGTAGCTTCACGAATAATCCAAGAGATGACCACTGGCAAGTGATTGTTAGAGTACTTATGTACTTACAATAAACTCATGATTATGGGCTACACTATACAAGAAATCATGCTATTCTTGAAGGGTATTCTAACGCAAGTTGGATATCTAACATATAAGATTCTAAAGCTACAAGTGGATATGTATTCACTTTGGGAGGCGCAGCAGTTTCATGGAAGTCCTCAAAGCAGATGATAATAGCCAGATCCACTATGGAATTTGAATTTGTAGCCTTAGATAAAAGCGGTGAAGAGGCTGAACGGCTAAGGCATTTCTTGGAGGATATTCCTGAATGACCTAAACTTGTGCCTGCAATATGCATACATTGTGATAATCAATCTGCTATTGGTAGGGCACAGAATGTGATGTACAATAGTAAGTCAAGATATATACATCGTTGACATAATACTGTTAGACAACCGATCTCGACTGGAGTCATGACATTAGACTATGTAAGGTCTAAAGAGAATATTGCAGATCCATTAACTAAAGGACTGAATAGAGATCAAGTTGAGAAAACATCAAGAGGAATGGGACTTAAGCCCATGAAAGAATAGGTCGAAACAGTGGAAACCCAACCTTGTTGACTATAGATCCCAAGATCTAGGTTCAATGGGATAACTAAAATGAATAGACAGAGTAGGATCACTGTAGGGGTTATCCTAACCCATTCTTATAATAAAAACAATGATACCCATAGGGAAAGGTTAAGTGGTTTGCTTTTAATGATTCTTATGCATCGAATAAGATGGGAATTCGAGCGGAGTAATGCAGGTTACTCTTAAAGTAAGAAGTCACCTATGTGAGAGAGAAATGGGACCACTTTAAAGGAGAAATGATAAGGGCTTAATTCTTTAGAAACTCTTATAGAACCAGCGAGATGTTCATGGCCAAAATGAACATAACCATGAGATCTAAAATTGTGTCAGGAAAATATCTGTGTGAAGTATGTTAACGTTTACACAAACAGTAGAACAGTTCAAGGACATCATGTCTAATGGTTAACCAATAAAGTAAAAATACTTTCACAAGAGAATGTTCAAAGGTTAATGATTACCTATCATATGCAGGTATTAACCGTAGAACTCTATCACCATGTAGTGTCTTTGTTTTCCCTTGTCATTGATCAATTTCATTCATGTGGGGGATTGTTGGAAAAAATAGTTAATAACCATTTTGAGGAGTCATTTTGAGGTCTAATTTTTTTAGTGAGAGCGACTTTGTAAAAGTGATAGGTCTTGGAAGATTTGTGTTATCCATCATAAGGAGATTGAAATCATATATTTATATGCTCAAAGTAGTAATCGGGTGAATGAGAAATTGATGCTCAAATTGTGCTCATTGTCATTTAGATTTTGTTGGAAAAAGCATAAATGTGGAGTCCTACATTGGTTAAGCATTAAAGCTTGACACCCCCTGACAGGTATAAGTATTAGGGTAGTCCCTTATTGGTTAGGCATAAAAGCTTAACATCCCTTAACCTGTATAAGTACTAGGGTCTTTCTTTACATGTACCCACCCACAAAAATTGCACATAAAAAATAATACACAGCTTTCCTCTTGTTTTCGAGTCTTCTTGCTCTCTTCATTTTCTTTTTCGAGTCTTTGTTTGATTGTGCATAGACCATCGTCGGGAGACAGACAATCGGAGGGGATGAATCTGTTTTAAAGAAAGTGTGAACCACACGTGCCTCGACTACCACTCCTATTTCAATTCTGATTCGGTCACTGCTTTAAGGTTCAACCTTGGTTGTAATAATTTGTTTCTAATTTCATAGTAATATTTCTTCCTTTGTTTCTTTTATATTGTATCTGATTGTCATTTACCTCCTATATATTTCTGGCAAGAGCAACTTAACTTGTTGAAAACCAAGACTAAAGAAAATGGGAATACAATCAATTACAACACATATGAGATTTTGGCAGCCGATGTTTGGAAATGTGCTAGCAAAGTACGGGATAATCTGAACAATCAATAAGATTCTAGATTGCATTTTCTTGCCAATGGAAGGAACTTAAAGGGGTGTTTGGAAGTTGTGGTTTGGACTACTTTCTCAGTTATGAACAATATAAAATTCTCACATGCTACAGTAACAATAAAAAAAAATCGTTACAATGTAAAGCTTTCATATGCTACATTAAAAATAGTTTTAACCACCCTACCACCTCGTTTCTTTTGGCATTGAGGTTTTTGCTACTACATCTGCCGCGAAAGCAAGTGACCTTCAATCTAAGCCCTTATGGTTCGCTGTGAGCCATATCTGCCAAACTCTGGTCCGAATGAAGGACGATTATTTAAGATCTGCCATTGACTATTTGGAGGTTAATCCTGATACTAAGTATGTTGGGTCTCATTTTTATAAGTCACCAAATTTCTGAATGACTAGCTGGATGACGATGCGAACCTATGATGCTGATTTTGGGTGGGGCGGGCCTTTTTACATGGGACCCGGTGGAAATATGTGCGATGGAAAGTCATATATTATCGAAAGTCCTACTGATGATGGGAGTTTATCAGTGGTGATAGCTTTGGAAGCAGAACAAATGAAAGTGTTTGAGAAGTTGTTTTATGAGTACGAGGATGAGGTGAAACCAGTGCGGGCTAATCTATAGTTGGTATTATTGAACGATGGCAATTATAATGTTTTATTTAGTGTGAATGTGATTGGAGTTATGTGTGGACATGTACTGCATTATTGGAAAAGACGTACTTTCGTTCTTGTTACGTTCATGCTTCATCATACCTACACTAAATTACTGTATTTACACGGAACATTTGTTTCAATGATTAAAATTAAAAACATTATAGTAATTTAAATTTTGTGAGATAAAACATTATAGCAAAACCAATTTAATTCGAACTAGCGAAAGAAACACAAGAGTTCGTTGCTGACAAGTTGGTCTCTCATGATTTGATTAAAACTAATATATAAACAAAGCTAAATAATTGTAAAAAAACTGAACCAAAAGTACTTCAAAATAAAATTTCTTCTCATTTTCACCGTCAGATATTTATTATATATCACTATTATCATCAATTATAAAACAAAAAAATCACATGTGTATCACATCATCACCACTATAGATCACAATTATATATCATTATCACGTAATCAATAAGTCCTAAATCAAAAATAAAAATCCTAAACCAAAATTCAAAACAACTTCTAAACACTACAATAAAAACTACATCTAACGACATGTAGTTTTTGAATGTCGTTGAAAAGTACATACAACGACATCTTAACAAACATTTCTTTAATGACATTTAAAACAATAATTAACGACATCTATATAGACGTTGTATTAAAGGTCTCCTTTTAACGACAATAGTTTCGTGTCGTTAAATTATTTAACGACAAGTAGAAGATGTAGTCAAAGTCTTGAAGATTTTACGACACCCCTTATAGACGATATTGGTCAAGATATCGTCTATAAGGGGTGTCGTAGAATCTCTAAGGCTTTGACGACATCTCCTACTTATCGTTAAATAATTTAACGACACTAAACTATTCTTGTTAAAAGGAGAGTTTTAATACGACATTTATATAGATGTCGTTAATTATTGTTTCGAATGTCATTAACGACATTTTTGTTAGAAATGTTGTTGTATGTACTTTTCAACGACATTCAAAATTATATGTTGTAAATAATATGTCATTAAATGTAGTTTTTCTTATAGCGAAAGGAACAATCATCAAAATTTGTCGTGGACCATGGCTTCAGGCCCAGTGCCAGCCCCTTCACCGCATCCAGATCATCGCCAAGTCCCCACACCCAGATCAAGCCCAACTCACTCCCCAATCCGCCTGGGTACGTTGAAAATAGCTTTGATTCTATATTATATCTTTTCAATTATTATTATTTGCTGAATAACGTTGCTTGTGTGAACTTTGGAGCGTTGAATTTTACACAACATTAAAAAAGCTATTGATTGTCCACTAAGGGAAGGCGACAATACTTTCTTTTTCCTTTTATGTTTCCTTATACCTTTTTTTTTTTAAGAAAATTATTTCAGAATAATTAATACTTAGAAGGGCATAGACGACCTTTCATATCTGGAATAAAAGATCTCAGGTACAAAATAAGCCTTAAAAAAAAAAACCATCCGCTGTACCTTTTTAATGTTATCTTACATTCAACGTAGCAAAGTGAAAATCGCAAGTAATAAAGTGCTGTTTTTCCTTAATAAATAAAGCTTTCTCCTTTATTCTATCTATATTTGCATCCACATTATAAACACGGCCCATCACGCTAGCCGACTTTCTTTTGTTCGACTTTTTTTAGCTTTTGCTAAAGGCAGATCTTTATCACCAAAAACATGAGTACGAGTCGAGATATTTTATAGCGTAATGTTATTCACAAAAAAAAAAAAAAAAAAAAAAAAAAACATGTTTTGCCATGTATAAAGGCCAAGTATGACACGAGTAAAAGAGGAACCCGAACGTTGGATGTACGTACGGACGTATATATATACATATATGTGTGAATGTGTGTACGTACATATGCACATACGCATGATATACGTGTGTGTAATCATGCACATGGTACATTCATATACACATACATACACACATGCATGCATATGCGATTGTATACACAGGGCCGGCTCAAGCGATTGCAAGGCCTTGGGCCAAATTTTAAAAGGGGCCTTTTCTATATTAAAAAATATAAAAATTTTAAATTTATTTAAAAAGTATAGTTAAATTTAGTATTAGTCAAATTTTTTTATGAGAGTATTTGAAAATCAAGTTAGAACTTAAATATTATCGCATGTGAAAGTTATGTACTATAGCATATTTTTTTTACACTATAGTAGTTGAAACTTGGTTCTCCAACACTCTATATTAAAGTGGATCCAATAATTTTTTAATAGATAATATAACTAATTCATTTAGGGTCCGTTTGGTAAATAGATTCGAATTAGTAATTTAATTTGAGTTAGCGTAATTTGAATTAGGATTTGAGTTAGTGATTTAAATTGTTATTTGAATTGACATTTGGATGTGTATTTAAGTTTTAATCTGAGTGTGGAATAAAATTAAAATTTATGTTTGGAGAGGTAGTGAAGATAGTTTTTGACTTATTAATAAATCTAATAAAATCTTAATGTTAATGATCTTTAAAAAATGCAATATGGATATTGATTTATTCCTCTCTTCATTAAGAACATAGTGAAAAAAGAATAATCTTAATTGGATATCAAATGAAGAAGTTATAATTTTTTTCCTCAAATATAGGAGTGAGAATTTTAGTTTTTACTATAGCAAAGATATCAGAGTATCAAAATTTTAAGGGGGATAAAAACTCTAAAAACTTGGATTCTTGATACTTAAATGATTTGGATTTTGAGGAAAACAAACGCATGTCCCAAAGATTCTTGATACTCGAATCTAAATTTGAGTCCATTGAGTTTAAAGAATGCATGAAACAAACATACCTTTAATCTTTCTTAAGACATTTATTCCTAATAAATTAGGTTTAAAATCCAAGTTATTACTCAACACAACACAAAACATAATAAGAAAGAAAATACCCTTTGTGAACTCAAATAACAATATGTTATTTTAATTTTATTTATTATTATTTATTTAGTTTTTAAATGATAATAAATAAATAAAATAAATTTAAGTGGTCCAGTATACTCATAATTGTTATAACGTTTCAGAAAAAAAGGTCTCTTTTCAGATACGGTAACGTACACTCTATGGTGGGTGTTTATAAATATCACCGAAAAAATCTAGAGGGTCATTAAGCCTTGCAGTTATTCAAAAATACATCATCTCTCTAAATTGCAGAAAGTTTATAAGATTCTCTTTTCTTTCACAAAATTTTTTTCAAGAATTCTTGCAGAGAAACTCTTTATTCATTCTTCTGATTATCAATGGCTGGAGGTTAGATTTTGTTTCATTTATGTTTCTGTATTTAGATGATATTAATATAATTTGGATTTATGCATATATGAAAATCATAATTTTGATATGAAAATCTCTAACACTTGGTATTAAAGCCTTGTTTTTCCTCTGCCTTAATGTATTTGAATGGGTTTTTTGAGAGTTTATTGAAGTTTTTCAAAATACCAAAAACTTTGTTGTACATAAAATCATTTTTTGATTATTTTTTGATGAAAACCATCATTAGAAATCATTAGGAAATTCATTTTCTAACATTTCTACAATTTGAAAAGTCAAAAATGGTGTCCTGAGGTGAAAAATGAGCCGGGTCTATAACTGAGTCGAAATTCGAGTCAAAACGACCCAGTTCAGAGATTGAAGATGACTACAAAAATGACACGTCGTTTGGCCTTATGCTTAGCCAAAATGACATGTCGTTCTAGCCAAAAAGAGGCGAGTTTTTCATTAAAAATAACATGTCATTTTTAGGCACTAAAGCCCAAAATGACACATCATTTTCAAGGGAAGGGGTTTTTCTGATGACAAAACAACATGTTGTTTGATAGGGGCAAAAATTCAAAAAAAAATTAATTAATTCTGTTTTTGTATTTTTTACAAAATTTTGATTTGGGTATTTGAAAAATTAATTTTTGATGAATCTAAAATGAATTTAATGAAATCCATGATTTTATTATTTATGTTTAAATAAAATTTTAGAAATTTATTTTAGATATGTTATTGAATTTAAGCACAATATATTTTTGTATATATTCTTTAGTTGTTGTAGTTTGATACATGCAATTTGATGAATATTTTATGCTTGAAAAATTAAATTTCTTGAGTGATTTGCATAGTTTTAATCGATTTAAGAAGAGCTACAGCATCTTAGATTATATCCAAATTATACGTTAAGTTTCCTGAATCACATATAGTTAAACAGACATTAATTATAACTAATTATGTTTAGTATAATAAAATTCATCCCATAGGAAATTTTATTATATTAAACATGATTGGTTAGGATGAAATATTAAATTGTTTTCTTAATTTGCATGCAAAGATTAAGAAATGGAATATAGTTTAATAGTTTTATCATAAAGTTGTATGTGAATCTATATGAATTAGAAACTTAGCCCATAAGCAGGTTTTATGTGTCATTTGATTCATAATTTTTGTAACATGATTTACAGTGGTAAAACATGACATATAGTTATTAGTTTTAAATTTTGTGACATGAGCATATATGTTTGATGTATTACAGTAATTCAATTTGTTAATTTATCTAATATGAAATATGATATTCCCAAGCTTAAGGGTGATAACTATAAGGTCTGAAAGGAGAGGATTCTCCTTCATTTGGGTAGATGGATATTGATTACGCCATCAGAAAAGATAAACCACCCTTATCATTGAGACTAGCATTTTAGATGATGTTGACCGTTATGAAAAATTAGGAGCGTTCCAATCGCCTCTCAATTACATCTATAAAGACCAAGATTTCTGCTGGGATTAGGGGTTCGGCTGATCAATATGACAATGTCCAAGCACTACTGAAGGCTATTGATGAACAATTTGAGTCTTCAAATAAGGCATTAGCAAGCACCCTAATCATGCAGTTTTCATCCTTGAAGCTTACTAGTATTAAAGGCATGCGTGAGCATATCATGCCCATGAGAGACATTGCGACTCAACTGAAGACGCTTGAGGTTGAGATGTCTGATTCGTTTATGGTTCATTACATTCTAAACACTCTACCTTCAGAGTATGGTCCCTTTAAGGTCTCCTATAACACATATAAGGACAAATGGTCAATTAGTGATCTGTTGACCATGTGTATTCAGGACGAGGGAAGACTCATTATGGAATAGGGAGAGAAAGTAAATCTGACAACCCAAGGAAATAAGAAGACATTTCAAGCTAAGCAAAAGGGGAAAGGCAAGGCTCTTGCCCAACTGGATATTAAGAAAGAGTTCAAATGCTTCTTTTGCAAGAAGAAATGGCACATAAAGAAGGACTGCTCTAAATTTCGAGAGTGTCTTAACAAGAAAGGTACTAAACTCTCACTTGTTTATTATCAATTCAATATGATTTATGTTAATTATAACACATGATGGATTGACTCTGGTTCTACAATCCATGTTACCAATTCCTTGCAGGGATTGCAAGAATTGCAGAAGCCAGTAGAAAATGAACAAAGCATATACTGGAAATAAGAAGCGCTCACATGTGGAGGCTATAGAAACGTGCAAACTAGTCTTAAGTAGTGGTTTTATTTTGTATTTGGAAAAGACATTTTATATTCCTAGTTTTAAAGAAATTTAATTTCAGTTTCCAAACTTATATCAGTTGGATATTCTTTTAATTTTTCAGAATCTTCTTTCAGCTTATTTTATAAATATGATTTTATTGGATGTGGTACTTTGTCTAATGGTCTTTTCGTCTTAATATACAAAATGATGCACATTCATAAAAATGTTGGTATAAAGTGATGTGTTGTGAATGATGAATCCTCTATGTTGTGGCATCGGAGATTGAGAAATATCTCCATTGAGAGAATTAAGAGATTAGTAAATGATAGAGTACTTAGTACTTTAGAGTTTACTAATTTTGATACTTATTTAGACTGCATTAAGAGTAAATAGACCAACAAGTCAAAGAATGGTGCAAAGAGGAGTTCTGATTTATTAAAAATCATACATACAGATATTTATAGTCTGACATGGGTGAATACTCTCAAAGATACTTTATCTCTTTCATAGATGACTACTTACGATATATGTATCTCTACTTGCTTAACAATAAAAACAAAACGCTAGAAGCTTTTAAGGTCTTTAAAGTAGAAGTGGAGAAACAATACGGAAAGCAAATTAAGATCGTGACATCGGATAGAGGTGGAGAGTACTATGGTAGATACATTGAGCATAGACAATCACTTAGTTCATTTGCAAAGTTTCTTGAAGAGCATAGGATTGTTGCCCAATACACTATGCCAGGTTCTCTATACCAGAATAGTGTAGCTAAAAGAAGAAACCAAACATTATTGTGCGGAGTATGCTTGCTAGTTCTAAACTTCTTAAGTCTTTGTGGACTAAGGCTTTTAAGACGACAGTGTACGTATTGAACCGAGTTCCAACCAAGGCCGTTCTAAAGATGCCTTTTGAGTTATTCAAATGTTGAAAACTAAGTTTGCGACTTGTACGCACTTAGATTTTATTGTCCATCTTACAGTACTAGATTTGTGGAATCAAGAAATGCAAAATTTCTTGAGAATGACTTGATTAGTGAGAGCAATTGATCTTAGAATATTGTTTTTGAGAAAAATCATACAAATGCTCAATTTTTCACTTTATCTGATTGAGTGATTGTTGTATACAACACGCCTAGAGTTCAAATATGTGATGAACAACAACAAGTCGTTTGAGTTCCATAGATTGCTGGTCAAGAAATAATGGATCCAACTGAATAACAAATACAGGAAACTGTTGAACAACATGCTCCTCAGGAGAATATTGAATCAACATTAAGGAGATCTATTAGAGAAAAGTGATCAGTGATACCTAGTAACTATATTGTGTATCTACAAGAGTCTGACTACAATATTGGAGCCGAAGTGATCCTAAAACATTTTCACAAGCCATGAGTTCTAAGGAATTTGACTTATGATGCAATGCCATAAAAGACAAAAGGGATTCTATGGCATCTAACAAAGTCTGAGATCTCATTAAATTGCCTGATGGTGTAAGAGCTATTGGATGTAAGTGGGTCTTTAAAACAAAGAAAGACTCATTGGGCAATATTGAGAGACATAAGGCAAGACTCGTTACTAAAGAATTCACTCAAAGAGAAAGAATCGACTACACAAAGACCTTTTCTCTTGTATCTAAAAAGGTTTCTCTTTGAGTTTATTATGGCATTGGTTGCCCATTTTGATTTGGATTTGTATCAAATGATGTGAAAATGGCCTTTCTCAATGGTGATTTAGAGGGAGAAGTTTATATAAAACAACTAGAAGGATTTTCCTCCAGTAACGGTGAGCATTTAGTTTGCAAGCTTAAGAAATCCATATATGGATTGAAACAAATCTCTCGTCAGTGGTATTTAAAGCTCTATGGCGTTATCTCTTTATTTGGTTTTGAAGAGAATATCATAGATTAATGTATATACTATAAGGTCAGTGGGAATAGTATTTGTTTCCTTGTACTATATGCAGATGACATATTACTAGCAACTAATGATTAGGGATTGCTATATGAGGTGAAGCAATTTCTCTCAAAGAACTTTAACATAAAGGATATGGGAGAGAAATCTTATGTCATTGGGATTAAGATTTATAGGGACAGATCTCGAGGCATTTTGGGTTTATCTCAAGAGACATTTATCAATAAGATTCTAGACCGGTTTCGCATAAAGGATTGTTACGAAGTGTAGCACCCAATGTGAAGGGCGACAGGTTCAATTTGAACCAGTGCCTGAAAAATAAGCTCAAACGGGAACAAATGAAAAACATTCCTTATGCTTCAATCTTTGGAAGCCTAACATATGCTCAGGTCTGCACAAGACCTAATATTGCATTTACTGTAGGAATGTTAGGCAGATATCAGAGTAACCCAGGTGTTGACCACTGGAGAGCTGCAAAGGAGGTGATGAGTACCTTTAAGGGACAAAGGATTACATGCTCACGTATAGACGGACTAACATTCTGGAAGTGATTGGATACTTCGATTCAAACTTCTCTAGCTATGTTGATTCATGAAAATCAACATCTGGTTATATTTTCATGTTTGCCGGTGGAGCTATATCTCAGAGGAGCATGAAGCAGACTTTGACTACTACCTCTACTATGGAGGCTAAGTTTGCTTCTTGCTTTGAAGCTACTTCGCATGGTGTTTGTTTAAAGAGTTTTATATCTGGGCTTAGAATTGTGGATTCTATTTCTAGGCTATTGAGATTGTACTGTGACAATTCAGCTACAGTATTTATAACTAAGAACAACAAGAGCGATATTCGGAGTAAACACATCGACAGTAAATACTTAGCTATAAGAGAACGTGTTAAAGAAAAAAGTGGTCATTGAGCACGTTAGCATTGAGCTAATGATTGCCAATCCTTTAACTAAAGGCATGCCACCAAAGAATTTTAAGGATCATGTAGTACGAATAGGACTTAATTGTATAATTTCAATTTCATTGTACGTACATTTGTTATTTTAATAAAACTCTTATTTGGTTGTAATGTTTTCTCAAATTTAGTTGTGTACATATTCAGTTATTTTGAGAAAGGTCAATTAAGTTAGATCTAGAATAAACATAGAGTTTATTCATTAAGTTATGTTACCATTTATGAGTTAGTATTAAGAGATATAATGCATTGTAATACATACAAGATAAAACTCATTCTTAAAGGACCTATCGCCATGATTTATGTGTTTATTCCTTAAGTTTGAGATTGGTTAATTTTGGTTATATAGAAAATATATGTAGACCAAGTGGAAGAATGTTATTTTAATTTTACTTATTATTATTTATTTAGATTTTAAATGATAATAAATAAATAAAATAAATTTAAATGGTCCAATATACCCGTATTTTTTAAGGAGTGTTAACCAAAGGGTATTCAGAACTGTTATAATATTTCAGAAAAAAGAAAAAAAAAAGAAAAAAAAAAGCCTCTTTTTAGATATGATAACGTTCACCTTGATGGTGGGTGTTTATAAATATTATGTAAAAAATCCAGAGGCTCCCTAAGTCAGAAATACACCATCTCTCTAAATTGCAAAAGGTTTAGAAGATTTTCTTTTCTTTTACAAAATTTTCTCCAGGAATTCTTGCAGAGAAACTTTGCATTCATTTTTTTTATTATCAATGGCTGGAGGTTAAATTTTGTTTCTTTTACGTTTCTGTATTTAGATGATTTTTATGTAATTTGAATTCATGCATATATGAAAATCATAATTTTGATATGAAAATCTCTAACGCAATAATCAATAAATTCGAAAGAAAGAATTATGAAAGAAAGATATCACATGAAAAGAATGGAACTAAAAAATTCTTTAAAAAAATATTGATGAGTGAGAGTAGGAAAATAAGTAAAGGCAGGCGTTAGAGTTTTTTCTTTCATTCCTTATTATTTATGTTTTTATAGTGTATAAATTAGATAATTGTGAATTGTGACGTATATATTTATAAGTAAATGACTATAACCTTTTATTTTGGGAGAAAAGTATTAAAAATTCCCAAAAAAGTTAGGTAATTAAAGCAAATATAGTTGGCTGAATGTTCATGGATAAGTAATGTATTATAAACTATTCCCACTAACTAAGGGGTTTAGAATATGTTTTGGAGATTTGATTCGAATATATTTAAAACGTTGCTTCTCTTTAACGCATCAATTTTTTGAATAATTTTTTTTTGACCTTTCCCACTTATTTTATTTAAATCTAATGTATATTGGATTGTCATAATGATGCCCGAGGCCTACCATTATTCTTTGATTCTCTGATTTCACTAGAAAATACCTTTTTCCCATCCTGTTGATTTGGTATTTTTTATCAAAAAGAAAAAGGAATATTTTATCATTCACATGGCTAGCAATTAAAACGCATATAATCCCCTAACTATTCTCAAGTTTATTAGAATAATTTGTCCCTAAAACCTATCAAGCTAGGCAGCAAGCTCTTTTTCCCCCTAGCTAGTCTCTTATAGATTTAGTTTGGAGAGGTGATTTCCTAAAAACTCTTCCATTTAGAAGAACATGGTAAGAAGATTTCTTGGACTGTGCTTATTAATTATCTCATTCACGTTTGGTACCCTATCAAGCATAGCTCTAAAAGGCCCCTCAAAATTAGGGTACAATAGTTATCAAGGCTTTAACAACATCTCAAAGCCCATTTTGCATCACGAAGAGAAAAATCAAGGTGCGTTGGACAAAAAAACTTTTTGGGTTCAAATTTTTAGGGCATAAGCTTAGTCCTGAACTTATTTGTGTTACGATATTTGCTAGCCTATATATTAATTATATTCTTTAAATGTTTGAAATAAATTACTGCAAAACTTAGGTACCGTTGGAAGGGTTCAGGACTACATGGGAAATCATGTGATGAAGCTCGAATCATCGGAGAAGGCGAAGAAAGGGAGGGGAACAGGAGCCTACGGCGGGGCAAATGCTGCTCACAGGCCGCGCCCATACAAAAATGCAGCTAATACTTTACCATCAATAACCACTCCATCACGCATCCTCACCGTGATCATCGCCGTGTTGCAGCTTGTGTAAGCTTAAATTCCCTTTGAAAATTCCCAAATTTCCATTTCATCAGCTACTCGAAATTTATTCTAAATATGGATTACACTAGTAACACAACTAGGTAGTTAGCCACAACTAGCCAAAAAAAAAAAAACCTGTACTATATAGCCTGCTCGGTAATCCAAGTTTGGAGCTAATGCCTTTATGTGCATCCTTTGCGCTGTAAGATTGTTGTGTTTTTGTCTTGTTATGAGCTTTGTAAAGATGTGTGAGATTTTTTAAGATTTCTATTGGGACTGGCAGTGGCCACTTAAGTCTATAATTGAGTGTTTTTTTTTTTTTTAAGAACTGAGTGATTGTTGAAAATTTATTATTTGTTGTCTTTGTTTATTGAAAACAGGGTACTTCATAAGATATATATATTGCAGTTTTTCATACATTGTTGTAAGTTAGCGTTGAAATTTCCCAGACTTGGAAAATCTGTTTCTTAATAGAATATGCAAGATTATGTGAATGCCCACATAAACAAGATATATATTTATATATAGAGACAGAGATGCTCCAATATTCTCATGAATATTGGCATATTAAACAATATGACCCCCTTAGCGTGGATTGCAAGTTATTTTTATTATTTTGCAACGTCACAATGGCAAGTTAGTGAAAAATATTATAGAAAAATAATACACATAGTCGAAGGTAAGAAATCACTCGACCAATCTTTCTTCTTCTTTTTTTAAAAAAATTCTATACTATACTTTGTTGAATTTTTTGTTCGTCGCCTCTCGAATTCTAAAGTTATATCCCCTTATTTTTCTTGCTACACCCCTAATAAAGCCCCTGCTCAACAAGCGCGAGAACAATGGCGTAACGCCCGTCGAGGATTCGACCAATGGTGCTAGGATGGCGTCGGAGTGAGCTAACTAGAGTGACGGAGTTTGAGCGGCAGCCGGTCAAGGGTCCAATAGAGATTAAGAGAGTGCTTGCAGGTATATGATCATGGTTGAAGTTGATCATAGGTGAGAAGTACACGTTGAAGTTGAGGACAAATTAGAGAGATAAATTTGGTGTTGAATTTTGGTTTATTATGTCTCCTAAGAATAATATAGTGACGGGCCGGGTCTGTGTTTTACTCTATTTTCTCACAATCACTTTATTTTGTTTATGGATCTCGATTTTCTTTTATCTTTGGAAATCCAGTTTTGTTTGAAGACTTCCATTGGATTTTGTTTTTCTCATATTGGATTGAGATCGGGTTGGGATTTATTTAAAAATCTGAACTATAAAGAAACAATTTTAGTTGGGTATGTTGAGAAACGGATACTGTAAGTAAAATTAGAATTGTCATTAAAACAGATCTTCGTTAAAAGAAATTTAAAAAAAAAAAATAAAGCACTGTCACGTAGATGAAGGTGATGCGTAAACCACAATAGGGGAGCACTAGTTTTTTATTATTATTATTATTATTATTTTTCCCAATTTTCGGCCTAATAGTAAGATCAATGGATTTTTTTTTAAGGAAGATAAAATAATCTTCTTATTATGTAGTTGATTACTTTCACATATTTTATAGAATGACAACCGAAAAGATTAAATTTAATATGATTTTTAATTAAAAAAATACATGTTATGTCATATTTTTAATGTGTTTATTTATATCACACTTAAAAAAATTTATCCCGTATTATCATTTATATTATATGTTAAATTATACCACAAATAAATATATTTAGCATTTTTAAAAAAGTAAATCTTAAAAGATAATATGCATGAAAATTACCCATTTTTAAATTTTGTAATCGTATAAAAAATTCATGTAATATTTTTAAAATCCATCCCTTGTAAAGAAATTATGTTAGGTACGTGTTTGCACGTGAATGACTACTCGATTTACTAAGCTACAATTACAAATCTACAACAAAAAGAAAAATAAATGGACATAATAACAAATGTATGGGACTAGCAGCAGGGCACATTCGCCCACTTAAGTACTTGGATATCCAATTTAGCCTATATGCTTAAATATTGTTAGTACTGCCCTTTTTAACACGTATCCCCCTACTTACTTAGATTAGTTTTTTTCCCCTCTCTTTCTTAATGCTATGGTTGCCAATTTCTTTTATGCACTTATGTATTAATTTTGATCAAAAGCTTTGTAATTTGTTTCTAAAGATTTATATTGACTTCTAAAATTGTAACAAACAATTAGATCATAAATGATAGTGGAAAATCACGTAGAAACTGACCAGCTCTTTCTGGTCAAATTATAGTCGAGCTCTGCCAGAATTTTTTTGAGAAAAAGAAGTCTAAAGGTTTCAATGGGCGCCGCCCCCTCTCCTTTTGAATCCAAAGCCGGGGCCGCCTCTAGGATGGTGGCAGGGTCTCGAATTCGTGAGAGGGGGAGGCTAGTCGTGCTAGAGGGGGGTGTAGAGGGAAAAAGAGGCAAAGAAAAGGCTACGACTTGTAGTAGACAAAAGTTGTTGGAGCTGACGGATTTTTTTGTCGGTGCGCTTGTGGAGGAAGCTGGTGAGATCCATGAGCGGGATGGTCGGGTTCAACAGGGGACGACAATTTCTAGACGCGATCGGAAGAATCCAAGGAAGGGAAGGGGTCGAACGTTGCTCACAGGAAAAGGCTAGCGTCTTTGCGCTGCCAAGGGAGCCAAAGGGAAGAGAAACTGTGCGGCGAGAGGAGGAGAGGATCAATGGTGAGTCAAATCTAGCAGGAGCTTTGAGGGTTTGTGATGTGGCAGTCCAGATCTAGCAACAGCTGTGAGCTCTAGGGAGCCAGGTGTTGCATCATGGGCTCTGAGGCCGGATCTGAAGGGCCACTGGTCAAAGGGTGAAATTGTCAGCGATCGAGCCAACCCATAATCAGGCTAGAGTGGAAGAGACAACGGCGTAGCGGCATGGGTGAGCCTCTGTCAAAGCTTTACCTCTATGTCTTTATTTTTATTTGTATTTTAGTTTTAGTTTTGCTGTTTTTAATCTTTTAATGATAGAGGTGGACTCCTCACCATCGACTATTGTTAGTATGTCTCCTTCATCCATTAAAGGCGAAAGGTGTTTTGATGTCTGATTAGACGGTGGTCTAAGCCTTGTTATATATACCTTTAGCAAAAATGGTTTGATTTGGGACAAAATCATGTTACGAGAACCACGTATGAGCAAAGATGCAGTTTAATTGCCTTTATGAGAGTGGCGCCAAGTTCTCCATGTTTGTGTTGTATTTTTGCCCTTAATGGCCCTTAATTGAAGCTTTTATAGCCGATTATAAAAAAAATCAAGTATAAACTCAACTTCATAGAATATGCTAAAGAATCTTATTTAGAATAACAAAATTTTAATATATGAGAAAACCCCACCCCTAACACCCTATATATATATATATGACAACTTATTTGCTGGTACTAAGGTGACACTCTTCTCGTCCGAGAAGTGGTTGAAAATCCTAGTAGGCCTAATGTGAACATTCTTGTCGGTGTCTGGGACCTTTACGGTCACACTTAAGGGACATGCTAACACCAATTGCCTCCCTCTATGGACTTTTTTTTTAGCAAAAAAAGCGATAAGTTGATAATTAATTATAGTAAGTTGACTATATATCCATATAAAATTGTGATATCTAGAATTTTTGATAGGGTGGTAAAAATTATTAGTTAAAATTATTTTTGTTGTAGCATGTAAGAGTTTTACACTGTAATAATTTTTTTAATTACTGTAATATACGAGAGCTTTACATTATTTATAACTAAAAATATAGTCTGAATCGTAGTCCAAATCGACATACCAAACACTCCTATAGCCAAACGAAGGGGAAAGGGAGAAACAACTAGAAACGGGCTTAATTTATTATATAAAATCCATAAAGAATGCATGAAATCACATGAAAAAGAAATGTTTATTGATAAATAACCGTCGCCAATAGTGCCCACATACCATGAAGCCTATAGCCACCCTTCAATTCCTCCACTTCTTTTTATTGCTTTAATTTTGGCAATAAGTATAAATATATATATTAAATTAAAAAATGTTAGAATTAACGGTTTAAAAAACGTATACGAAGCTTCTTGTCGAAAAAGTCCCATTATTTTTCTCTCGCTTTCGGTTCATTAATGTTTGCTTTCTTGGAAAGTTCTTCCTCCTTCGGTGCCTTTCTTTTTCTAGAAATAAAGCCAAACACAATTAATATTATATACTACTCACTGGCAGGACTGTAACCCACGACAGTGAATCATAAAACCCGAAAATTAATGTATACTCTCATTGCACAACTCAATTAAATGTTGTGTTGCAACTTGTGAGAGCAGATTGGACCCATGCATTCAATTATTGTAGTACTGTATGCCACCAAATCCCTGGGGAGAAATTTATGCCACGCCGAAACGTTAAAAAATTTTGAAGATGTGAAGACAATTTTACCCCTCCTCAAACTCCAATTTATTTCTAACATTTACAGTCCCAAAATATGGGTTGCCGCTCGAGTCCAACTCATGTGATTAGTTGAACAATAATGTGCATATGCACGATTTCTTTATTCTTATCATTAAGTGGATACCATATGCCAAATGCCGTCCTTAAACTTTGAATTATTTTATTCCTGTCTTTGATTATTAATAACGATAACATGTCATTGTCAAAAATTAGTGAGAACACATTATCGTGGTTGCTACTTTTGATGTCGGTCAACATATTAATATCGTTAAAGAATTTTTATGTTGGTTTATAACGACATGGTAAGCTTTAACGATGGCTTAAAACCATCGTTAAATCTAATGACTTTCATTTTGAAGAGTCGTGAAAGGCCTTTAGTGTTGTAGTTCCTCCTGTGCCTTTCTTTTTCCATAAACAAAGCCAAACACAATTAATACCTATGCCACTCACTTTCAGGACTGTACCCACGATAGTGGCTTTAAGAGAGAAAACAACCACGTCAGTAGCTTTAAAACCTGCTAGTTATTGGGTGTGGCTTGTTTTCTTTAATATATACTCTTTACATGCCTTAATTAAATGTTGTGTCGCAGTTGTTGTTGGAGCAGATGACACCCATGCGTTTATAATTATAACGTGTGCGACCCAATCCCTTTGGCGAAATTTATGCGACGCCGAAGCATTTTTGGAAAGTTTCACAAGTTGGGCGCTTTCTGCATATTGTGAAGACAATTTTACCCTTCCACAAACCAACTTATTTCAATGTAACATTTAGAGTGTTTAAAAGGTGTGGTTAGAACCAGTTTTGGTTGAAAATACTTTAACATGCGAGAATTTTATATTATAGCAATCTTTTATCGTTTTACTGTAGCACGTGAGAGCTTTTCATTTAAAGCCAGCTAAATAAATTTTGAGGCCTTAAGCAAACTTTTTAAAAGAGGACTTTTACAAGAATTTTTTTTTATGAAATATTCTACATTAAAACTTAAAATTAAGAAAAATGAACAATCTCTTATATCATTCATAATAAAGCAACAAAATATGTTCAGTAACAACCAAAATAAAATTGCATCAAAGTCAATAAACAAGTTTACTATTAAAATTAAATTAAAAAAAAAACAAGCTTCTACACTTAACCAACGCGGGCAACCAATGTTGAGCTTTCATCAATCTTTTTGAAAAAAGAAAAAAATAGTAATTATAAAACTTTAAAAGTAATAATTAGCAAATACATGAGAAATGAGTAAGAAAGATATAGCCTAGAGATTTGTTGAGAATAGAATAGCAATTGTAGTATTGAAATTTTTGTTTTGAGGGAATAGATTTTTTGTTTTAAAGAGAAAAGCATAACAGAGAGAGATATAAGAGAAAATAAAAAAATAAAAAAAATAAAAAAAGGTTTCAGACTTTCAGTATTTTCCTTTTGGAATTGATGCATTTTTTATTTTTACGTTTATAATTATTTTTTGAACTATTTTAATATTACATTGTAATTAAGTAGAAATTTGAAAAAACATTTTTTTAAGAAAATGTTTAAGTCTCTTTTTTGAAGGGAGACGTTTAAGTTTCTATTTGACTGACCCCATAAAAAAAATAATATCTGACCTTTTTTGAAGGGAAATTTGATTTACTTTGCTTCTTTTTTTTTAAGAAAGAATACATGATTTTTAAGAAAGTATACATGATTGGATTAGTCACCTAAAAACTCTCAATATGGTTTAATACTCTTAAAAAATGCCACTTAGCATGCAAACAACAGCTTTTTTTTCTTGAGAAAGATGTTGGTGTTTAAAGGCAATAATAATAATAAAATATATTTCTTTTAATTTTTAAAATATAACTAATTTAAATTAAATCTCAGGGAAAAATTCGGACCCTCTTAAATTTTGGATCCCAAGCCAAGCCGGCACTGTTTTCACTGTACAGCCAAACATCTTGTTAGAGTTCGGAATTAACTTGCGTGCATATGCACAAGTTCTTTATTCTTATTATTAAGTGGGAGCTCCTTTCAAAAAAATAAAAAAGAAAAAAAAAACTCTTTAGTAGGAGCCATAGGCTAGATGTCGCCGCTAAACTTTGAATTTCATAGCTAAAAATTAGCGACAACACACTATCATCGTTAAAAAATCCTTTTGACGGATTTTAAGCCATGATGGATTAGTAATAACATGTGGTCGCTTAAAATTTTAGGGACGAAAAAGGATTGTTGTCTCCAAAAGGCTTGCTTTTGCAGTGTCTCGCCATGCTCTTCAATGATTATAATTATAAAAAAAAAAAAAAAAAAAAGGGACTCCCACCTTCTTTTCGATCCGTGTGCCGGTCTACTTCGGCGTGCAAGAGTTTTTACACTTTCCAAGTTATATTGATCACTGTGCTCACATCTCCGTACCATTAGAAATTAAGGACAGTTTATTTCAATACTCGAATCACGATTTGAATTATTTTACTATAATATTTTCTCTCATAAAAATTTAAATCTTCATTCAAATAATTTATTCAAATACTCGAATCAAACGAGCCATTGGTCACGATTTTGAATTAAATAAGTTGGCGGTAGTTGCCGATATAGATTGAGAGAACGAAGAAATAAATAATTTGATACAAATTCACAATCAAGAACTAGAATCGGTATCTAATAAACCTTTCACATGCCAATCTCCTGGCTATATGTTTTTTTTTTCATTTTTTTAGGTATTTTTTTGGGCAACTCACAAAAATATGCTTCCAAATGCCTCAATTTATTAAAAATACTCTTCAACATATCAATTATTAAAACTACCCATATATTAGAAATTGGTGATTTAGTTACTCCTTCTCACTCCCTCATGAAGGAATAGAGATAGAATTAGGGTTTTTAATTTTTGAGATTGAATTATAATGGGTAAAATAGTAAATGTGTAGTTAATATTTTAAAAATAAAATTTAAAAATAGATAGTTTTAAAAAGTTAAGAAGAGAATGACATTTTTAACAAGGGTGATCATAAAGGACATTCCGTGTAGTTTTTTTCTTTTTTTCATGTTTTGTTGTGTATAAAATATAAAATTCATTGGGGAGCAATGGAGCACTGGCGAGCTTGAACATTCTTGAATATAAAAAAAGTGGTACACATTACATAACGGAACAAAAACAAAAAAAAGGAAAGGACCACAGACCAAATATTTAATTACCATAACGACAATAACTTATGGAAAAACCACAACCCACTGCAATTAGTGTTTCTTTTTCATTCCATGTCGTGATCAAATGTCGTATATAAGCTTTGCAAAAGCTTCCATGTGCTCCGGCTGCAAGCCAATGGCAACAGATAAGCTCCCATCGTTGGTTGGACTTGGCAGCATATAAGCCAAGCCCTCAAACATGATCCCACCGGGCCCCATGAAAATTGGCCGGCCCCACCCAAAATCAGCATCATAAATTGGCAGCCTAACCCAACTGGTGATACCAATATTTGGGCATCTAAAAGTGTGGGCCCCACGAACAAGTGCTGACAAATCAGGCTGGATCTCTAGATAGTCAATGGCTGATTTTAGGTACTCATTGTCCGTCCTCACCAAGGTCTTGTGAATTTGGCTGGCGGCATACCAAGTTGGTTTGGACACAAGATCACCTGCGAAAGCAATTGGCGTGGTTGTGAAAATCACATTGCCAAAATAGCTTTGTGGGAGTGGGGGTTGCAATCTAGCCCTCCCATCAACTGCAACAAACAACTTTGTCTCCTGATCATTGGCTAGCACACGTGCCTTGCACGTGCACCTCCAAACATGACCCGCCAACATCTCATAGGAGCTATAGTTCACCGAACTTCCCTCTTCCTTGGACTTGTTCTTGAGGGCATTAAGTTGTTCCTTGGTTATTTTGAAAATGGCAACCGAGGTGGTACTTTGAGATTTTGTGTTCTTTTGAAGGGCCCCATTTTTTATGGTTGGAGGAGGATGATATTCGATGTGATCAAAAACTTGTTGAGGTGGGTCTCTAGAACAAAGAAGTGTTCTATCAATAAAAGGTGGAACTTTGATGTCAATGCCACGAGCCATGTCTGCCCATGAATTCACAAAATGGAGACCGGAAGAACCATCCACCACGTGATGTTCCATTCCAACTCCTAGAGAAACTCCACCGCATTTGAAATATGTAACCTGCGGATGTATCGAACATGCCAAAGACAAATTGTTAACTAATTCCTTAAAGAGTCGCAACTAAATAACTTTAAAAGGACAAAAATAACAACAAAATACTACAATTTTTATTTTTTTTGTGAAAACTAAATACAACAATTTATATTTATGGCTATTCATTAAACATGTAGAAAAAATAATTTTAGTCACATTTAAAGGGTGTTTAGGAGTGAGTTGGAACTTAGAATTGGAATTAAAAGTATATAGTATATGAAAGCTTTACACTGAGTTTACCAAATACGCTATTAACAGTTTCAAAACTTGCATAAGAAAGTTAAGTATATATGTAGAACTTTAAGCTCTTGTTTTAATTTTGTTTAACAATATTGTTAAAATTTATTCATTTTAATTGTTATAGTTAATATGCTAATTATATGCTAAAGTATAAAATATATATATATATATGCTGTAATTTAAAATTTTCACGTGTACGATATTTTATTTTCAACTATTTGTTTTAATTAAAAACATACTATTTGTTTTTTTAGCTTGTGTGGCTAGCATTCCTCCGCATATGTCTTTTTTTGAAAACTTCACATCTTTCCAGTTTCTAGAGGGAAAGCGTTGTTCCGTATGTCTATTGGGTATGTGTGTCCAAATCAAGTACTGCTGTACGTCTCCAAGTACGAGATGATGTGGAAATGCGAGGATATGCTGGGCCTGGAGCCCCATGAAACGTACATTCATAGCAAAACGGTCATGTAAACCAACTATTTCACGAGACATTATTGAATTTAAAACATTTTTTTTTTTTGGTGGGGGGTGGAATTAAAATAGATTTGACCCGCAACAGTCGTGTTGATTTTTAGAGTCTTCGAAAACATAATGAAAACTATAAATTGAGAGCTTGTAGCAATATTTTATTTTTCAAAGTAACGTATAAAAGTTTTTACATTTTAGTAATTATAACAAATAAGTTAAGCTACCCAACAAAGCCTTTTCACATTTCACGTCCCAAAAAAAATAAGAAAAACTAACACCAAAAATGCTCACAATACCATACAAATTAACGACAGAAGCAGTAATTTTCTTACTTCTTTTCTCAATATATATATATATATATATATCAAGTTGAAGTAGTGAAAAGCTCATCAGAAGGAAAATCACACTTAACAAGTACACAAAATACGCGCAATAGTAAAATTTAAATACTACAAATTATCACATTTCATCTAGGATTTTTATGGTAAAAAAAATGTCCATTTTCACTAGCAATAGCAGTAGATACTTTGTTAGATTCATTTTTCAACGATCGTATAAACAGCTCGGGATCGAATTTGTTAATATTTAACACGGACCCTTGGAAGTTACTGGTTTTTTTTTTTTTTTGGTTGGTTTCAAAACTAGGATATCACAAAAAGAACACTTCATAGTCAAAAATATGGAGAAAAAAAAAAAGAAAAAAAAAAGTTATACCGGGATTATTTTACAGATTCGAGTCGGAGTTCTTTTTGTTACGATTTTTTCTCTTAAAAAAAATCTAAATTTCCATTCTAACATTCTACTCAAATCTGTAAACCACATAAACCATTAGTACACCTTACCTGAAAAACCCCAAGTGGATAGGAAGAAATGCCGCCGGAGAGATCCACCGCAGGGATGAGGCTCTTGACCTGCGGCGTCGGCGCAAAGTCTCCGAAATCATCGACAGCGGAGGGCGTCTCGGCCTCGACGAAGAGGACTCCTTCAGCGTTGCAGTCGATCTCGATCCTACCGGAGGCGTCACGGGTGAGGCGGCCGGCGACAGGGTAGAATGTGACAAGAACTTTAGCGAGGGCCTCCTTAAGAACATCGGCGTTAAAGAAATTGGAGTCTGCTCCGGCAGTACTAGTTGGCCTGTAGAAGTAGATGCTTGGAGTGTGCATATTGGACACAACCAAGTCCAAGTTGGAGTTCCATATAGATCTGCTTGGTGTTTCCTCCGCCGGTTTCACAATTGATCTCTTCTTCACATTGATCTTCATTGCTTTTACTAATGATTAACTACTTCAAGGACAAAGAAATTAAGAAAAGAAGAAAGAAGAAAGGAGTTGAATAATGGATTTTGGTGTACTAAAACCTTCCTCGCATTAGAACTCTTGTCCTGAGAGAACACATACAGTTCACCTAGTATTTATCTTTGAATTTTGTGGGCAACTAACTCCATTCAATGCCACGTTTTGTTCTATCTTATATTCGGAAAACTAAGTAGAGCCTTTTTCTTTCTTTCTTTCTTTATTATTATATTTTTTTCTGAGACAAAAGTAGGTGGGGCTAAACTGTTCTATTCCGTTAACTTCTTCCATCCCGCTAGGCTGTTCTTTTTTTTTTTTTTTTTGTCCTTTCTTTTTTTTAATATTATTACTGAACTATCATAGTAGTTGTAAAAAGAGTTTAAATTTTAAATGTTAAATATACAACTTTGTGAAAGAATTAAGTCCACTTTTAACTAAAATAATACGAATTAACCACTATTTTTTGAAGTGGCGTAGGACACAATTAACACCTATAACAGAGGGATAATTCTTGAGCCCAACACTAAAAATAGAAACATCAGTTTAGTGTTAGGCCAAGCTATAATTTCAATAGCACTAGAATTTTCCTTTTTTTTTCAAAAATTATCAGTCTTACTATCCTTTATTCTTAGAAAATTTTTTGTAACATGAAATTAAAGTTTCTCCCTGACAATAGAATAATATGATTAAATAATTTAAGAAGAACACATGGAATTTATTAAAGCCATAAAATATAACAAAACATATAATTCCTTTAAAAACGTAAATGCATTATGAATTTAAGGTACTTGCATTATATGTTTTTTGAATAACAACACAAATTAATTAGATTTCTCATATATAAATTTGGTATAGCGGAAAACTGCAGGCATCATATCGCTAAACTTACTTTCTTTCTTTCTTTCTTTCTTTCTTTCTTTCTTTTTCAATGGAGTCTTATTATTATTTACTTTTTTTCAAATAGGGACTTTCATTAAGATTAAGACAAATACATAGTCAAACGCATGCAGCCACCGATGGAAAGAATTCAACCCCACAAAGCCAGGGACTGAGTTCAGATATCGAGACTTAGAGGGAAAAGCCTACTTGATACATGCAAAAGAGTTCATCCAAAGCTCACGTCAAAAACCCTTCTTAGCGAGAGCACATACAACAAGGCTTAAACTAAAATTTAGTCTGACATCTACAAAGCTTTCATCGATAACTAGTAGAGGAGACATACTTAGTGGAAATGGATTAGGGGAAACTTCCTCCTTTATTACAAACAGAACACAAACTAAAAACAAAAACAAAACAACTAAGGTAAATCCTAGACTGAGAGAAGTCCACTGTCGCTGCCACTACCACTTCCATCTCCGACCGATTATGGGATGGCTTGATCCACGACGAGACCCTCCTCTGGACAATAGCCTTTCAGATTCGAACTCAAGGAAGGAAGATCTAGGCAGCCGCTATGTAACGTCCCGAAATTTATTAAATGATATTAGAATGTAAAAATGGTAGATTGGTGTGCCATAATGAATATTTTAAACTTAATTTGATCATTTGGTGAAATTTGAACCTAGAGTTGTTTTTCTTATTTTAATGATTTCTAATGATTTCTTATTGTTTTAAATAGTTATTTTGAGTTTTAAAACATAACAATTTTTTAAGTATCAAATATGTTTTGTTCTATAAAAACTGTGGGCGGCACAAGGTTTTCGCACAGTAAAACCGCCCACTTTTTGTCTCTATTTATACCTCTCACTCTCCCTCTCTCCTTCATTCTCACTCACTCTCTCTCTCTCCCTCTCACGCTTCTCTCTCTCTCTCTCTCTTCCCTCTGCCTCTTTTTTTCTCTCCCATTTCTCCCAAAATTTTTGAATCAAATCGAGCCCCAAACTTTGGGTTAGTGGATTGGAGGCTCGGGAACGTGTTTGAACAACCGAAAACGTGATTTGAAGCTTCGATTTGATGTTAGTTTTTAAATTTCAAAACTTTTTCAATATTTTAATTTTTCTTGCATTTTGAAATTTAAGCTTATTTAACCTTAGAAAACCTTTGATCTAAGTTAGAGAAACTTAGAACAACTAGGATCTAAGCCTTGTTTGAAGAAAAACCGATTCGAAACAATATTTTTCTTGTATTTTGAAATTTAAGCTTATTTAACCTTAGAAAACCTTTGATCTAAGTTAGAGAAACTTAGAACAACTAGGATCTAAGCCTTGTTTGAAGAAAAACCGATTCGAAACAATATTTTTCATTTTTCTCTATTTTTAGATTTTCTTAGATTTTGAGTGCAAATCTTGTTTAAATGAGTTTAAAAGTGTCCTATTATGTTTTTCTATCATCTATGATTTATTTACATGCCTGAGAACTGAGAAAAACAGGTTGAAATGAAGATTTGGGATTTGGAAGGTCCAAAACCTGTGGCTGAGAAATTTTGAAATTTTCCAGTTCGGCAGGCCGAATTCATCCGTCCGGCAGGCCGAACCTGAAAAAGTTCAGCCTACCGAACTTGGTTTTTCGGCAAGCGGAACTGCACAGTTTGGTCGGCCGAACCAGGGAGACCGATAGGCCGACCGAACAAGGAGAAAATTTGTGATTTTTCATCTATTTTTACTGTTTTAAACCCCGATTGAAATTCTAACTTTATAAAATGATTTTATTAATACAAATGGCACACTAGGACACCATGAACTAGTTTAGCAACGTAGAATATCTTAAACTAGATACTGATAGACCTAGTTTTATCTAGGGTCGTTTGTGGTTTCGCGGAGCTAACGTATAGCAGATCAAGATTACGGTAAGGGACACCGGCATGAGTATCGAGATAAGACTTCTACCCCTTTCTTTGGTAACGAAGTTCTCAAATGGTTTTGGCCTTAAAAAGGGTTTTATCATAATGTTTTAATGGTTGATTTAAAAAGAAATTTTTATCGGTTATTTTTATAAATCGTGAATTGAAGTGAATTTCATAATGAACCTTATAATAAATGTAAATGAAAATACCTGGTAATTAGGTTTAAATGATAATAGAAATGAATATAAGGACATGATGCTATATCAGAGATCGGGTGTGTAGCGTGCCACCTTGGGGGCAGGTCCCGAAACCTAGCTGGGCCACTACGGTGGTGTTATTCATATAGTTTGCCCAGGAAAAGAAATTAATGATCTTTTTGGTCGACCAATAAACTGTTTGGGTAAGAATGGTTTTGTTTAAATTTATTTATTCAAGTCTCTTCTTAAATAATTTCTTGAATAATGATATTTTCATTTGAATTTAATATTTCTTAAAATATAGTCCTACTGAGCCTTTCGCTCACATTTTATTTGTTTTTTAAACTTTTCTCCCTCTAGGTGGATTTCCGTTTAGGTTCAAGGAGGATTCCACGGACAAAACTCAGGAGCTGTAGAAGAACTTAGAGGGTGTTTGACAGTGGTGGGAACCACTCAGTTCTCACCACAAACTCAGTTATGAACAGTATAAAGCTCTCACATGCTATAGTAACAATAAAAAAAGATGCTACAATATAAAAACTCTCACATGCTACAATAAAAGTGGTTCCCACCACTGGTTCCCACCACCCTTCCAAACACCCTATTAGTAGGTCACTTATATTGTTAAATCAAGGCATGTAATATTTTAACTTTCTCTTTATTTAGACTGTGGATGTAATGTAATATTGTCAGTACTATGTGTATGCACAAGATGTGGGTCAATGAGACTCATTCTCGTTTCTCTTATTTATTATTACCTACTTAATGTTTACCTCAAGTTCTTATCTGTTTAATGAATATAAGTGCTTCAAAAATTTTCATATTTTCATAATTTAAATTAAAGATTTAAACTCATATTTTAATTAAATTTTACATTAATTGCTTTAATCAATCCGCCACGTCACCTTCTGTACTGCGGGGCGTGACACGCTACTACCCTCTCCCTTCTACCCTTGTAGGATCCAGGTGGCTATCGGCCTTTCTATCCCTCCATCAAGCCCATCTCTTCCCACCACACTCCCCCCTACCATAGCCAGATTTGGCTGTTCACGATGTTGCCTAGTCTTCCCCACCTTGGAGAGGCTAGTCCTCTCGGCGATCATCCCCCTTACTTTGCTGGCCTAAAAAACCATCGGCTACTCCTCCCTTTGGCTGGTGCAATAGAAAAAGTCCCCTCCTCTCTAGATTTCCTCTTTACACCACTCAAACCAATTTGCCTCCCCCTCTCATAGGCCCGTTCGTCAACGGCCAGCCTGGAGGTCGCGCCACCTAACAAGAAGGTGGCGTTGCACCTGCAAAAGAAAAGACTTTAGGAGAAAACTATCCTAAACCTTAGCAGAACAATATTTTGAAAGTCTAAGTCATGAAATCTCAAATGAAATTTTATTGAAAAGTCTTATTTAAGAGTGCCTTGGTTACATTTTGTCAAATTTGGTCCCTTGTTAAAGGTATTATTAGAAATGGTCTTATTTATAATACTCGCAAGCGTAAATATGGGAGAATGACGAAATTAGGTCATCACAAATTGAAAATAAAAATAAATAGATAAAAAATATTATAATCTTTAGTATATAGCTTGTTTAAATTAAAGTGAAATTTACTTTTGTATAGAATAATATAGAGAGAAACATAAAGCAACAGAGAGGGAATGAAAAATAAAAAAAGAAAGAAACAGAAGAAGAAAAGGAACAAGAAGAATATGGTAAAATTAAAAATTCAAGTGTTTAAAAAAAGCACGTAATTTTAAAAATAATATATACTTAAATATTTTTAAAATGTTATTTATTTACATTAACAATTAAAACTGTATTATTTGGTGCAATTTTCCTTAAACTTTTGCCTAAAAACTTTCAAAGCAGCACCTATTTTGTTTTTCATCTATATGATTTATGGAGAAAATGTCCCTTTTTGAAAGTGATATTTGTAGCAACAACATAAGTCAAAAATTTTTTACAACATTTTTCATTCAATATTTTAAAAGAAATCTAGGAATTTTTGTGATAAGGATGGTAAGTTTGCATTGCCAGTAGAATGGGATATTTTATCGTCAAATTAACTTCTTATGATAGGATGGTCTAATTTGTAATTGGATGCAGTTCTATATCGTACCTTGGTGATCTTAACATGAGCAGTTGTATATCAAATAGTTAAAAATTAATCAACGACGAATGGTTCGCTTGTTACGTGAGTTTGCAATGATGTAGTTTAGAATTTTATAGTTTGAATTGTGAGTTCTAAATTATGATTTTGAACCAGTATTTGGAATATAAAAGTTTAAAACGAAAATATCAAGTTTAGAATAAGAATTGATGTTTAAAAAAATATGATTTATGAAAAGAATACAAGAATGTGAATGGTTTTTACTATAAAATATGGTTCAAACTGTGTGAATTTAAGGGAGAAAAATTTAAAATTTAGTGGTTTAAGCCGTTTTAAAACTGTTTTAATGGTTTGAACTAATATAAGTTATAACTTCACCACACGTCAATTTAAACTGCCTATATAGTTTAAACTAGGTTGAACCTATGTATCAAACGCCTTGCGCTATCAATGGCATAAAATTACGTCCTCCATCATAAGAATTCTTCCTTATAAACAAGATAATTTTTTGAAAACAAAAAAAAAATCATCAGTACATATCTATTTTTAACTGCCAATTTTTTTTAAAAAAATTAAATTTAACAATTTTAATACTTACCCCCTGTTTGGCAATGTGGTTCCCACCACAAACTCAGTTATAAACAGTGTAAAGCTCTCATATGCTACAGTAACAATTTAAAAAATTGCTACAGTGTAAAGCTTTCACATGCTACAGTAAAAGTGGTTCCCATCACCTTCCAAACACCCTATATTATCAGTTAATGTTTCCACCGGATAAATCCTCCCCACAAAAAAACAAACAAAAAGTATTCCACCATAGACAAAAGCTCAATGGCCTTTTCCTTCCCATAAATAAACAAACAAAAAGTATTCCGCCATAGACAAAAGCACAATGGCCTTTTCCTGTTTGATATGCAATTAAAATAGTGGCGGCCACACAAAAAAAAAGGACGGGGCGAGGGACGGCGAGACGACTCTAGAAGACGGTGGAAGTGTAACCACCCGGTTTCATTTAATAATTTTTTCTGGACTCTTTTTTTATTTTTCTACTTTTTTTTGTTAGATGCGCTTTCTTCTAGAAATTTTTTTTTTTCCCCTTTGTTTTTATTTTTTGCTCTGAATCTTCTAGAAACTGATTCACTCGTTGAGTACAAAAGTTTCGTTCTTGGACCGTCATATTTGCGGCTGAAGATGGAAGACGTGTGTGGTGCAGACTCTTTTATTATATATATATATATATATACATATGCATCTACATATACACTAATAGGATGCCAATTGTATGGGGATGCTTTCCGCCTATTACTGTCAATATAAGTACATAAAGAAGATCCATGATCAAAAAAAGTATATAGAAATGATGCCAAAAGTGTGTTTAGTTTCCACGTTCCCATTGGCGGAGTAGGTTGACAGAAGAAAATGTTGGGTCAAAATTTAATATATGGGTTAATATATTAAATAAATATAAATTAAAAATTATTAATAAGGTTGTTTAATTAAAAGTGATCAATTTAAGTTTTAGATTTTTAATGCATCATTAAGTGTGGACCTCTTATGTGTAAAGATCAATAATATAATTGTTAATTTTATGATAGGTTAAATTGGTAACTAAAGATAATTGCTACGGTTTAACAATTATATAAAAGGGTTGTGGTCCCCAAGACATTATTTTTCTGTTCCTATCTATAGAGAAATTATATAACATTCTGAAAAGGAGGATATACGTATCGGACTTGAAAGATCCTCAACCTACATACTCAAGAATCACATTCAATCCATGGATTCAGTTTAGCTTCCGTATCTTATTTATATTCTTGATGATTTGACATGAACAATTCTGAGTGATAATAGTTTTCATCACAATTTTATTTTAACAGAAAAAACTATTATTCTACTGGTTTAGATATTGTTGAATATTTTATATTATATATAATTCAGTCTTTAGTGTCTCCGTCAAGTTCAAAAGATGTAAAAAATTAAAAGTTTTCTAAGCTTTTATCCCCATATTATTAATATGCAGAGCAATAGAATGAAAAGACCAATCTGCACTATATGGCAGGGCCAATCAAATTAACGTTTAAAAAAACCAAAAAAAAAAACCAGCGCACGTTAGAAGTACCGGCTACTATGGGGCTCTGGTAGTAGCCATTAGCATTAATTTATCACGTTGTTTTAGAGTCATTGTTTTTTGGTACAAATTAAATTGAAAGTCATTGTTGCTTGTTGATTAAATGGTGCGATCGAGCCTCGGGAAAAATTTTCTTGTTTCAAATGAAGAATTGGTTCAGCGCAAAAATTGGTTAAATTAACTTAAGTTTTTTTTTTTTTTTTTTTTGGGTGGGAAAATTTACAGATATATTGATCCTTTCTTTTCGCTGACGAGCAGTACAAGTATTCTTTTCTTGTAAAGAGGCAACAAAAATCAATGTTCAGCCAGCTAACGCCAAGTAAGATATGATTTGGAGTACCAGTAACGGGGAACTTCTATTATGCTGGAATATTGCTTATGGGCTGTGATGGGTTGTTTAAAAAAATGGTTAAAAACAACCGTTTTGTTTTGAGAACTATAGCATATAATAACTTATATTATAACAATTTTTTGTTTTTTTATTGTAGCATGTGAGAGCTTTATACTATTTACAGTTGTAACTGATGGTTTCAACTATTTTTTCAAACAGTGTATACTCTTCATTAATATTTATATTGGCGTATGTAATCTAAACAATTTAATTTATTTTGAATGGTTTAGATTTTAAAAAATACCCCCAAAGCACATTGAGAGGCAAATGTATGTGACTATATATCACTCAGGCAAAAAAAAAAAAATAATAATTTGCTGCCTCCTGTGCCACGCCTTGACGAGACCATTTTGAGTTTAACTCTTTGCCTTTTCTTTCTCTAGCACTGGCAATTACTCATAGAATGTTTAGCAATTTGAGTTAGAACTATGGATAGAACCAATTTTGATTAAAAAACATGTACATGTGGAGCTTTATGCAGTAGTAACTTTTTTGTTTTTTATTGTGGCATATGATCTTTTTACTATTTCAATTAAAACTATGAGTTTTAACTCACTTTGCCAAACACCCTATCATAGTGGTTGAAACTCGATGATCGAGGTAGACTATAAATTGCGATACGATTTCTTGGAATGCATATATAGATTTAGCCCTCCACTCCCTTAAGCACAAAACAATTTGGCCCCCCAATTGATGGCATGATGGACAACGGAGATTGTTGACTCCATCCCTCACTTCCACTCCTACCATGTTCTTCTCCTCCTCTTAGAACAAAAATTATCACCTCCTAAAAAAAAAAAGATTTTGGGATGCATTAGTCTAACATAGTACAAGATCACGAGGATCATGAATTTAAACCATATGTATTTTTCCTTTTCAAAATTGTCATCAAATGTTAGGACTTGGGTCTCTAATATGTTTTTGGCTTGGCTTTTCAAATAATATTTACCTATACGACTGTTTATTGTCTAGAACACGTGAGGAGAATGTTAAAATATAAAATGGGTTATTTTTATTTTTATATACTGTATTTTGAGGTTATATAAATTTATATGTTGTATTTTGAATTTTCACTATTATACCTTCATGTTTTAAATTTATGTTAAATTCTTACATTTTTTAGGTCAAAGTTTGATTTTGACTTTTTTTTTTTTTTATAGAAATTTTAGCTTTTTCTCAAACTTTTTTCATGTATTTTCAGTTTTACACTTTATAAAATACTTAAATATCTTTCACTTTTTTTGAAATTTCAGATTTTTCTCAAATTTTTGTATGTATTTTTCAGTTTTCCTTAAAGGGTATCTAGGTCCTTTTGTAGTCAAAAATCAAACTTTGACCTAAAAAAGTAAGAATTTAACACGAATTTAAAATATAAAGGTATAAAAGTGCTAACGTTCAAAATACAATATATGATTTTTTGATAAACTTAAAATGAAAGGTATAAAAATGAAAATATCCCATATAAAATTAAAGTTGGCCGACCATGGCGGGGATGGATTTGTCGCCGTGCCTCTTGTCGACGCCAATGTCCTCCTGCAAGTAGCCAAGGAAATCAACCTAAAACATAAGACTGCATACAATCTGCGAATTTTTTTCCTTTCTTTTGCTGGAACTCCTCCTTCTTTTATAACCCAAGAGAAGTCTTCCGAAACTATTAAAGAACAAGTAAAACATTAGAGTTAATTATGATGTACATGATACAGAAGGTGAATTCCATTAAAAAAAAAAAAAAAAGAATGATACTTATGTAAAAAGAAAATACTTGTCAAAAAGGTTTAAAAAAAAAAAAGCGTGTCCACATTAAAGTGCAGAAAATGATCATTTTCTGTTGTTCACTAACCGTCCTTTAAAATTAGGCGTATGACCATTACATTTTATAACTATCTTAAAATGGACTAGTTTATTTTACTACCAAATCGAAGCCATTTTAAATAAGACGTCTTAAATGATCATTTTGGGTAACAATTTTTTTTTAAAAAAAAATGCATTGCATGAGAGGACCAATTAACAGAATAAAATTGAAATTTTTAATTTTTTTAAAATATAATGATAGTCACTCTTTATGCTACATAATTACATATATAACAACTATAATAGCGATTTTAAGTTTGCCATTTGTAAATATTGTAATTTTTCTATATATTTTAACATCAGTTTTGAAATTACTGTGTGCCTAGATTATCAAGGGAATAAAAATAAAACTAAGGGAAAGAAGATTATCCCATTGAAGATGAAGAAATTATGGTAGAAAACAAAGAAATGTCTTAATTGTACAATTTTAGACTACTATGAATTTCATCGTCCTTCATTAAACCTATAATTTTTTTATTTTAAAAAGTTATGATGTCAATTTATCTTATACTCCAAACAATTCATCATACCCTATTGATATCCTTTCACAAAAATACCCTTTAAAAAATACTCTAAGCCTGGAAAATAATTCCTCTATTTTTATAATCCTACTTATGCCACATAGGACGCGATTTTTCAGAAAAACCAACTTCTGTATCCCAAAAAGAAAATTTGGGTAGCATCTAACATCACTATCATATATCATCATCATAATTAATACTAGAAAAACAAAAACATTATCATCATTGCAATTCATCGTCTCAAGTCCCGATATAATATACAACACTAATTTGACCCAATTCATTTTGGGGGGGCCGAGTATCACAAAATAGGAAAATCATTGAAACAAAACAAAATAAAAACACAAGGAAAAAAAACGCAATCACTTTAAAATTTTATGCCAAACCTGGAAAAAAAAAAAATTCTCCTGATATATTGAGTCATCAATATAGGGACTAATTAAAATTCTCAGGCATGATCTCTTTCCATCATATGTCGTACAACAGCTTCTCAAAAGCCTTCATGTGTTCAGGTTGAAGGCCAATTGCCACTGACAAACTCCCATCGTTTGTCGGGCTAGGTAACATATAAGCTAGCCCCTCAAACACAATTCCACCTGGTCCCATGAAAATTGGCCTACCCCAGCCAAAATCAGCATCATGAATCGGCAGCCTAACCCAACTAGTAATCCCGAGATTAGGGCACCTAAAGGTGTGGGCCCCGCGGACTAGGGCTGTTAGATTAGGCTGGAGTTCTAGGTAATCAAGGGCTGATCTTAGATACTCATTGTCCATTCGCACCAATGTGTCGTGGATCCTACTCGCGGCATACCATGTCGGTTTTGATTGGATGTCACCCGCCATAGCCATCGGTGTGGCTGTGAAAATCACATTGCCAAAGTAACCGGGTGGGAGTGGGGGTTGCAGCCTAGACCTTCCATCAGTGGCAATGTACAACTTGGTCTCTTGGTCTTCGGGGAGTGCACGTGCCTTGCACACGCATCTCCACACGTGCCCCGACAACATCTCATATGAGCTATAGTTGATTGTGTTACCGTTTTCTTTGGATTTGGCTTTCAAGGTGTTGAGTTGCTCCCTCGTCATTTTGAATATAGCAACTGCAGTCTCAGGATTAGGTTGCTGAGCGGTTTTCATGGCTGGGGCAGGCTTGTATTCAATGTGCTCAAAAGCAGGGCGGGGTGGATCACGAGCTCGGAGCAACGTCCTGTTTATGAAAGGTGGAATTGTAAGGTCAAGACCTCGAGCCAGGTCGGACCATGTGTTCACAAAATGAAGACCGGAGAAACCATCTGCAGCATGGTGTTGCATGCCAACACCGAGTGATACTCCACCACATTTGAAGTAAGTAAGCTTCAGAAATTACAATCCAAAAAAAAAAAAAAACTATGGTAAGCTGATAAAACACTTAAAGAGCCCTCAAATTAAGCTAATTCAACCGACAAGAACAGAAAGTACCATAAACATGAACTAAATTTAGAGAATTTTATATATGTTTGGATATTACAGACTACACATGAATTTTGAATCATCATATCTTAATTATATTCTTTCATTCTTATTTCTTAATTACTATTAGAAGGCAATATAAAGGCAAGAAAAAGAAGGTCACATAACAAGTGAAGTCATATGGCATAATCTGTCTATTTAGGTGTCGTAATACAGAGTACAGTCTCTGAACCGTTGATCATTTTCTGAAATTCAAACAAATGGCTTTGCAATGGCAGAAACTTTTTCCGAATTTGAGTTTAGTGTTTAGAAAACAAAGATTATCAGGTTAGCATATCTTCAATGGATTGGGTAACGTTAATTCTAGACTATGTTGTTGTCAAACCAAATTTATTGCTTCTACACCCTGGGGAAAAAAGAAAAAAAAAAAAAAAAAAAAAACCAGAGAGAGTAATTATGGTTGTCCTTTTCTGTGTTTGGTATAGGAAGAAAATAAAGAGAAATAATTGACTTTTGATTGTAAAATTACAAAATTATTCATATTAAGAAAATTCTAGAATATTAATTAATTACAAATAGTTTTGAAGCATTTTATGCTTGTTTTTCATAATTCAAAAATTCCAATATTGATATTTATACTCACAGAAAACTGAGCTTGTATTAAGGGTGGCAATTCGGGTCCACGGGTCGGGTTCGGGTCGGGTTGAGCCTTATATAAACAGCCAACACGCCAACCCGAACCCGACCCGTGACCCGACGGGTCAAAAAAACATCAACCCGGACACGACCTGATGTGGAGACGGGTTGACCCAACCCGACCCGTGGAACCCGCCAAGATACTACTTTGTACATGTTCGTGTTGACGCGACACACTGACCCGCTAAACCCGATAGACCTACAACATGATAGACCTAACAATAAGCTTATAAAATAAACAATAACCCAACAAAACAAAACCATCAAAAAAGTTAACAAAACTTTGTATAAGTTTAACAAAAACAAATATGCTAGAAGTTAGAATCATGTCAAGTTAGATATACAACAAATGTTAGACTAATTTGACACATTAAAATTAATTTCAGATTATATGGGTTATATTAAGGTCACACAAGTTTAATTTGGATTACACGGATTGATTAACAATTTTTAGGTTAATTTTCAGGTCAACCTTATTTTGACACATTTTTTTGGGGTTATTTCGGGTTGATTTCGTGTTGCTTCGGGTTGACCCGAACCCAACCCGTTTTTTATGCGGGTCAGACGGGTTCGACCCAATTCCAACCCGAGGCCTATTTCCCCAACCCTAACCCGTATTTTTCGTGTCGGGTTCGTGTCGTGTCATCGGGTCGTGACCCAAATTGCCGGCCCTAGCTTGTATGTATCTCTAAATTTTGGTTTTAGCCCCTTGTTTATAAGACCAAGAAAATCGTAGGGACCTTTTATTTAAGGACTTATGAATAAAAAAGAAAGATTATTATTACATTTAAAATTACAACATAAAGATAAGAAAATGATTTCATTTAGAACATGAAATTAAATGTCAAATATAGGAGAGGCAATATTATAATTGCACGAAGGAACTACAATTCTTCAGAAGATGACCCTATAAGAGAAAATACGAACAAGAGAAAACTATTGGTGCTCTAAGTGTTCCGTCAAGACATAGAGGCATTCTCTTTTACTAAAATAAATAACGTCAACACGTCTTAACTGTTTAAGAAAAGTATAGAGACTTTCATCCGTTAATTGGCCGCGACTTAAGTTTGACCTTAAATACTAAAAATGCTCCTTTTGTATCAAAAACATTTTTTTTGTTATGTTTATAATTAATGAAATGACATTTGATCATTATTAATTCCTAAAAAATGAAATTAATTGACTTCTTAAAAAATAGAGATTAATTTATTTTGGAACCATTATCTTTCCTTATGATCTCCAATAACTAGCATTATTTTGTCTTTACGAAAAATTAGTATTGTGCAAATAATAACTAGTTTTTTTTCCCTTTTTTTGGTGGAAGCAAGTAATAACTAGTTTTCTCTTTAAAATCTCCACACTTTTTTATGGATTGAAAATAATAAATTAGACTTACAATCATATATTCTTCTAACAATCTCTACTCTTTTCATTCCTTCCACTTTTTGCCTTTAGCAAACACGCAAATACCCCTCCTTTCCCTCATTTGGACTTCAATATAATTGTTAAACCACTTCTGCTACCAAACAAGAATTTCTAGTATATTGCCCAATAATCCTTGCTAATTTTTATAGTACACCAACTAACCTCCTACCATTCCGGCCTAATGCATCCCTCCATGCAACCCTCCTACCAAAGACATCCGCAAGACATACTCAAACACGCATTTGACTTTTGGCTCTTATTTGGGTGCAAGGAGGGAGAGAGATAGAGGGGATTAATGAATTTGTGACCCAATTTTTATTTTTTATTATTTTTTTGTTTGCTTTGGAAAGACAAACAATGTTTGTTTGGTGCGAGAGGAAAAGGAATGGAATTAATTGCGTGAAGGATTTTTAAAAGAACCTAAATTTTAATACCAAATATGATAAGAAAAATGTTTACTCCTTCCTGCAGGGGTGTTAAAAAAATCAGCTAACCGCGAAAATCAACCCATCAAAATCAACAAGATCAAACTGCTAATAATTTTTAAATTGTTAGTTAGTTTTAGCCACTGTATTTTTGTTTGCTTTGTTCATGAGTTTCATATTCTAAACCGACTACCAAAATGCGTATGGAAATTTTCATATTTTATAATAAATTTCTAAACATACTTGTTGGGTGTTGTTGTAGGTTTTATAATAATTATGGATATTATATTTAGGGAGAAAATTTTATAAAATGTAATTGTTATTACATTAATGAAAATTTTCCAAAGCATAAGAATGTCAAAAATTTTTAACCTTAAACCTAAACCGACTAAACAATGAATCCGCCAAACAAATGATAAGTAATTTGGTTTAATTTGATTTTCTCTAACATATCAAACTATCCAAACCGCCTAAAAAATTATTTTTCCTTTAATCAGTAATGTTTACTAAAAAACCAAACAAATAGACCACAAACACCCGTATGGTATGGCCCCCTTTTTCTTTCCAAGCTTTTTTTTTTTTTTTTTCCGTTAAATCACAATTAGTGAAATGGATCTTTCACTGATGGAGCCCAAAACTAGTAGTTCATGTTTTTTAAACGGTTGAATTTAATCAAAATTGTTGTTTTAGATTTAATGGTTGAAAAATAGATATTTAATGATTATCTTTTTTTTTATTATTCACTGAGAAATAGCACTAGATAATTTATTTATTTATTTTTATCTTTTTTAATATGTTCATGCAAAAAACTAGATATACACGCACACACATACCTGTAGGACCAATAGAGGATACGTAGAGATGCCGGCAGTGTAATCAATGGTGGGGATGAGACGGCGGAGCTCCGGCGTGGGGGCGAAGTCGCCGAAATCATCGATAATGGAGGATGTCTCGGCCTCAACAAAAAGGACACCCTCGGCATTGCAGTCGATCTCGATCCTGCCGTCATCGTCACGGCGGAGGCGGCCGGCCATCGGGTAGAAGGGGACTAAGGCATGGCTGAGGGCGGCCTTCACGACGGCGGCATCGAAGAAGTTGACGGAGCCGGTGGGGCGGTAGAAGTAGACGCTAGGGGTGTGGATGCTGGGGACCACCAGGTCAAGGCTCGAGTTCCAAAGCCTCCGACGTGGCGTCTCCTCCGCTGGCCTCACCATCGTTGATTCCTTCACGTTGATGCTGATCGTCATCTTTTCTTACTTGCTTACGTGGGTCCCACCTGAACCCAAACAAAAACAGATCAACGGCGATCGGTTGGTAAGAAGAGGAGAGAGATAGACAGAGAGCGAGAGTGTGTGCGTTAAGTTAACCAACAAATGAACAAATTAAAAGGAATCACAATGTTAACGTATACGTAACAGAGATTTAACCAACAAATGAACAAATTATAATTATGATCACAACCTTTCAAATAATAATAGTAATAATAAATTGTTGTTGCACGTTGGAAATTAGCGGTTGGCATGTTTTCATAAACTCTATAATTAGAATAAAGAAAAGTAGGTTTTTTTTTTTTTTAATTCCTTCCTTCTTGCATGGAAATATCAAGTACTCTAGTCATATGTTCATGGAAATTTCATGAGTGAGTAAAATATTTTGCTACTCCGTAACAATTTCTTCTCCTTCTTATTGCTACATCATTAGTACATTACAAATTTGGAGAAGAAAAAGAGATAAAACTTACACATTTATAGATTTTTTTTTTCTATGCAAATTTACAGTTCTAGATTTTTGAAAGTACAAAAAGATTCCTGACTAAATGAAGGTGTGATAAAAAAAAAAAAAAGAAAAAAAGTCGTGTCACAACAATTTTTGAAAAACTAAATTGAAATTCTTAAAATATATTCTAAGAGAGAGGGATTAGAAACAGTATTTGTGAAAACAATTTTGGATATATTGACAAGAACAACCCCAGAACTCAATGCATAAACACATTGGCATAGGCATCCACTATAAGCAAGGAATAAAAGCATATTGTTTGCGCAATTGTCTTTCGTTATATATATATAAATATGTATATAGTAAATACCAAATAGCAGAGAATTGAAAGAAAAAGAATGAGAAAAAATACCAGAGGGAGAAGAAATGCGGAGAAAAAAAAAATGGAGAAGAGTGTTAAGTTGGGAGGGGAGAAGTTTTTTCTGGGTTTGGATGGATTTGGGGTTGGTGAAGAGGAATCGATCGAGTCTTTCAGAAGGCAAAAATGGGGGAATCGGGTCATTATAAAGCGAATGCCACGCCAACTACTACTCCTAACTATCGTTGCTCTGTATTTATCTGCCATGTCATCATTTTCATTTGAAATCTATTTTTCACCTTTTTCGGATTATTAAACAAGCGGAAAACAACACAGTAGCAGCATCAATCCAGAAAGGAGAAAAAAACAATAATAATATATAAGGGAAATGAAAATGGGAGAATGGGAATAGAAAAATAGAAAGGAAAGTTGGTGAGACGGTGACCTCACAAGGGCGCACCAACTCTTGATCAACGCTCCTCGGAATTTCATCTTATTCCTTTTTGTTTTTTCTTTTATTATTATTATTATTATTTATCTTGTAGTTGGGAATCTGGTCTGAGTAGTTTGCCTCCGATGTTTCTTGATCAGTTTTATTTAATCTTATCTTACTACTCATAAAATAATGAGACTTAATTTTGTAGTTTATGGCCCTATATTATTCTGTAATGAGGCTATTGTAACTGTTACATTTGCCAGCCAACGGTTTTATTTTGAAACCAATTAAATTCCTGTAACAGCTTTACATAAATGGTCTTACATTATGTTTTCATTAAACCATATTAATATGGTAATTGTAATTCTTGCTATATATATTACCTTGATGGGAGAAAATGTATCGCGAGCAAGAGAAAATCAGAAATTTTTGTTTCACGTACAGAATTTTATTTTGTGAAACAAAATTGGGCCCCTAAGTTTCCAAAATTTCATTAAGAATTTTACACCATCAATTGAGTTTTTGTGAGAACTTGGAAGCATCCCAAGTGCAGGCAGTCACAGCACACCGTTTAGACAGCAATGGCAGGAGGTAATATTTTTCACGCTTCCGTTTTCGTTTTCAATTCTTGATATGTATACAGTTTATAGCATGCTTGAATTGATTTTTATATTTTACATTTGACATCAGAGCCGTAAAACGACCTCTGCCTTGCTTGAAAAACTGGAAAATATGCAAAATATTCACCGTGTTTTGGACGCACGGTGGAAACTTTTTTTTATTTTTAGGTTTTGATTTTTAGAGTTTCTTAATTGAAACTAAGATTAGAAATCATTTAGGCATTAGATTTCTATGAATTCTGCAATTTGAAACGTCAAAATTGGTGTCCGGATGGTGAAAAACGAGCTGGGTCTGAAACTGGGTCAGAGTTTGGGTCAGCCGGGTCGAGACGACCCGTTCAGAGGTTGAAGACGCCCTGAAACGACATGTCGTTTGGATTTGGGACAGCCAAAACGACATGTCGTTTTATGAGTAAAAGGGCTCGGTCTGTGCTTAAAAACGACAAGTCGTTTTGGACCTTAAGGACCAAACGACATGTCGTTTGGACAGTAAAAGGGCTGACTTTCAAGCAATGAAACGACACGTCGTTTGGTCTTAATGACCAAAACCACATGTTGTTTTTCGATATGCAGAAAATTAAAAAAAAAAACCCGAAAATTAATAAAAAAAAAATTTGATTTTTTCCAGATTTTATAAAGTGATATTTTTGGGGAAAATTTCTTAAAAATTTTCAGTTTTATAATTTTTATGAAATTTTCATAATATCCACAATTTTAATATTTTTATGAAATTTTTCATACTATGGAATAATTTATGAAAAATTCATAATTTTGAATATTCATAATTTTTGATATTTATTATTAATATTATACAGTAATTGTGTGGATATAATTTTGTAAATTTATGTACATATAGTGTTCATTATGTATAATTTGTGATTTAAAATTATGCATGCAATATTAAGTTAAATAATTTAGTACATTTAATTTTGTGCAATAATGTGCTAAATTATATTTTTGAATGTATAATTTTAATATATACATAATGAAAATTAGTACATAAATTATGGTTCTTTGTTCATATTTATTTATTGCTTAAGGTAATTGCAATTTATTTTATGAGCAAAAATTTAAGAATAAATGTCTTGTAATATATGTATTTAATTTTTGAATAATTAAAGAGTAGCCACAGCATCTTTAATTATGCAAAAATTATGTAAGATGTTTAAATCACATATGGTAAAAAGACATTAAATTGTGATTAATCATATGTAATATGATAAATTTTATCCCACAGGAATTTTTATTGTATTTAATATGATTAGTTAGGATGATGTATCAAATTATCTTTCTTAATTTACCCACAGGAATTAAGAAAAGAGCATATAATTTAATAGCGTCATCATAAGGATATATGAATCTGTTTGAGTTAAAAATTTAGCCCACAGGCTATTTTTATGTCATTTGATTCATATTTTAATGCATGATTTACATTGGTAAACATGTCATAAAGTATTGTAGCCTCAATTTAGTAGCATAAGCATGTATGTTGCAGCTATGCAAACTGTGAGTTACTCTGATTTCCAGTATGACATTCCCGAACTTAAGGGAGACAACTATAAAGTGTGGAAGGAGAGAATTCTTCTTCATTTAGGAATCATGAACATTGACCTGGCTATCCGTAAGGATGAACCACTTGCCATTACGGAGACCAGCCAGCCAGATGACGTGAACCGTTATGAAAAGTGGGAGCGATCTAATCGCCTCTTCATAATGTTCATAAAGACGAAAATCTCGGCTGGCATACGTGGTTCATTGGAGCAATATGACAACGTGCGAGCTCTGATGAAGGCAATTGATGAGCAGTTTGCTACATCGGACAAAGCCTTGGCTAGCACTTTGATAATGAAATTTTCATCCATGAAGCTCACTGGAATTCATGGTGTGCGTGAGCACATCATGCAAATGAGGGATATAGCGGCTCAGCTGAAGACACTTGAGGTTGAGATGTCTAAAACCTTCCTTGTGCACTACATCCTCAACACTCTTCCATATCAATATGGACCTTTCAAGATATCCTACAACACACATAAGGGTAAGTGGTCCATCAATGAATTGATGACCATGTGTGTCCAGGAAGAAGGAAGGCTTGCTATGGAAGCAGGGAGAGAGTGTGCATCTGGCAACTCAAAGGAAGAACAAGGGCCAAGCCAATAATAAGGGAAAAGAAAAACTGTCTGCTCAGGCTGATATTAAGAAGGAATCCAGGTGCTTCTTTTGTAAAAAGAAGGGGCACATAAAGAAGGATTGTCCTAAATATCAGAGAAGGCTTGACAAAAAAGGTACTCAATTCTCACTTGTCTGTTATGAATCTAATGTAGTTGACGTTGAACATAACACATGGTGGATTGATTCTAGTTCTTCAATCCATGTCACTAATTCCTTGCAGGGATTGCAAGGCCTAAGGAAGCCAGTGGGAAGTGAGCAGTGCATCTATACAGGCAACAAGATGCGCTCACATGTAGAGGCTGTCGGAACATGCAATTTAGTTTTATCTAGTGGTTTTATTTTAAAATTAGAAAAGACATTTTATATTCCTAGTTTTTCTAGGAATTTAATTTCAGTTTCAAGGCTTGTACCATTGGGATTTTCCTTTAATTTTTCAGACACTATATTTAGTTTGTTTTATAGATCTGAACATATTGGAAATGGTATATTGTCAAATGGTCTTTTCAAAATTAATTTACAAGATAAAACTTCTTATACTTCTATGCATGTTCATGATAATGTTGGCATTAAGAGATGTGTTATGAGTGAAGATTCCTCTATGTTGTGGCACCGTAGATTATGTCATATCTCTATTGAGAGAATAAAGAGACTAGTGAATGATGGGGTACTTAGTACTCTAGATTTCACTGACTTTGACACTTATGTAGACTGCATAAAGGGAAAGCAGGCCAATATGTCAAAGAAAGGTGCCAAGAGGAGTTCAGACATATTAGAGATCATACATACAGATATTTGTAGTCCAGACATAGACGCATATGGTCAAAAGTATTTATTACTTTTATTGATGATTACTTACGATATATGTATCTCTACTTACTTCATAACAAACATGAAGCTATAGATGCCTTTAAGGTGTTTAAGGCAGAAGTAGAGAAACAATGTGGTAAGCAAATAAAGATAGTGAGATCTGATAGAGGTGGTGAATACTATGGTAGATACATCGAAGATGGACAAGCGCCTGGTCCATTTGTAAAGTTTCTTCAAGAACATGGGATAGTTGCCCAATATACTATGTCCGGTTCTCCAGATCAAAATGGTGTGGCAGAAAGAAGAAACCGAACATTGTTGGATATGGTGCGGAGCATGCTTAGCAGCTCCAAGCTTCCTAGGTCCTTAGTGATGGTGAGCAATTGGTATGCAAACTCAAGAAATCCATATATGGTTTGAAACAGGCTTCTCGTCAATGGTATTTGAAATTCCACGATGTAATCACTTCATTTGGTTTTGAAGAGAACATCATGGATCAATGTATATACCAGAAGGTTAGTGGGAGCAAGATTTGTTTCCTTGTTTTGTATGTGGATGATATCCTTCTTGCAACCAATGACAAGGGGTTTTTATATGAGGTGAAACAATTCCTTTCTAAGAACTTTGATATGAAGGATATGGGTGAGGCATCGTATGTCATTGGCATAAAGATCCATAGGGATAGATCTCGATGTATTTTGGGACTATCGCAGGAAACCTATATCAATAAAGTCTTAGATAGATTTCGGATGAAAGATTGTTCACCAAGTGTAGCACCCATTGTGAAGGGTGAAAAGTTCAGTTTGAACTAATGTCCAAAGAATGATTTCGAGAAAGTTCAAATGAACAACATTCCTTATGCTTCAGCTGTCGGAAGCCTTATGTATGCTCAGGTCTGCACAAGACCTGACATTGCATTTGCTGTGGGAATGTTGGGAAGATATCAGAGTAACCCAGGCATTGACCACTGGAGGGCTGCAAAGAAAGTGATGAGGTACCTTCAAGGTACAAAGGATTACATGCTTATGTATAGACGAACTGACATTCTAGAGGTGATTGGCTACTCCGATTCAGATTTTGCTGGCTGTGTTGATTCGAGAAAGTCAACTTCAGGTTATATTTTCATGCTAGCCGGAGGAGCTGTATCTTGGAGGAGTGGAAAACAAACGTTGGTTGCTACTTCCACGATGGAGGCAGAGTTCGTTTCTTGTTTTGAGGCTACTTCACATGGTGTATGGTTGAAGAGTTTCATGTCAGGCCTTAGAATTGTAGATTCTGTGTCTATGCCATTAAGGATATATTGTGACAATTCAGCTGCTGTCTTTATGGCTAAGAATAATAAGAGTGGCAGTCGAAGTAAACATATCGACATTAAGTACTTAGCCATAAGGGAACGCATTAAGGAAAATAAAGTGGTCATTGAGCATATAAGCACTGAATTGATGATCGCAGATCCTCTGACAAAAGGAATGCCACAGAAGTCATTTAAGGATCATGTTGTACAGATGGGACTTGGTTCCATAATGTAAATTTGTTCGTACATACAATTTACAGTTTTAATGAAAACTCTTATTCAGTTGTGATGTTTTCTCATATTTGTTTGCGCATTAAGTTATTGGAGAAAATTCACATATAGTAGGACCAAGAATAAACATTTGGTTTATTCATAAAGTTAAGTTACCATATAAGGAATAAAGTCTGAGAAATAATACATTGTAATACATGGAAGATAATACTCACAATTTAGAGAAATTATCGCCATGATTCATGTATTTGTTTCCTGAAAGTTTGGGTTTAATGAATATAAAGATAAATATGGAGACCAAGTGGGAGAATGTAACTGTTACATTTGCCAGCCAACGGTTTCATTTTGAAACCAATTAAATTCCTGTAACAGCTTTACATAAATGGTCTCACATTATGTTTTCATTAAACCATATTAATTTGGTAACTGAAATTCTTGCTATATATATTACCTTGATGGGAGGAAATGTATCACGAGCAAGAGAAAACCAGAAATTTTTGTTTCACGTACAGAATTTTATTTTGTGAAACAAAATTGGGTCCCCAAGTTCCCAAAATTTCATTAAGAATTTTACACCATCAATTGAGTTTTTTGTGAGAACTTGGAAGCATCCCAAGTGCAGGCAGTCACAGCACACCGTTTGGACAGCAATGGCAGAAGGTAATATTTTTCACGCTTCCGTTTTCGTTTTCAATTCTTGATATGCATTCAGTTTATAGCATGCTTGAATTGATTTTTATATTTTACAGCTATAACCCCGTAAATTTAAACAACTTTTTCAACTTTTTTGATATTTTTTTAGAGGCCATTTTTTTTATACTATATATTGGCTTATAGTTATAGAATGCATAATCATATATTTATTTTGTATAATAATAATAATAATAATAATAATAATAATTCAGAAAGGTCTAATATTAAATATAGGAAAGATAAGTTTTTGTTGTTATATCTTTATAATAAAGTCACTTTTACATGTATGTAATTTAACTTATGTTTACGTCTTTATGCCTAGGACTTGCACGAATTGATGAGCCTTTTATCTTTTTTCTATAATTGGGCACAAAAACATAACGATTACTCAAACGACAGCCCCTTAAACGGTCCATATGCACAACATATACATAAATTATGGTGTTGTGATAATTAACTGCAATCTTGGAGCATCTGATCATCCCATCTGATTTTTCTTTTCTATAGAATATTGTGACAGGCATGCCGTCTCTGTCTTCAACGCCAACTTGAGGTTCATCAATCAATTTTTATTGTTTTGTGCTCATAGAACGAATAAGATATGGCCGTACGTAGTGCTAATTTTTTAAGTCTAGAAAGTCTTTTCTACGACAAAGCTAAGTATGTATCTATCTATTTTATTCTGTTAGTATAAATAAAAGCTCAGCTAAGCAGGCAGGTGACTTTAGTGGAAAAAAAAAGGGCAGGCAGGTGACAATTTAACCGCTGCTTCACATGTTTGTTTGTTTGGGATTTTTCTGATGAGATGTGCATGTTTTAAAACCGTGTCAAAATCATATTTTTTTTATAGATTTGACAATTGAAAGATGAATGTTTATGGATAGGTTTTTTTTTCGCTTTTTTTTTTGGGGCTGCCTTTTCTTGAGATGCTTAACCAGAGTGGTTGAGACTTGAGAGAATAGTAAGAGCCAAATGCTTTTCTTGGTTATTGTTCTGCAGCCTCACATGCTTTTCTTTTGCTTTTTCATTTTGGGTTGCTTAACCAACCGCTTGAGAGTTCAAACGCTTGCTTGGTTTTTGTTCACGACAACTATGAAAAAGTTATTCTTCATCAATCATCATCATCAGACACGACATTTAGGATAGTTTAAAATAAGGCAGACTTTGACCATTAAAAGCATCTCTAATGTAATGTTAAATTGATGTGCCAATGATAAATTTGATATTAAAGTGTAAAAAAAAAAAAAAACTCTAATGCAATGCTATTTTAACAATTAACTTTTATGGGTTTATAGATTGACTTTTTGTTTTAAAATGGTAACATTCTTGCTTTGTATTTGGCAATGTTATATTTATTTGTTAATATTTGTATTGAAGATGATGTAAGTGTTAATATCAATGTCATATTTCATACCAAAAAATGTAAAAATAACATATTTAATGTGTTATTTTATTTGGTGCTCCAATGCATAATGCCATTTGAAATATCATATTCCTTTTGTCATAAAGTAAAGTTTTAATAATAAAATAATTAAAAAAGTAAGAGTGTTGTAATTATTAAAGCAAAAAAGTCAATATATCAACCAATAGGGATAAAATGCCAAATGTTGTATATATGTTAAACTTAATGATGCAGCAAATTTTGGCATTAAAAATGACAATATACTAGAGTTTTTTACACTTAAATGTCAAATTTATCATTGGCCTTCCTATCAATTTAACGTTATGTTTGATATGCTATTATAGAACATAGATACACCTTTTTTTACCCTCTAAAAAACATACACACGCCTTAATTAAGTTTTTGTTAACGTTCAACGTTTATTTGACATCTTAGTAGATGTTGATTCTAACTAACAAATAGTTTAAAGTTTTTACATGTTACAGCCGTCTTCCCAAAACACCTTATTAGTTATAATAATGCGTTTCCGTTGGTGTATACTTTCTGAACTTTAAATTACATCGTATCATTATCCGAAGCCTACAAAATTGACGATTTAAAATGGAGGAGATAATATATTTGTATTCGTCATCTGATCAAGAAATCCAGTAAAATTGGTTGGTTGGTGAATGGTGATAATGGCCCACCACGACTGTGATTATATGAGGAGTCGGGGGAAAGGAAAGAAACAAAAACACGATCCTTCTGGAGTTGGTGGTCTGCCAATGAACCTTTGATTTTAAGTTTTTCCTTTTGGTTGAAATTTATGAGGTTTTAGTTGGGAAATAGTCATTATTCTCCCATGCCTACACGTGGAGAAGAAATCTCTTTTTAGCAAAAGCTATACATCAAATTCCCTAAAAAAAAAAAAAAAGTTGTAAACTGTAATGACCAAGTCCCTTCCGTATGCGTGACGTTGAGATGACGTTGACTTAAAGTCAGGTGGATTAGTAGATTGATTCTAATTAATAAATAGCTTAAACTTCTTTGTAAATATAATAAAAAGAAAAAAGTATTATGATATAAAATTTTTTATATTATAGTATTTTTAGTTAAAATTGGTTTTAACTATTTATTTTAACTATATTTCTCAAATATTTTATTGAATATAAATGTGAATTTTAATGTTATATTTACAATTAAAAGTATAAAAACAACATAAATATGTGCTATTTTATTTTATGCTTTCATACATAACGTTATTTAGAATGTTATTTTTGTCTTTTGTCATAAATATTAAAATTTAAAACTAGTAAAAATAAACTTTTAATATTAAAATAATTAAAAATAAGAATATTGTGATTATTAAAAAAAAAGTCAATCTACTGACTAATAGAAATCAAATGTTAAGTTTGATGGCAAAAGTATCGCAAGGTTTAGTATATAGCAACGAGAAAATTGCATGCTTATCACACAATAGAAATCAAACAGTTTTTATTTATGCTACATTTGAAAAAGTTATGACACAATACTATTCATAATATATGTTTAAGTTATACCATATACTACCTAAAACATTTGCAGTATTTATAAAAAGTAATTTTTTTACACTCAAATGTTAAATTTTTCATTAGCACCTCAATTTAATATTGCATTAAAGATGTTGTTAATGAAGTGAATAGAAAATTTTAAAAATATTCATAGTAAATAACAATAAATAGAAAAATACTGGTAAAAAATATCTTTTTACTTAACTATTTAATATGAATAAAAAATTTTACTGATAAAATTTCTTTTTACTGTTTTTTTATTATAAATATTTTCAAAATCTCATATTTACTTCAATTTTTTTTTCCACGTCGCAATTTTGGATCTAAGGGCCCAAACTTGTCCCCTACATGACAAGCAGCAAAAGAACTGTGGCCTTATACCGAAACCCATAAGACCAAACTGTAATGGATCATTGATATGATATGGGTTTGATAATGATGGGCAGTAAGGAACCCAAGCCCATAGACGATGGTGGGCTTTAAGGCGTCCAAAGGTTTTGGCAGTAGGGAAAGGAAGCGAGAGGGTCCGTGTGTTTGGTAAAATGAGTTAAAGACCAATTTTAATTAAAAATATTATAATATATTAAAATTTTATATTATAGTAATTTTTTACTTTTTACTAAAGCATATAAAAGCTTTTTTACTATTTAAGTTAGAACTTATGAGTTCTAACTCACTTTACCAAACATCTTAAAAGTCAGAGAGAAAGTTTGATTCTCTTTCAGAGAAAATTACGAGTTTGTTTGAGAAATACATTAGAATTTAAAGTTGAAACTTAAACACTATAGTATGTGAGAGCTTTATATTGTAGCAACTTTTACTTTTTATTGTAGCATGTGAGAACTTTACACTATAGCAGTTAGAATTTTTTATTTCTATCATGTTTCTAAAACAAACTCTACATGTTATGTTATACTTTTAAAAATTGTGTTTATGTATGCAACACTTAAAAAGTTTATGCTACATTATCATTTATATTATATATTAAGTTGTGTCCTAAATAAACATGTATAATATTTATAAAAAATAAATATTAAAATATGATGTTTATAAAAATTCCACTTCTTTATTTTGTTTAGTATATTGAAAGGAAATAATTGAGTGATCAAGAAAATAGCTATCTTTATTAGAAAAAAAAGACAAATGACTATCTTATCAATTAATTAATGCTATATTAATTTAAAAATAAGGATGAAAAGGAAATATGACTAAGTGTAGTAATTTTTCTCTGGTCTTCACATCTAACCCTCACAAAGGAACAACCTAGTGCCAAAACTTCAATCTTATCTTAAAAAATGCCCATTTTTTTCATTCCTTACACTTTTCTTCTCTACTAAATATGACATAGGACAAGAAAAAATTGACTGCCACGTTCAACTTCGGCAATCAACAAAACAAAATATGATTGGGACTTGCTAGAAGCACATTTCCATTTCCCTTTTCTCTAAAGTCTCAAGAATTGACTAGGCAATTTCCAAATAACCAAAAAGAAAGAAAAAGAATTGATTAGCAGCATGGTAGATTTACTTATAAAGATCTCAAGCTATTCATCAATTTTATTATTTTTTTTTTGTATCGTGCAATTTATTAAGTGAATTTTTATTTTTCTAATTAATGAATCTATAATGCATTATATTTTTACTAATTAAAAATTGATCTATCATTTATCATGTACTTTAATACACAACAAACATGTATGAGATTATTACTCGTCAAATATTACCCCTGTTACAAAAGTAATGCTATATAAATAAAAAACAAGACATACAGAGAATTTACGTAGAAACGTAAGACGAGAAAAAACTATGGATAAAGGAGAAGAAAATCACTAAACTCATGAAGATTACAATGAAGGCGTGAAGGAGGCTAAAAATTCGCTAATGATAAAAACTTAACGCAATACACCATATATATGTATAGACGAAACCCTATGAGCCCAAAAATATAAATTAAACAGCCCAAAATTGATCTCATGAAAAATCTCATTTTTGTTTTTCATTATAATTATCACACTGCGAATTTTTCAGGTAGGACCAAATTAAATTCAGGTCATCATACTTTAACAACCCCAAAGATCATGTTAAAAGGGAAAAAACACATAACTGTAAAGATTTGAAGCTAAAGGAAAAGAAAAGAGAAAAAAAAAAAAAGAGAAAGAGTTTTTATGTTATCCATTTTTTATTCGAAATTATTTTATCCTTGTTTTTTAATGTTGAAATTTTTAAAATTTTTAGAATAACCTTGAAAAAGATTTTCTTAGAAAGAGTACAGCAAAAGTTGCTCATCAATTATTGAGAGGCATAGTTTAAGGACCAAGCCACCAAAAAAGCCGTGTGTGAGTAAACTATATTATTTGTTGCTTTCAATAAATTATTAATAAATACCAGTTTGGTCACTCAGAGTCACACAACTTTTATTTATTTATCTGCTGCTGCGTCTAGGAAGTTCTTACTCTTGTATGGTTTAAGTGTTTATCTGGTTTGATAATTTTTAAACTCGGTTTCCGGTCGTTTGAATAACTTTTTTTCCCCTTTTTTTGGAGGTTCAAGTAATATGAAATTCTAAACATAGGTTGATCTATAAAGATATTTTGTGTAACGTTTTTTGTCACTTTTGTTTAGAGCTAACAATTTAGATCTAGCCAAACAAACGAGTCGGCCCATCGTCCGAGTCTTAATTGGGTTAAAGTTTTAGGCCCAAACTATAACTGATTATATAACTGTTCAATTTAGGTCTAACCGATTATATAACTGTTCAATTTTAAATTTCCCTTGTCAAAATTCTTGCAGCCCAGGCTCGGCCTAGCCCAATCCTAGGGCCATATGAGCTTTGGATCGGGATGGACCTTCTTTTTCATTAACTAGCTAGCTCGATATTTTCTTTTAATCTTATAGGCTGTGTTAAACTGGGCGTCTAGAATTGACACCTTTATTTCTTTTGTGAAACCCAAGACACATGGTTTCTCCTCAACATTTCATTAGAATTTATAGACGATATTTGAGGCCCGTTTCTTTCGATACTCGAATCACGGTTTGAATCATTTTGTTACAGTATTTTTTCTCACAAAAATTTAAATCTTCATTCAAATACTCTATTCAGATACTCGAACCAAAAGGACCCTTGTTGTTTTTCGGTGTTATGCTTTCTATGATAAGAACATATTTGAGTGTAAATTTGAGTTTTGTATTGCCTTTCATGCTATGAAATAGATTTTCAATTATTTTTTTATAATAAATTCTCATTAATTTTAAATGTACTTTTCAGAGGATAAAATATTACTGTAATAAAATCATATTTAAGTGTGAATTTGAGTTTTTATATCGCCTTTCACACAATGAAATAACTCTAATTACTTTTTTTAGGTAATAAATTCTCCTTAATTTTAAGTGTACTTTTCAAAGGATAAAATATTTATATAATATTTAAGTGTAAATTTAAGTTTTTGTATTGCATTTCACGCTATAAAATAGATTCTCATTATTATTATTATTATTTGCAATAGGTTCTCATTGATTCTTTTTAAGGGGATTCTCATTAATTTTACTTGTCAAAGAATAAAGAAAAATTAAGTGATATTATAATTTAAAAGACAACGACCACAGTAGGGTCACATGCAGGGCACGTGGCCGCGCCCGTTGGTTTTGCCGACTCGAAGAAAACAGCCAATCACTACAAATCAAATCCAAAGCAAATGGATCAAAACCATTCTTCTCCTTCTTCGTCATCATCTTCATCACCATCAGTTTTTTAGAATTTTGCATCTCTACGCCGTACGGATTGCTCAAACCCAGCAACTGAATTTCAGTACGTTCTCTTTGTTCTCTCTCTACTTCTGGAAATTTTAATTGCAAATATATACGACACAACATAATAGTTTGGAACCTATTGAAATCGATCAGAATCGTTGAAATTTTGAGCCTTTAAAGTTAAATCCGAGTTATGGATTCTGGTTTTAGCTGTGATCGTTTTTCTTTTACTTTTTTTTTATTAGCTGTTCTGTTTGTAAGCTGGTGACATTCAGGAAAGAAAGCTCTTTTTTTAATTGAACTCCTCATTTTTATTTATTTATTTGTTGAGATAATTTAATTGAATACAAGTTGGCGGAATTTCATTTTTTTGGAAATCATTTTGTGTTGGCTGTTTTGCAATTTTGTAATTGGATCTAGAAAGAAATACTCTTTGATCAGTTATGAAAATTGGTGAATTTGATATGTTAGTTGTTAAATGGTATACCATCTTTTCTTTTCTTTTCTTTTCTTTTTTTCCCTTGAAAATGAATAGTTTATTTTTTTTGGATTGGTTGTTTTGATATCTTTTGACAGTAAGAAATGGGTATATATTTGAGCTCTCCGAAAACTGAAAAGGCCTCAGATGATGGCGAGAACGAAAGACTTCGATATGGGTTGTCTTCTATGCAAGGGTGGAGAGCCACCATGGAAGATGCTGTGAGTCTTCTTAATACTTTTTAGCAGGGGTGGAGTTGCTCATGGGTGAGGGTGGGCTGCTGCCCCCCTTAAATTTTATTTTCTTTTAATTTTGTATATAAAATTTTATAAAATTTATGTTTCGTTCATCCTAAAATTAAATTTTACCTCTTCTAAAATTCTCTTTTTTTATTTGCCTCACCTCCTTAATTCAGTTACGCCCTAACCTTGACTTTCTTTTTTTTTTTTTTACTCTGCCCGCACCTTTAGGACATGTTTACTTATCATATGAATATGAAAGACGAAAGGAGTATTTTTTTCCTCTATTTACGGTTTACTTATCAAATTTAAAATATTAGCGGGTGGGACCTACATAGTGGAGGGATAAATTGGTTGGACCTACATTACAGTCTAGGAATGAAAAAAGAGAACGTCAATCCTCATTCCCTTTGATTTTATTTCCCTTTTATATTGAAACATATCACAGATACTTATTTATTTATTTATTTATTTTTTTTTTCAATCAATGATTCACTTTGGGCTCTCCTTGATACGGAGCTACTCTGAATATGAAGAAAATGACTGTATAAATTGAAAAGAATATGTTCTTCTAAATTAAGGGAGGGTACTCTATTTTATGCTTTCACACTTAAAGCTATTCGTCAATTGAATTGGAGAAGATCTTTAAATGTTTACAGTATTGCGTTCCTTGCTAGGAGATGTTGTATACGGAATTGAACATGGATTTTTAGGCAAGATAACTCAGAGATTATATAGTGGTTGTCTTTGTTTATGTTACTTTGTTTGCTTTACAGCACGCTGCTTATCCAAATTTGGACAGTTCAACTTCATTTTTCGGAGTTTACGACGGACATGGAGGTTCGCATATATCTTCCTACCTTTTTAATCCTGTAAATGTTCATACCTTATTTCATTACTTGACTCTATGCCACCTCTTGCCTCATATTTTAAAGCTTTCTATATCGGACATATTTAAAGTTCTAAGAATGACTTGCGGAAATCCTAATTCTGTGTGATTGGGTGGGTGGAGAGATTAAAAAAAGGTTAGATGATGTGTCTTCACCATGTTCATTGATTTGCAGGTAAAGCAGTTGCAAAGTTTTGTGCCAAACACCTTCACCAACAAGTCCTCAAGGATGAAGCATATGTTGTTGATTTAGGCACTTCTTTACAAAAGTCTTTTCTCAGGTTAGACGATTCAAGATTTCCATAATGCTTTTCAAATCCTCCTAGCCACCATTATCTTACTGCAATAATTGTTCCTAAGAAGAATGCCTAAGTTGTGGCAATTTCACCTAGAAGGTAATGGGTTTCTCCTACATCATGTCCTTGGACAATGCTCAAGGCTCTAGGCTGAGTAGCAAGAGCAACTTTTAAATTATTATGAGCCCAAACAATGGATTCAATAAGTTCTTGCCGATAACCATGCTGGCTGAATAGAAACATTTGACTAAAAGCCCATACAAAGCAAGAACCTAGGAAAAAAGGGCCATATGCAAATAATGAAGAACCATAGGACTGAATTACCTAGGATGCCTGTGCCCATAAGAAATCACAGAGCCACCCATTAATAGTAGTGGAACTCTGCACAAAGTTTCCTCCTGTGATATGAGTTACCATTCTTTGATCACTTGTACTACCCCAAACGTCTAACTGCATATTCCAACTGAACTTCCCATTTCTCAGCTGATTAATGAAATATGGAAGGCATAATAATTATCAAATATCACCTCAATACAAATGGAAGATCAAACCCCGCTGTCCCAAATCCAGGCCCCAACCCACCCTACCCTTGCAGTTTGACGTAGAGGGCATTAGCTCAATAGCTTCGTTTCACTGTGTTAATGAATTGCAGAATGGATGAGATGATGCGTGGACAAAGGGGGTGGAGAGAATTGGCGATTTTGGGAGGTAAACTACACAGAGTTTCTGGTTTGCTAGAAGGCTTAATATGGTCTCCTAGTGGTGGTGAAAAGAGAGGTGAACTCAGTGACCATGCTGATATTTGGTCTTCTGAAGAGGTAATTTCACAGCAGACATTACACTGATTGCTTCGAGCAATGAACACATTTTTTTTCCCCTTTTGCAGTGCTGTTATGAATGATATGCAAAACAATGTCACAGTCATACCGTCTAAACCTACTTCTACTCTCCACTTATAACCATCGGATTTAAGCATCAGAGAAGTATTATGAATGCATATTTTGGACCCAGTGCTGCTTTTTCAAAAGTTCTGAACCATACTTGCTTTGTTGTAGTTCTTAATGTAACTCTCACCACTGCTGTACTTGGTACAACTTTTCCTTGTTATTGAAACCGTGGTGAAATGGGGAGCATTTTATGTTTCACTAGGGGCCTCACTCTGATTTTGATGGGCCAAGTTGTGGATGCACAGCATGCGTTGCAGTCATTCGAGACAACCAACTTGTTGTAGCAAATGCTGGTGATTCTCGCTGTGTGATATCTAGAAAGGGTCAGGTAATTTCTTCATGCTGTCCCATATTTAAGCCTGTATCTTCTCCTTGAACTTGACATGGAGAGTCATTTTGCCACTTGTCTTGTGGCTATATACAAGTCTAAGCTATATTCTACACGCAACAATGGATGTATGGGTTCATGTCTGACATGCACACTGTTCAAAGTGTGCCTTCAGAGCTATTGAAGTAGAAAAGATGTCATTCAATTACTAGATTTTACTTAAAAATTGGTATTGAATCACACACTCTTAACATCAAGGAAATGTAAATCTGGACATATAGCTACCTCTCCATTTCTTCTCCCTTGCTAATTTATGCAGTTGGTTGTAATAAGTCAACCAGGACAATCTATCATCGTCATTTTTACTTGTGTTTCATCTAGCTATTGTCTAAAAAGTTTGCATATGCTTGCTTTATATGAAGGTTTTACTTGCAGGCGTATAATTTGTCTAAAGATCATAAGCCTGAGTTAGAGATTGAGAGAGAGAGGATTCTGAAAGCTGGTGGATTTATCCAAGTTGGACGGATTAATGGAACTTTGAACTTGACCAGAGCTATTGGTACTTTAAGTTTCTCTCTTGTCGTTGAACGGAAAAGTGTAAAACGAGTGATACTTCATTTTCTTTTCCTCTGCAATTGTTTGTCATATATTGTGTTGCTGCAGGAGATGCGGAATTCAAGCAGAACAAACTTTTACCCGCTGAAAAACAGATTGTAACTGCAATTCCAGACATACACACTGTATGTATTAGCACTTCCCTAATTACTGTGAGATGGTTTAAGATTTGTGAAATTGTGTTCTCTTGATTGCTTATATTAAAAAAAAAAAACAAAAAGAGAGAGAGAGAGAGAAGAAGAAGACAAAGAAGATATGTTCTTGGAGTGAGGAGTATTTTTTAGGTTCATTTCGTTTATCAATTTCCTTTGGCGTAGGTTGAGCTTTGTGACGACGATGAGTTTCTTGTTTTAGCTTGTGATGGGATATGGTGAGTTATTTTTCCCTCTCATGCCTAAATAATTTGTAGTACTCAACAGGTTTTGTTTATATGTCATCCTTAATATTTTCCTGTTGACCGTCTCTCATGCCGATTATTCAATATAATTAGCTCCATTTGAGCTATTTTTTATTATGCTATTTTGACCGAACGCTGACTTTTCTTGCTCTCATTCTTTAGGGACTGCATGTCTAGCCAACAACTGGTGGACTTTGTACAAGAGCAGTTAAAAGAAGTAAATTTGCAACACTCACACCCACACATAAATCACCTTTTTTTATTGGTTTAGAATCTTGATAACACATTTCTCGTTGACAATGCAGGAAACCAAACTCTCAGTCGTTTGCGAGAGAGTATTTGACAGATGCGTGGCGCCAACTGCTGGCGGGGAGGGATGTGACAATATGACAATGATCCTGGTTCAGTTTAAGAGACCCGTTAATTCAAATGCTTCAGTGAGTGGCTAGTCTTTTTCTTTGGCAACCTTCTAAGATTGAATAAAGTCTTTGAAGAAATCATCTAAAGTGACCACAGCTTCCATACTTATAGGTCATTTCTCATGACATTCCTGTACATATACCGAAGTATTTTTTAGCTTGAAACATGAATATGGGAGTTTGTCTGGTGGCTGGGTGCCCCAGTTTTTTAAGGGCTTCGCCTGCTATTCTTTTTTAATGATCAATAACTTGTTTCACAAGAAATTGATGACATGTTCTTATTTCTCTGGGAAGCATTCTTAGTTTGCCTGTGAATGTAGGGTCATAGGTTGAGTTTCTCTTCGTAATAATTTGAGTGAGAATGTGGGTTAATGTTCAATTATACGGATAAGGGAAGTTCACAAATGTACAAAGATTAAGTGGATATGTTTCAACATCATAGACGGGGAAGGATTGGCCACACTTTTTTTAAGGGCATACATATCATTTGAAAATGTTCTGAAAGTGCTAAAATGTGACGGACAAAGTGGGACAATTTGGAAGCAATTATTAGCTTGTTGAAACATGTTTGCTTTGTTTGTCTTTTGTTTATAGTTAATTGCTGATTCAGAGTTGAAAATGACAAAATGATGGAGGAAAATAAAGAACGAGGTGATTCACACCATATATTGTAATTGTATATCTTAAAGTTATGAAACGATATGATATTGGAAGAGAGTAATATTAGGATAATTTTGTGCTAGGGCATTAAAAAAAAATAGAAAAAATTACATGTTATGTTACACTTTTAAAGCTGTGTTTATATATACAACACTTAGAAAAGTTTATGACATATTATCATTCATATTACATGTTAAGTAGTGTCACCAATAAATGTGTGTGGCATTTATAAAAAGTAAATATTAAAATAAAGCATTTATAAAAATTCCTCAAAAAAAAAAAACCTCATGATAGGACACAATTTTGTGGTTAGATCATATCATATCAAAGAAAAATAGTAATCTAACAGTCAATAAAACTTGGATAAAGATCGAACGGTCAAAATTCTCCTTAATCAGTCTTAGCTCTGTGAACCTCCATCCAAATTGGAAACCAAGAGTAGTGCAAACATAATGGCTTATAAGATAATGTTTCTTCTTTTTCGTTATAACAAGTTTACATCTTTTAACAATGGATAGATTATCTTCAGATATCAGTGAAAGTATTTCAAATTGGTCCATACTTCATACTGTGAAATAAATAAATAAACAGGGCAGTGAGAATTTAAAAGATTGTATTCTAAAAGAAAGGATTTAAAATTTGCAGGCTGGACTTTGCGTAGACGACTAGAAGAGAATCCTATGATATCACAACAACGTCAGAATCGCGTTGACATACGTTATCCTAACTCAAACGACTTGAGCAAAAAAATCTATTTTGATAGAAAGTTTTGGAGCTCTTACAATGAACTCCAAAATGCATATTTTTGTGTAATGTTATTGGAGATTTTATATAGGACTATTTAAAGTATGCAAGCAAAATTAAAACTATAATAAAATAAAAAATAATAGAAAAAAGAAAATCAAACTCATAACACGATCAAAATAGACTTGCACTCTTCTCAAATGAGAAGAACATGGAAACGCGGAAAGAAGAGGGATTTGACTAAACTTGGCTTCAACAGCCATGGAAAAGCCAAGAACTTTTCACAAGATGCTTCAAGAATTTAATGGGGAAAATGGGTTTGCAATTTTGCAATGCTATCGATAGCTGATATCACTATGGAAATAGTGGAAGAATAAATATGTTCTGTCTCCTCATTATAGCTCCTGAAAGCAAGTATTTTTCACCTAACTCCTCTTTTGGTCTTAGTGATACCATTGACTTTGCCTTTCATTACGGTTCGCTCGTCCAGCAATTTGTCTTTCCAAGTGACAACATGATGCTCTGAGATAAAAGTCAGGGGCACATATATATATATACACACACATATATGTGATATATATATAGATATTGAGCTTGAAGCGGGAGAATTCAAACTCTACATCATCTTATAACGAAGCCAGATGTCGTATTACCATTACGTTATTTGTAAAATATGATGAATAAATATAGTTGAATTAATTTTGTACATTTTATTTAATCAATTTGACACCATGCTTTTGCATCGTTTGTTGCTATCGAAAACTGATCTATGTAGCATCACCGTCTGGGTCAAAGCAAAAATTTAATTCACAAGATTAAGATATCTGGAAATTTAATTCAGCTAACAGAACATGTAGGCTTGAATTTACTCTGAAATAGCCAATAGGACCTCGATCTGATTATAACTTCACTCATGCCTATTATTATATGTTTTTTTATTAGAGTAGAAATCCTTGAGATATTCATAGCTATATATATTTTTGATAGCTTTACAATGGGTACAAGCTTACAACTAACATGTTGTAGCCAAATAAAAGACATTGGAAATACCTAATTTTCAAATTAAAAAAAATCACACTTTGAAATTATATCGATCACTCAGCTTGTTGATTGGAGGTTTCTTTGAAATCTCCTTTGTGATGGTAACACGTACGGGTTCTTACAATTAGATATTGTGAGATATTACGCATGAGATTATTGCTTCTTTAAAGGTTCCAATCAAACATATTAAATGGTTCAAATGTGATCTTTGACACGTTGACAAGGAAGATGTAAAGTTACGCGATTGGTTTATGTTGACCAGGTTGTTAAAATATCTAAGAGAGTTTTAAGCCAATTGGCAAGTACCACCACCTCGGCAAAGAGTCAAAACATGAAAAATTTTATTTGGTATTATTTTTAAAATAGATAAAAATATATTTGTTTTAAAAGGTAAGATTTTTTGAGAATTAAATTAGGAGCATTTAAAATTTTTGACTCAAAAAAAATACGAAAACATTTCTAAAAATTTTAAAAACAAAAATAAACAAGGCCGAAGTCTTTGAACCAACTGCTCTCAAGAAACAAGAAAGTGTTTTTAGTCCTCAGCTATACCATAGAAAATGGATTGGAGTAGGTTTAGTCCAACTATGAAAATGTCAAAACATGAAAGAGAATAATGATTTTTTTTTGTGAAATGAAAGAATAATGTTTTAAGGATGTTCTTGTGATTCCAATGAAAAAAAAAAGGAAACTTTCTATGGTAAGTTATTCCTACTAATATTATGTGCCTCTAAATGTATATTATAAAATAAGGATTATTCTTATTTGTGTCTTTCAATTTTAGGCCCATTTCCACTTTACTCCTAATTTTTAAAAACTTTCATTCCAATCTTTTGTCTTTTGATTCAATCCCACCTTTTTTTTGCCTTTTGGATCAATCCTTGTTAATCTATATAGTTTCTCTTAAGAACATAATAAAAAAGAAAGAGATTGAGTGCGGTCATATGGTTATTTTTCTTTTTAACCTGAATTTTAACGTAAGATGTTAAGTGAAATTAATGCCCTCTTTTTCAACTTTTTTTTTTCTGACAAGGATTCTAATATATAGACAGTATAAAGTGGGATGAATTTAAAGTTCAAAAAATAAAGTCAGAGTCTTAAAAATTTATAAGGCAAAGTGATAATGATCCTAAAGATTGTATACAGGTAGGAGTGATCTTAAAATTTATGTGTTTTTCAAAATTTTTAGAAATATCTAATGTTCAACACATATGATATTGATTTAAAAAAAAAAGAAAAGATAATACAATATCGACAGGATAATTTAACTTATCCTATTAAAAAATTTTCCAATTTCTAGTTGCATTTTAATTTGATAGTTTTAGTGCACCTGAAAACGTTCAAATACTCATTTTTCTCTTCATAATATATGTAAATTTATTTTCAAGACCATAAAATATTTTATATTTGTTAATTTGATGATACAATTAGTATTTATTTATCACCTTAAAATATTCTGTATTTATTTAGCTTATCTTTTTTTAAGTAGAATTTGTTAAAAAAATTTTGTTTTCTGAGTCTGTATCTATAAAATATTCTGTTCTTTTTCTTTCTTTTTTTCATTTTTAGCCTACGAGGATTTTGCAAATATGAACTGCTATGAACCCATAGGAAAGAAAGTACAGACCCTTAAATTATAGGACTGACCCATAAAAAAGGGGATGGTTCACGTGCATTCCAGGTCTGAAATCCGTAGGTTATTTAGTATAATAATTAGAATTATTTTTCCTTCAATAAATAAAAATTTTATATTATAATAATTTTTATTTTTATTATAATACATAAATTTTATACTATTTATAACTATATAAAAACGAAAACCAGTCAAAATAGCTTGTGAATGAAAAAGATACTTATCCAGTTTTTATTTAAAAAAGAAAAAGAAAAAGAAAAGAAAAGAAAAATACTTATCCAGTTGTCGTCTGGCTTCAAATAAACCGCGTGTAAGTTGTAACAGCTGTGAATTTGTTTTTTGTTTAGACAAAAAAAAAAATCAACATTATCCGTTGTAAAACTAAATTCAATAGATCCACGAGATAAATGCAGACCGGCAGACAGACAGTCATTAATTTAATTAATTTTTTTTAAGAAGAGAGACGGCCCCTTTGTGTTCCTCACCACAAAAAAGATATGCAATTTAGGCTCAAGCCACCTCAGCATTTTCTAAAATGCTCCTTATATTCAGTTTATTTAGTCCACATGTTGTTATGTCATAAATTTTTGCCTTTTGCGCCACATAGATTAAATACTTTACATCCATGCCACCCGAATTGTTGATCTAATCTTTTATTATTATTTTTCTTTTTCAATGAGGTTTACTTTCCAGGCTGGTGTATTTAACTGAATTCAAACAATAATGGCCTTTCAAGATTAAAAAGAAGAGCCTTTTACGTTTTCCTGTCAATAAAAAATGAGAATTAACTTATTTTCTATTGTTTTATCGCATATGAAAAACAAAAAAAATGACCAAGTCTAAATATGAAACATACAAGTGTGAAGGGGCCTGGTCTTTAATTTAGAGTATGTTTGGCAATGTAATGTTTTAAACCAATGTTTTACAGTCAAAATTGTTATAGTTAAAGTTCTCATATATAAAATGGAGCCATATATAGACAAAGATCGGTAGTTATTTTTTGAATTTTTTTCTTATAATTTATATATATAATTTATAAAAATTATACTCCGGCCTCATTATAATGAACCCATATTCTATGTCTAGACTATCTATCGATTTTTATGTCTCACAAATAGATGAATGACACATCATACCCATATTAAAACCCACTAACAAAGATGTTAGTGATAGAACCGCTTCCTTCTTCGTTACACCTACGAATTTTTTTTTCTTTTCTCTCTCGCTTTTGACGCAATTTCTCTCTCTTGCTTTCTTTAACATTTCAAACTTTTTTTTTTTTAATGATAGAAATGGAGTAAAACAAAGCTAAATCTTACCACTAATCTTGCTTACTACTTGCTATCATGCTGCCTACAACAAATAGATGATTTTTTTTTATTTACCCTCATGGGCATGTTGTGACGACCTACCTTTTTGGGCAGTCATTTTACTTACTTAAAACATCATTACTTAAACAGTAATCTTACTTACTCAGTAAGAAAATACCGAATTTTTTTTTCTTTAAACAATCTTTAAAACGTTCTTAAAAACTGTTGCAACTTCTGTCGCCATTCAGTTGAGACCTCGCTCAACACTTGACTTTAAATCCTTTTCAAATCGTTTCTTAAAACTCTGATTTTCTTAAAACTTTGAAAACACTATAGTAAATAGTAGAAAATATTTCTTTTGAACAACAAAAACTTACTGTGGTGGTATCCATACCAAAATCTTCGCATTTGTCATCCACAGCACCCAACTCTTCTAACGAGTCCTACTGATCGCCTATAAAACTACCTACAGTATGAAGAGACTTTTAATGAGCTTTCGCTCAGTAAATTCAAACAAAATTTCACAAAGCATTTAAACATACTTGAAAAACTTTTCTTATAAAAACCTTTCTCTTAAAACGCTTTTTATAAATGTTTTTCATAAACATAGATAAACGTTTTTCATGAACATTTCTGAAAACGTTTTTCATAAACGCTTTTCATAAAACATTTAACATGCAGCAATCTTTAGAATGCTTTTCATAAAGCATCACTTATAAACCTTTTCTTGTATGCATAAAAATGTTTTTCATAAGCACTTAACATAAAACATTTCTCAAAATGTTTTTCATAAGCGTTTAGTGTAGATACTTTATAATAAGGAATACAAGCAAATTCCTAATGCATGATGCCAATTATGCTTAATTATGAAGTTCAATTATGAGCATTTTATAAACATTCTTTTCTTACTTTAACTTTCTACCTTTGTTCTCTAACTTTTCTTATCTTACTTTAACTTTCTGTCCTTGTTCTTTATCTTTCCTTATCTTACCTTAGTGTTCATACCAACATCATTAATTATGAGACCATAAACATGATGCTTCCCTTGCGGAAGATTTGAGACTATCGAACATCGAGGTTATGTACCTCACATCTAGGAGGTCAAACTTTAACTTTACTTTCATTACCTCACACCAAGGAGGCTGGTACGGTACTTTCTTTTATATTTACGTTACCTTCTTATTAATTAGTGTGAGCATATCAAATACAATCACATCATATGCAAACACACTTGTAAATCATAGCTTATACTGTAAAATCTATTGCATAACAAATGCAATTTATTACATAACAAATGCAACATAAAACGCAAGCACATTTTGCAAATCATAACTTGTACTCTAACACTTATTGCATAACAAATACAACTTATTGCATAACAAATGCATCATATAACGCAAACACATTTTGCAAATCATAACTTGTACTATTTTAAACATTGTGCATTTCACATGCAACCATACTTCGCATACATTGAAAATCTGATAACTCTAGTTTAGAGAGTTATTTGGCCACTTTTAATTAACGAATATTACTATGTTCTTAAGAAAAATTACATGAAACATCCAACTTTTTCATAAAAGCATGCTTTTATTGATGTAGGATGAAGAAAGAAAGAAAACAAAACAAAAGGGAGCAAGAGCACAAGAAATCCGAGACCGACGTTGTTGGCAGAGCTAAAGCGCCGCGGCGCCCAAGGAAAGTGTAAGAAAGCATTTGGCAAAAACTCAGCGCCGCGGCGCTACGGCGGAAAAGAAGAAAAAAACAGAGAAGAAGCGCCGCAGCGCTGGAAAAGAAGGGCCGCGGCGCCAGAGTGATACTGAACCACGATTTTTGGACGCAAAACAAGGGATTTGTTAACTTAAGAGTAGTATAAATAGAATAGTATTGGGTAGCTAGGTTATCAGTTAATTTTGGAGAGCGTTGTTTATTTTTCTTAGGAGCCGTCAAGCATTTCGGAGTAAGAAGTGAGAGAATTGGTGACAGAATTTCTTGCTCTCTTAACTCTTGATGTTTGATTCAATTAAATTTTCAGATTTTATTTATTTTTCAATTATGTTCTAATTTTCTTAGTTAGGGCTATGATGTAACCTAATCATGACGATGTGAATTTCATATTTATGCATCATAATTGATTTTATTCATGTGAGTTATGTGTGATTATGTTTAATGCTTTTAAATAATTAGCTACCATTTAAATGATCTGATGTGCATGTTCAAAACTGAGAAGGGAGAATTATGCAAATGCTTCATTTAACATACAACCATGAATTAAATATGGATAGAGATATACCATATTATTTGTGTGGCTTTATCTAGAAAGTTCATGAATCCTAATGCATTCTGATTTATTTAAATTCACATAGAGATATAGTGAGTTAATAAACTGAGTAGGTTTGCTATACCTAGAGATAGGATAGTAAATAATTCAGGAATTTCCGTCATCACATGTGTATTATTGATTGGGTTGCATAATTTTATGAAATTTGTATCTAGTGATTATGGTGAAATCAAATGTCTTAACGCCTTGTCTTATTGAAGTATCTTTTGAAATTGATTGCAATTTTTATTCTTAATTTAGTACTTTAGTTCAGTAATTTATTCAATCACAACCTCATATGATCAACTAGATAAACCTTAGAGTTAATCCAATTTTAGTACTTAGTTAGATTATTATACAACAGTCCCTGTGAGACGATACTCTTACTCACTATTGTATTACTTGATCGATAACGTGCACTTGCGTTAGTGAATTTTACCGAACAAGTTTTTGGCGCCGTTGCCAGGGACTACTTGTTTAATACTAATTAATATTAATACCGGATAACCCTTGATTTAATCTAGTTTCTTTTATTTTGTTCATTTTTAGGAGTGCGTTGGTGTATGAGAAGAACTAAACAAGGGGAACTTGTTAAGTTTGATCCAGAAATCGAGCGTACTTTCAAAAGACTGTTATGAGAACAGAGAAATCGCACTAAGAAAATGGCGGATGCAGGTGAAGCTGAAAACCCTCGCCGACTTTTGAGAGATTATGCAGCACCAACTGTTCAAGGTGCCACTTCAAGCATTAGGAGGCCGGCTATTCAAGCAAACAACTTTGAGATCAAGCCATCTCTCATCCAAATGATTCAACAATCGGTGCAATTTAGTGGGCTACCTTGTGATGATCCAAACGCCCACATTGATGCATTTCTCGAAATATGTGACACTATTAAATTTAACGGAGTGTCAGATGATGCAGTTAGACTGGGATTGTTCCCATTCTCGCTGAGGGATAAAGCCAAGAATTGGCTCACATCTCTTCCTGCAGGATCAATCACCACCTGGGATACTATGGCCCAAAAATTCCTTGGTAAGTTTTTCCCTCCAGCAAAATCTGCAAAAATGCGTAATGATATTACTAATTTCTTGCAGATAGACAATGAGTCGCTATACGAGGCATGGGAAAGATTCAAGGAGCTGCTAAGGAGGTGCCCACATCATGGATTACCAGTCTGGATGCAGGTACAAACTTTTTATAATGGGTCTAGTGCAAGTATCCGGGCTACCATTGATGCAGCTGCAGGTGGGACATTAAATAATAAAACACTCGAGGAGGCTTTTGATTTAATAGAAGAGATGGCTTCAAACAACTATCAGTGGCCTACTGAAAGGCTACAAACTAGGAGAACGGCAGGAGTTCATGAAATGGATGCGTTATCTGCACTCACAGCTCAGTTTGAAGCACTTAACAGAAAGATAGACCATATGAGTGCTTCAGCTATGAAAATTCAGAATGCCGTATGTGAATTTTGTGGTGGAGGACATGCCAGCAATGAATGCCAGGTAGGTAACAACTTTGCTCAACCTTCTAAAAATGCTAATTTTGTTGGAAATTTTAACAGGTCACAAAATAATCCTTATTCCAACACTTACAACCCGGGGTGGCGAAATCATCTGAATTTTTCATGGGGCAATCAAAATGCGATGAGACCACCACCAGGATTCAAGCAACAGGAGGAGAAAAAGCCGAATCTGGAAGATAATGTTGCTAAGCTGGCGACCTCCACTCAAGATTTCATGAAGAGTACAGATGCAAGACTCCATAATCAAGAGTCATCTATCAGAAATCTGGAAATGCAAGTAGGACAGATGGCTAATATGATCTCAGGTAGACCACAGGGTTCTTTGCCAAGCAACACAGAAAAGAATCCTATTGAGAACATAAAGGCAATTACTTTGAGAAGTGGCAAACAATTGGGACAAGAGGATGCTAAACAGGAGGTCAACATTGAACAAGAAGAAGAGAGTAATGAGCAAGCCAAGGAGACATGCAAGAGCAAGCTTTTTCCTGATGATCCAAAACCCTATGTGCCTCCCATTCCATTCCCTCAACGACTCCAGCAGCACAAATTAGATAAGCAATTTTCTAAATTTCTTGAGGTGTTTAAAAAATTGCATATTAACATTCCTCTTGCAGATGCCTTAGCCCAGATGCCTAGCTATGCAAAATTCTTGATGGAGATTTTGGCCAACAAAAGGAAGCTGGAGGATTATGAAACAGTAAAATTGAATGAGGAATGTTCAGCCATTCTGCAGAATAAGCTGCCACCTAAATTAAAAGATCCAGGGATTTTTACCATTCCTTGTACTATTGGTGACTCTTATTTTGAAAAAGCATTATGTGATTTAGGGGCTAGTATCAATTTAATGCCTTTTTCTGTCTTTAAGAAATCAGGTTTGGGAGAGGTTAAAGCAACCACAGTGTCACTTCAACTTGCAGACCGAACAATTAAGCACCCAAGAGGTATTGTGGAAGATGTACTAGTAAAGGTTGACAAGTTTATTTTTCCTGCAGATTTCATTGTTCTAGAAATGGAGGAAGATCATGAGGTTCCGCTCATTTTAGGCCGTCCTTTTCTAGCGACTGGAAGAACCTTGATAGATGTGTAACAAGAAAAATTAATTCTCAGGGTTCAAGATGATCATGTCACCTTTAATGTGTTTGAAGCAATGAAATATCCCTCAACTGATGATTCTTGCTTTAGAATTGACACTATTGATAAACTGGTATCTAAGATTTTTCAGGAAGATGTTTTCAAGGATCCGCTTGAAGCTTGTCTAACCCAATCTAATGGTGCGGATGTTGAGAATGAGGAAATAAGGGAATATGTAGAATTTATGGAAGCAAATCCACCAATTCCGAGGCATAAGGCATTGCAACTTGAAGAAGTGGGACAGTCCATCACAAGGCCTAAGCCGTCAATTGAAGAGCCTCCTATTCTTGAACTTAAACCCTTACCTTCTCATTTAAAATATGCATATTTAGATAGAAATTCCTCACTACCGGTAATTATTTCTTCTTCTTTGACAGATCTTATGGAGGAAAAACTGCTTAGGTTGTTAAGAGAGCACAAAGGCGCAATTGGATGGAAGATTGCAGACATCAAGGGAATAAGCCCCTCCATTTGCATGCACAAAATTCTTATGGAGGAGAAATACAAGCCCACCATTCAACCCCAAAGGCGTCTGAATCCAAAAATGCAAGAAGTGGTGAAAGCTGAGGTTATCAAACTATTGGATGCTGGGATCATCTATCCTATATCTGATAGTTCATGGGTAAGTCCTGTGCAAGTTGTGCCGAAGAAAGGAGGTATGACTGTTCAAAAGAATGACAATAATGAGTTAATTCCAACTAGAACAGTTACTGGGTGGCGTGTTTGTATGGATTATAGGAAATTAAATGACGCCACTAGAAAAGATCATTTTCCTTTACCATTTATTGATCAAATGTTGGAAAGACTTGCAGGACATCAATTTTACTGTTTTCTAGATGGATATTCAGGGTATAATCAAATCCCTATTACACCCGAGGATCAAGAAAAGACCACGTTCACTTGTCCCTATGGCACTTTTGCATATAGAAGGAAGCCATTTGGTCTTTGTAATGCACCGGCAACTTTTCAGCGTTGTATGATGGCCATTTTTTCTGATATGGTTGAGAAATTCATTGAAATTTTCATGGATGACTTTTCTGTTTTTGGCACATCATTCGATTTATGCTTACATAATTTGGCATTAGTGTTACAAAGATGTGAGGAAACTAACCTTGTTTTGAATTGAGAAAAATGGCATTTTATGGTGCAGGAAGGGATTGTGCTTGGACACAAAATCTCAAAAGACGGTATAGAACTTGATAAAGCCAAAGTGGAAGTTATTGCAAAATTGCCTCCACCCACATCTGTTAAACTTGTTCGCGGATTCTTGGGGCATGCTGGATTTTATAGGCGATTTATAAAAGATTTTTCTAAAATTGCTAGACCTTTTTCTAACTTGTTGGTTAAAGATGCACCGTTTGTGTTTTCTGATGAATGCTTGCTGGCCTTTAACACTTTGAAAGAAAAGCTTGTGTCGGCACCTATCATGGCAGCGCCTGATTGGGATTTACCTTTTGAGCTCATGTGTGATGCAAGTGATTCAGCAGTTGGAGCAGTGCTGGGCCAACGAAAGAATAAAAATTTTCAAACTATATATTACGCTAGTCGAACCTTGTCGGGAGCACAACTGAATTACACAACTACATAAAAGGAACTTCTGACGGTAGTTTTTACTTTTGATAAATTTCGTTCTTATTTGATTGGTTCAAAAGTAGTTGTTTACTCTGATCATTCTGCTCTGAAATACTTACTTGAAAAGAAGGAATCCAAGCCCAGGTTAATCAGGTGGATATTGTTGCTTCAAGAGTTTGATTTGGAGATCAAGGATAAAAAGGGAACTGAGAACCTAGTTGCAGATCACTTATCCAGAATTCCCAATCATCATGAAGTGGGCAGCCCAATTCTGGAGGAATTCCCTGATGAGCAGGTATTCTCTATCAAATCCCCGCGAGTCCCCTGGTATGCTGATTTGGTAAATTTTTTAGCAAGTAATGTTCTACCCCCTGATTTGTCATATCAACAAAAGAAAAAATTCTTTTTCGATGTTAAACACTATTTTTGGGAAGACCCTTTCTTGTTTAAAATTTGTGCAGATCAGGTGATAAGAAGATGTGTTTCTGAGGACGAAATGGTAAGCATTTTACAACTTTGTCATGATGGGGAGGCTGGTGGTCATTTTAGTGGTTCTAAAACTGCTGCTAAAGTATTACAATCAGGTTTCTATTGGCCCACACTTTTTAAAGATGCACACTTCTATGTAGCCTCATGTGATCGGTGTCAAAGAATGGGAAATATTTCTAGGAAAAATGAGATGCCTTTAAACAACATTATTGTGTGTGAATTATTTGATGTTTGGGGTATTGATTTCATGGGACCATTTCCACCTTCATTTGGGAATGAATACATCTTAGTAGCCGTTGAGTACGTATCTAAGTGGGTAGAAGCAGCTGCTGTACCAACAAATAACACTAAGGTCGTAGTCAAATTTCTGAAAAAGAACATTTTTTCCTGATTTGGCACCCCTAGGGCAATCATAAGTGATCAAGGGTCGTATTTCAGTAGTAAGCAATTTGAGGCACTTTTGGGAAAATATGGGGTTACACATAAGGTGGCACTAGCATATCATCCTCAGACTAGTGGTCAAGTGGAAATTTCAAATAGGGAAATCAAGAGGATTTTGGAGAAGACAGTAAATGCCTCTAGGAAGGATTGGTCTATTAAGTTAGATGATGCACTTTGGGCATATAGGACTGCATTCAAAACTCCCATCGGGATGTCCCCTTTCAGGCTAGTTTTTGGAAAAGCATGTCACCTGCCAGTGGAACTAGAACATAAGGCTTATTGGGCAACTAAATGTTTGAATTTTGATGCGCAGTTGACAGGTGAGGCTAGGTTGTTGCAACTAAATGAGCTGGATGAATTTCGGCTCGATGCTTATGAGAATGCAAAGCTTTACAAGGAGAAAACGAAAAGATGGCATGATAAGCACATTCTCAGAAAAGAATTTGCAGTTGGTTAACAGGTCTTGCTCTATAACTCTCGTCTTAAATTGTTTCCAGGTAAGCTGAAATCTAGGTGGTCAGGACCATTTACAGTAACACAAGTCTTTCCATCTGGAGCAATAGAGGTGGCACATGATACCAAAGGCAAATTTAAGGTCAATGGTTAGCGTTTGAAGCCCTACTTTGGAGGTGGAGTTAACAGGAATAAAACCACCATCGAATTACAAGCTCCTACCAAGTGACATTGAGACCGTCTGGCTGAAGACAATAAAGCAAGCACTTCTTCAGAGGCAACCCAAGCATTTCCTTATTTATCATGTCAAAAATAAAAATAAAAATAAATAAATAAAATAAATAAATAATTTAGGTTATTTTTGTTTAACAATAGCATTTTGTTTTGCAGGAGTCGAAATCAACAAGGGAGCATCAGAAAAAAATCGCTGGGTGAACTTGGACAGAATCCAAGCTCCGCAGCCCTCAATTTAGAGCACCGCAGCGCTGTTGTGGATGAGTAAAAATCCCGTTGGCAGAAGGAAAGCGCCGCGGCGCTATAACACCAGCGTCGCGGCGCCATGAAAAAAAAAAGATGGCAGAACGCTAGCACCGCAGCGCTGGAATTCCAGCGCCGCAGCGCTGTTTGTATAATTTCGAAAAAAAAGGGGGGGTCCGGCTTTAAACCTAACAATCCACTTTCCTTTCCCTCATTCTCACCATTCACTTTCTCTCTCTAAACTAAACTCCTCTCTATCACTTCTTCTTCTCCTCCTTCTCTCTAGAAAACTTTGCCCTCCTCATCCTCCAACGTTGTGGCTGCCATCTCTTTTCGGATCGTCTTTCTCTTCAAGTAAGTTGCCTCCTTTCCATCTCTTTGAGTATTTTCTTTTTTTAATTTTTGTTATTTTGATTTTGTTTATTATTTCATATTTGTGTGATTTTTTTTCTTTAATTTGCACTTATTAGGTTTTCTTTCATGATTATAGTTAGATTTTAATATAGGTGGTTTTTGGTAAGTGAAATTTTGACGGTGTTAGGTTTTAATCTTTAACGTGTGTGCCATTCAAAGAAAAAAAAAAAGGCTTCTAAGCGCACACGAACTGTAGCTTCATCATCCACCCCATATACCCGGTTTGTGAGTGAGGCCGCGAGAAAAAGACATAACAATGCCATTGTTAAGAAAACTGTAGTACCGGAGCGGGGTTTAGACTTTAGTGATGGTTTTTCTACAGTCTTTTTTAATATGGTTATGCAAAGAGGATGGAGCAAATTTCTCGAGCAATCCGAGGCGGCTGTAGTCCCACTTGTCCGGGAATTTTATGCCAATGTTCCAGAGCACACTAACCTCCAAGTAAGTGTACGAGGTAAGATGATTTGTTTTGATAAAACAACCATTAACAGGTATTATGGGCTTCGAAATATTGATAATGATGATTATTATGAATACCTCAATGAACATTTGGATTTTGAGAAAGTTCTTGGCACCATAGCTACTGCAGGCACCACGTGGAAATTAACACGGGGAGGCGAAGCGGTGTCGTTTCCCTCCTTCACGTTAAATAGGGAGTACAAAGCATGGTTGTATTTTATTGCGTCGAAATTAATGCCTATAATGCATTTTTCTAATATTACCAAGGACAGAGCTGCCTTGTCATTTGCTATTGTTACAGGTAAAAGTATTGATGTGGGAAAAGTAATCCAAGACAGTAATCCAAGACAGTACAAACCCTTATTTTCTTTTTTCCATCATCGTCACCATCAACATATAACATAAAATAACCATGCCATAATGCCCATTTACATGTCATAGACCAAAATCATTTTATCAAACACATAATATGCATAAAAGCATAAACTTTCAAGGATTAGAATTTTACCTAATTCTTGATGGGGCTTGTCCTTCCTTTTCATTGCTTGAATTTCTTCAAAGTCTCCTTGATATCAAGCCCATAACACACCATAAAAGTTTCATCAAAACTTCAACAAAAACCCTAGAAAACTTAGGGTAAAGTTTGGGTTTTTACCTTAAAAATTGATTGAACCTCTTGATCTTTAATTCTTGAAACTTGAGTGGAACAAATATGCCAATATTTAAGCTTGAAAATTTTTTGAAGGACCCCATCTATGGCTGCCGTGGGAAATGGAGCAAGAAATGGTTTTCTTCCTTCCTTTCTTTCTTTCTTTCTTTCTATTCTTTCCTTTCTTTCTTTCTTTCTTTCTTGCCTTGCACGGTGGAGTCCATATTTGATCTCTTCCATATCATATATTAATTCAACCTTTTCTTTTCTTTTTTTTTTTAGTATAAAAAGGTGATGAGTCATCACCTTGGTAATAAGTTAGGTTACTTTGGGTGGCCAAATGTGATTGGGCCACATTAGTGGATGTGGTGGCCCAATCAAAACTTTCAAGGTGTCCCACTAACTTTTTACGCAGTCTAAATTTATATGGACAATATTTTTTTATACTGTCGGTATTCTTTTCCATACAGTTCATGAAGTTCCATAATCTCCAATACTTATCCACATCCATCACATAATGTAATTCTAATATTATCTCACTTTGTATTGTTCAAATTTATACTGACAGTATTTTTTTATACTGTCGGTATGTTCTTCATACTGTTATAGCATTTCTTATTCATCTTTATTCTCCAAACAATATTATTCTTATACTGTTTCAACTTAAATAGTATAATTTCTATACTGCATGACCTTAAAAAGTCCAATTTTTACACTTGTTACTTTTGCAGTGTAATTTTTATACTGCATAACTTTATCAGTGTATTTTCTTACACTGTATTATTCTAATATTGTATAATTTTTCATGTTATTATATAGTATTTTTCTACTTAAACTGTATTTTTATCTCATACAATTCTTAACTTATTGCATTTTTAATGTAGTAAAAATACTCGGGTGTTACACATGTTTCAAAGGAGGGCCCTTTAAATCAATACCAAAAGTCCAAATCAACAATGGTAGAACTAAAAATCGGCCCAACATGGAAGCCTCCGAGGCCATTGCCCCTCCGACACGGCCCTCAATCTCAGACAATCCCTTTTTCTTTGGTTTTGGAGCACATAACATTGCAATTGGTAAGCAAGTAAAGTTTGATGATAAGAATATGATGATGATGAAGCAAAGCATGTGCAGAAAAATTGTCAGATCTCTTTTTTTTTTTTTTTGGTGTTTTCTGATATAGATTGATGGGTTTTTTATTTTTATTTTCCTATGTTCAACTATAGGGATTGTAGCATTGTTTTGGTGTTCTCTCTTCTTGTCAGCTTATGAGTTTAGAATATTTTTCCCCTTATTTCCTAACTCTATCAAGTATTTTGCAAAAAGAAGCACATGCCCTATATCTTGGTTTGGAGGAACTTAGTCACGCATGTCGCGCGATGGACCTCACCGGATAGCGACCCAAAACTAGAATTCTTTGGTATGAATTCTTTGTTGTGTCAAATTTTTTTGTTCTTCGTGTAAATTTTATTTTGTTTGAGTATTCATTGATTTTAGATTTTACGGTCATTAAGTCAGACAGAAAGAAAGGATGGAAACGCGGATTAAACAAACAATGATGTAAATGATAATTGTGTGGGTTGTGGGTTGGTTTTTAATGATGGTAACGTGTCATCATATCATTTGTTAGATAGTAAAATGCACAAGAAATTCTAACAGAGGATCTAGGTTCCATTAAAATCAGTTTCACCCATCACTTTATTAATTGGTAAGATCTGGACTTACCAAAAGTTAGAACCTTGTTGAGTTGTCGTATATTCATTATTAAATAAAGCGGTAAGCAAGAGTCGTTCCCGTAGGTGGGTCTAATTAATGTTATTAAAATTAAAAACCTAAACTATATTATATACGAGAAATGGAAGATTTGGATTTTTAACTAATTTAAGAATTAAAACCAAAATAAATAAATAAAAATATTATAAACAATTATAATTAACATTGTTATAGGATTATTTACCACCTAAATGTAAATTATGCAGATGATTATAGAATTTATTTCTAAATTTTCTATTGAAACTACCAACCGTAAATGGTAAGAAGCTCTATGACCCCAATCATTCCTTAAAATATAGATTTAATAAGACAAGCGCTATATTTCTATCAAACAACATAGGAAAAAGCTCACTTTGTTCAATCTAACGGAAGCATTATGCTAAGAAAGATAGATTGATTTAGACAACAAACACATAAAAACTGAGTTCACTCAACTTGTGTTGCATTCCATATCACGATCACACAAAAATCCTCACCGCAACTGTGTGTCATAATTTGCTACAAATGGTTAAAAATTTAAGACAATTACGGATCAAGATTTCTAACCTAGCAATAGGCAATATTCAAGTCATAATTAGTTGTACCCCTAAATATAACAAGAAAATCATCATAAACATTAATTCTAGTGAAATACAAACAATCTCAAATGGAAATTCAGAAACAATTCATATAATTCCCTACATAATCAAGTTTAAGGCTTAAAATTCACTAATAACCAAAATACAAACTATGTTAACATATTTACAAAAGAAAAGAGAGAAAGAGTAAGAGAAACGAACGGATTTGGCGTCGGAAAGTCGCCGCCTCCACCAGAGCTCTCTCCCATGTCTTCTTCTCCTCCTGCTCCTTTGGGTTTCCTTTGAGTTTTGGAAGTCAAAACCTACCAAAGAACCCCCTCTCATCTGCTATAATGGGGGTATTTATACGTCTAGGCTAAATGAACAGTAGAATCAGGCTTTTTGGACCTAAAGGCGTGAAAAATGCATCCTTTGTTGGGTGTAGCGCTGCAGTGGGCAAAACATCAACTACAGCCCACGGGCCTATTGTAGGATGGGCACTTGCTTCCAGGTTTTAGGTTCCAGCTGCAGCGCCTAGGAAAACTTAGTCGAAGTGTCTTAGGGTTCGTTTGTTTCGAGTATTATTTGGACTTAATATACTCAAATTTAGATTCGAGTATCAAGAATACTTTTGATACATGTTTGTTTCCCCGAACATCCAAATCCTTTGAGTATCAAAAATCCAAGTGTTCAAAGTTCTCATTCCTCACTAAACTTTTGATACTCGAATATCTTTGCTACAGTAAAAACTAAAATTTTCTCTCCTATATTTGAGGAAAAAAATCATAACTTATTCATTTGATATCCAATTAAGATAATTCTTTTTTCATTGTATTCATAGTGAAGAGATGAACAAATTAAGATCGATATTGCATGTTTTTTAGGATCATTAACATTAAGATTTTATTAGCTTTGTTAATAAATCAAAAACTATTTTAACTACCTTCCCAAAAATAAATTTTAATTTTATTTTATACTCAAATTAAAACCTAAATGTACATCCAAAAACGAATTCAGATAATAATTTAAATCACTAACTCAAATCACACTAACTTAAATCAAATCACTTATTCGAATCCATTTATCAAACAGACCCTTCTCCTTCGAACTTCAATTCTGGAACCCAAAATGCTTTCAAATCAATGTTTTTTATCCCAAACTTTTATTAACACTCAAAACACTTTCAAAACATAAAAATACAATAAAAACACAATAAAACAAAGAACTAACAACTAAAACATATGAAAGAATGATATGAAAATAATATGAAATTATACACTATCATTAATTTAGGCACACTCTTATTCTCTCTCATTAATTTTTCTAGCTCTATCTCTATAATCATATGTTGCATTGCAGTGTTTTGAACTAGTTTGAATTTTTCAAACTATTTGTTGGAATAAAAATGTCAAAAATAATTTGCTCTGATTTTGTGTGTAACTAGGAAAAAAAAAAAAAGATCAAACACGTGGCTTACATGCGTGGATCCGCGTGGATCGAGTCCTTGTAAGTCACGTTATCCACTCGTCAGTTGACTGCTTCCAACAACGCCCACAGTCTTTTTTTTAAAAATAATAAAAATTGGATTAAAAAAAAGCAATAAAACAAAATCATGTTACAACTTGTGTACTATGGACATAGTTTGCGAGCCACGAGGTAAACGCATACAGTTATAATGACCCTCCCCACGTGCTGCATTCCACCTCCAATAAAAAAATTCCACATTCAGTCCCTATATATTTTATATGGTCCAAGTTCTTTGTAATTTTTTATTTTTGGCCCCATACGTTTGACGATTTTTTTCGTTCCAAGCCCGATGAAAACCTAATTTCTTAAAAGATAAAAGGAAAAATCATCACCTTAGCCTTTAATGACTTTCTTAACATATTTAGAAGCCTTTAACGACTTTCTTAACATATTTAGAAGAAAATACAAAGTGGAAAAAAATTGACGCCTAATTTAACAATAAAATAGTAAACGAATAAGAAATAAGCACATCAAAAGGCGTAAAAAGAAAAATAAAAAACTTGAAACCGCGAAACAAAATCTCTAACAGTTTCACAGAAAAATATACCAATAGGAGAAATGGAATAATCCCAAAAAAAAGTCTCCTCATATGACAAGCACCAATTATGCAAATTAATTAAAAAAAAGTAACATAGCAGATAAGCACAGCAATAAACCTTCTCTCTTTCTTTCGCTTATTAAATAAAAAAAAAGACATGACACGTCACGGAAAAAAGGCCCAATTGGATAAGGACTCTACTACACCTCAAATTCAAAGCTATAAATAAGACACCTTCTCCGTTTCCTTGTGAATACTTCTCTATTCATTTCTTCCGTTCTTTTCCACGTTCAATCAATCATTGGGCTTTTTGCCTGTTCATTTCTTTGAAGCGACTAAATAATTTTTTTCTTGGATTCGAGAGATTCTTGAGATTTTTGATCCGGTTTTGCGATGGCTGCTGCTGGAGTTATTGGTGGTAATGGATTGTCATGGATTCCGATCAAGACCAACAAGAAGACGAGGAAGAATAGAGTTAGGGTTTGTCAAGCTTCTTTATCTTCCTCTGTCATGGATCCTTACAAGACTCTGAGGATCGAACATGGTGCTTCTGAATCTGAGGTCAAGAAGGCTTTCCGACAGCTTGCTTTGCAGGTTCGATTTCGATGAATTTTGCTCATTTATTTTTTTCTCTTGTTTTGGTAAATAAAATAAAAAAAAATCTGTTCTTTGTTTCTCCGATTCCATAACCTTTGTTTAAAAAGTAAAAAAAAAAAAGGGGAAAAATCTGGAAGATTACTAGGATTTCTTTGTCTAAAAATAGGAAATTTTTTTCCTTGGATTTTGCAGTATCATCCTGATGTTTGCAGAGGAAGCAATTGTGGAGTGCAATTTCACAGAATCAATGAAGCATATGATGTGAGTACTCATATCTTCTCTTTCTGTTTTTTTTTTTTTTTATATTATTATAAATAAAAAAGAGATTATTTTGGCTGATATGGGATAAATCTATTTAGATTGTGATGAGCAATTTGAGAGGAGAATCAACGACACAGGGACATGTACGAACAGTACGAATACGATCAAGGAATTGATGAGCCGATGAGAGGAATGAACGATCCAGATTACGACATGTGGGAGGAGTGGATGGGATGGGAAGGAGCTGGGATTAGGGACTACTCCTCTCATATTAATCCCTATATTTAATTCTTTTTTGCAAAAAAAAAAAAGCAAAAAAAATAGCAACTGTGAATTTTTAGTTATTCAAAAATAAGGAAAAAAAAAACTGTGAATTTGTAAATGGAGAGGGTTCAAAACCCAAATTCCATCAACCTTAAGAAAACTGATATCTTTGTATATAATAGAACTGGGGATAATAATTCCAAAATCCTCTCCCCTTTATGTACATGGTTGGAGCTGAGTTTTTGGCTTGGCCCTGATTCAAAGTGGACAGTTTTTATGCTAATTTTCTCTTTTTATTTCTAATTTTGTTATTTATTTTGGTGAGTGTATATTGTATTTCCTTCTGAATAATTCTTTTGCTTCTTTTAGATGAGCCTTGCTTTGTGGAGAAGGGGAAGAATTACTTCCCTTTGTCTGTCTGCCTGTTTCTTTTTTTCCTTTCCTTTTCAAGTGTCATCAATGTTTTCTAATTGATTGCTTCTTTTTTATGGCCAAGTCATCAGTTGCGTATGTTCTTATATTTGTGGTATCAATAATTTGCATGATTGAAGGAAACAATAAAATTGCATAGCGACTTGGGATAAACAAGTTATGGATCAAAAGAGAACTGGTGAAAATATGCATTTATACCTCAAAATTTTCCAATTAAAAAAGGCCTTTTTTTTTTTTTGGCTAATCTAGTTAGATTTATATATTTTTCTTAACGCTCTTTCTATATTTTCATTGGCTTCGAGGAGCCACGTTTAATTTTGCTTTAGCCCATCTTAAAAAAAAATAAAAATACGAGGTACTCTTTTCTCTGTTTTGGGCTCCCGAGAGGTACAAAAAGGCATTGAAGCCAATGAGCCACAGTTGGTGGTGGTTTTCTTTTTTTAGAATTATCTGGGACTCGAGTACTATTAGGAATTTGTAATTCTAAGCCTAGGGTTGGAACCCGTGACATTTTGTACCCAAAATAAAGGCGCTGCCTAGTTGCGTTACAGCCCTTTCAATGGACTACGATGGTCATTGTGGAGAGTTCTTGCCACATCATTATTTCTTCCGTCGATATAAAATTTATCTGGCCATTTCTTCCTTTTGGTACCAAACAACACGGTTTGAACATGTGTACCAAACAGTATAACTGAATTAGTCCAACAAAAGTATTTATGTTTGTTTTTTATGTCATAGCTGGGCTGAAGGCAGTGTGGGAGAGCTATTGGGAATTAAAGTTCTGATTCTTACTATTGGAAAGCAATATATATATATATATATAAAAGAAGAACAAAACATAAGCAGAACACACATTTTGTAAGGGCTTGATCTCAATGTAACTGAAGCAAGAAGTACAAGGTATGTATAATCTACTCTTAAAACGTCTATTGAGTCTCCCTGTTATTTACATAAAAATGGGCTTCCTTCCTTGGACATGATGAGAATTAGGAAAGAAAACATGTGTAAAATTATGAATAAAACTATATAGCATGATTAGGTTCCACACAACTTGAAAGGAATTCCGTTTATTTGCGAAGCTCGGAGTATCACGAGCCATTAGAGTCACGGATTTTCAATAATCATGAAATAATTTACATGATACATTGATGTTATTAGTCCAATCACGAATTTTTAAATCTGAAGAGCTTGTCAATTACATGGCTATCCTGATAATAATACAAGGTACATTACAAAATGCAAATCAATACAAGCAGCGGTCATTCACAGCTGTATATTGGAACATAATCCTTGAATTAAGCAGAGTGCAAAAGATTCTTTTCATTTGGTTAACAGAGGACATGGTTAGATTTTGATTGCACTGTAAAACATAAAAATCAATTCAAGCATGCTATAAACTGTATGCATAACAAGAATTGAAAACGAAAAACGGAAGCGTGAAAAAAATATTACCTCCTGCCATTGCTGTCCAAACGGTGTGCTGTGACTACCTGCACTTGGGATGCTTCCAAGTTCTCACAAAAACTCAATTGATGGTGTAAGAATTTTATTAGAATTTTCGGTACTTGGGGACCCAATTTTCTTTCACAAAATTCTGTACGTGAAAAAAATTTCTGAATTTCTCTTTCTCGCTCACGATACATTTCCTCCCATCAAGGTAATATATATAGCAAGAATTTCAGTTACCAAATTAATATGGTTTAATGAAAACATAATGTGAGACCATTTATGTAAAGCTGTTACAGGAATTTAATTGGTTTCAAAATGAAACCGTTGGCTGGCAAATGTAACAGTTACATTCTCCCACTTGGTCTTCATATTTATCTTTATATTCATTAAACCCAAACTTTCAGGAAACAAATACATGAATCATGGCGATAATTTCTCTAAATTGTGAGTATTATCTTCCATGTATTACAATGTATTATTTCTCAGACTTTATTCCTTATATGGTAACTAAACTTTATGAATAAACCCAATGTTTATTCTTGGTCCTACTATATGTGAATTTTCTCCAATAACTTAATGCGCAAACAAATATGAGAAAACATCACAACTGAATAAGAGTTTCATTAATACTGTAAATTGTATGTACAAACAAATTTACATTATGGAACCAAGTCTCATCTGTACAACATGATCCTTAAATGACTTCGGTGGCATTCCTTTTGTTAGAGGATCTGCGATCATCAATTCAGTGCTTATATGCTCAATGACCACTTTATTTTCCTTAATGCGTTCCCTTATGGCTAAGTACTTAATGTCGATATGTTTACTTCGACTGCCACTCTTATTATTCTTAGCCATAAAAACAGCAGCTGAATTGTCACAATATATCATTAATGACCTAGACACAGAATCTACAATTCTAAGGCCTGACATGAAACTCTTCAACCATACACCATGCGAAGTAGCCTCAAAACAAGAAACGAACTCTGCCTCCATCGTGGAAGTAGCAACCAACGTTTGCTTTTCACTCCTCCAAGATACAGCTCCTCCGGCTAGCATGAAAATATAACCTGAAGTTGACTTTCTCGAATCAACACAGCCAGCAAAATCTGAATCGGAGTAGCCAATCACCTCTAGAATGTCAGTTCGTCTATACATAAGCATGTAATCCTTTGTACCTTGAAGGTACCTCATCACTTTCTTTGCAGCCCTCCAGTGGTCAATGCCTGGGTTACTCTGATATCTTCCCAACATTCCCACAGCAAATGCAATGTCAGGTCTTGTGCAGACCTGAGCATACATAAGGCTTCCGACAGCTGAAGCATAAGGAATGTTGTTCATTTGAACTTTCTCGAAATCATTCTTTGGACATTGGTTCAAACTAAACTTTTCACCCTTCACAATGGGCGCTACACTTTGTGAACAATCTTTCATCCGAAATCTGTCTAAGACTTTATTGATATAGGTTTCCTGTGATAGTCCCAAAATGCATCGAGATCTATCCCTATGGATCTTTATGCCAATGACATAAGATGCCTCACCCATATCCTTCATATCAAAGTTCTTAGAAAGAAATTGTTTCACCTCATATAGAAACCCCTTATCATTGGTTGCAAGAAGGATATCATCTACATACAAAACAAGGAAACAAATCTTGCTCCCACTAACCTTCTGGTATATACATTGATCCATGATGTTCTCTTCAAAACCAAATGAAGTGATGACATCGTGGAATTTCAAATACCATTGACGGGAAGCCTGTTTCAAACCATATATGGATTTCTTGAGTTTGCATACCAATTACTCACCATCACTAGAGGAGAATCCTTCAGGTTGTTTCATATAAACCTCTTCCTCTAGATCACCATTGAGGAATGCCGTTTTCACATCCATCTGATGTAACTCAAAATCAAAATGAGCTACTAATGCCATGATCACACGAAGGGAGTCCTTTTTAGATACAGGAGAAAAAGTCTCAGTGTAATCTATACCTTCCCTTTGAGTGAATCCTTTAGCAACGAGTCTTGCCTTATGTCTCTCAATGTTGCCTAATGAGTCTTTCTTTGTCTTGAAGACCCATTTGCATCCAATGGCTTTTACACCATCAGGCAACTTGACAAGATCCCAGACTCCATTAGATGACATAGAGTTCATCTCTTCTTTCATGGCATCATACCACAAGTTAGATTCCTTACAACTCATGGCTTGTGTAAAAGTTTCTGGATCATTTTCGGCTCCTATGTTGTAGTCAGACTCTTGTAGATACACAATATAGTCACTAGGAATGGCTGATCGCCTTACTCTAGTAGATCTTTGTAACGCCCCTATATGGGGGTTAACAGTTTTTAATGAGATAAAATAAAAATAAATAATAAAAGTAAAACCTTAAAGATTAAAATTTTCCCGGGACTTAAATGAAAACTCTCAACTCAAAAATAAAAATATAAACGATAAATAAACCACAGTTTTAATGTAGCACCTTAAATTTAATAATATAAACTGTTGTCATCATCATTTTAACCCTCAACACATTATAATACAGTCACAGAAAGTAACAATTGATGCTTACATTATCATGAAGAACATTCTCAACGATTGAAGCAGTCCCAATGTAATATAGCTACATCACTTCATCAACTATATTTCTCGTAGCCACCTCACACTTAGTGAGTCCTGAAAAGATATAAACAAAAGGGAATGAGCAACACTATGCTCAGTAGAGAAAGCCATTACTCACCTTTAGGTTTTTATCATTACCACATTAAAATCTGCATGGTTAGTAAGTTACATCATATTCCAGATTATGAGGTTTATTATGATCACATCTTATGGATACCGTAGTTAATCATTACCAAGTGTCATAATTACACATTTATACAAATATTAACAATCATCATTGTTCCTAGGTATCCATGTTAAATTGAGTATCACTCAACTCATCGAAACCCAAATGGGCGCACTTGATCACCCTATAAACATTCCAAGGGTGTTCCGGTGAGGGGACATCAAGCCCCGAGTCCTCACCAAATCAATTCCTGTACAGTGTGTTCTGGGACTTTCAACCCAAGGAAGCGTCATCGCCTTCCCCCTATTTTACCTTTTAGGGTATTCATGCCCAAGGACGTAACCGTCGCCCTCTTCATGTCTCACAATTTCTCTATATTGAATCATTATCAATAGAGTTAGTTTTCCTAACCATGCTTCTCAATTTATAACATGTGTCAATTCATTATGTTCCTCGCCGTACAATACAAGACGAGTCCATGTCATAGTTTCATATGTGATAATCATATAATATCAGTTCAACATAGATATATATATATTGCGGCAAAACAATCAATTTTAATTCTATAAAAACCTCACAAAAGATGAGTAATAGAATCCCTACCTTTTAAGCTTATCAACAGTCTCTTAATCCTGGAATCAATTAACGTTAGCTCCATACTCCCTTGATCCTAAGGCGTGCATAAGGACAATTAAAACTAAAGCACAACATACAACTACATTCATAAAATTTATTTTAATTTAATCTTAGAATTTCAAGAAATAACCACTGCCCATAGAGGTATTATAAAGTTTAACAATATAAATTTTCTGTCTAGGGCATATACACTTAGACTTCATACATATGCTCCAAAATAGCAACAAACATATACTTAGGTTTAAGAACGCAAATTTGAATAATCCTTTAGTATAAAAGAAAATTTATAAATGAAAGACTAAATTTGTTCATAAGATTCTAACCTCGGATTATGGTTAGTTGGAAGCTTGAAATGGCTTCAAAACAGGTTCCTTTACTTCGGTATGACTGAAATTCTTGCTCAAATGGAGGTGATGGTGGCTGATTTTTATGGCTGCCTTGAAGAAGTTCTCTAAGTATTTTGCTTCAGCAAAGAAATGAGAAGAAGAGTGTGGGAACCGTGGAAGAGAAAGGAAGAAAAGATGAAGTCTTTGAAGAGAAGTGATAGAAACAATTATAGAGGAGACATGTTGAAGCATGTCACGGAGGAAATAAAGAAAATGAGGGTCAAGAGTAGTTGGAAAAGATATCCTTATGTCTCATCTAAAGACTTTAACACACATAATGCCAATATGACATTTTTGAGATTTATTAGAAGTTCTAAGGCTTTTTAGTAATCATACTAAATAAATATAGGAGAATTTTAGAAAACTTAAAAATAGATAAAAATAAATATTATAAAATAAATTTAAATGAAGCAATTTTTTTTATACATTAAAAATTAATTTAATTACCTCAATACCCGTTAGGAGAATAACGGGTGTCACAATCTTCTTAATGCTGGTTCAACATTCTCTTGAGGAGGATGTTGATCAGCTGGCTGTTCAACTGGATCTACTACTTCTTGATCAGCAATCTGTGGAACTTGAATGACTGGCTGTTGTTCAACACGCGTTTGAACTGTAGGCGTGTCACGTATAACAATCACTCTATCATATGAAGTGGAAGCTTGAGCATCTGGTTCAACATTCTCTTGAGGAGGATGTTGATCAGCTGGCTGTTCAACTGGATCTACTACTTCTTGATCAGCAATCTGTGGAACTTGAATGACTGGCTGTTGTTCAACACGCGTTTGAACTGTAGGCGTGTCACGTATAACAATCACTCTATCATATGAAGTGGAAGCTTGAGCATCTGTATGATCTTTCTTTGGAACGGTGTTCCAGGATCGATCGCTCCCACTGATCAAGTCATTCTCAAGAAATTTCGCATTCCTTGATTCCACAAACCTAGTGGTATGTGATGGACAATAAAATCTGTATCCCTTAGACCGTTCAGCATATCCAACGAAATACCCACTAATGGTCCTTGGGTCTAGCTTCTTTTCTTGTGGATTATAGACTCTTACTTCAGACGGGCATCCCCAAACGCGTATATGTCGCAAACTCGGTTTCCAACCTTTCCATAACTCGAACGGTGTCTTTGAGACAGCCTTGGTTAGAACTCGGTTTAATATATACACAGTCGTCTTAAGAGCTTCAGTCCACAAGGACCTAGGAAGCTTGGAGCTGCTAAGCATGCTCCGCACCATATCCAACAATGTTCGGTTTCTTCTTTCTGCCACACAATTTTGATCTGGAGAACCAGGCATAGTATATTGGGCAACTATCTCATGTTCTTGAAGAAACTTCGCAAATGGACCAGGCGCTTGTCCATCTTCGGTGTATCTACCATAGTATTCACCACCTCTATCAGATCTCACTATCTTTATTTGCTTACCACATTGTTTCTCTACTTCTGCCTTAAACACTTTAAAGGCATCTATAGCTTCATGTTTGTTATGAAGTAAGTAGAGATACATATATCGTGAGTAATCATCAATAAAAGTAATGAAATACTTTTGACCATACGCGTCTATGTCTGGACTACAAATATCTGTATGTATGATCTCTAATATGTCTGAACTCCTATTGGCACCTTTCTTTGACATATTGGTCTGCTTTCCCTTTATGTAGTCCACACAAGTGTCAAAGTCAGTGAAATCTAGAGTACTAAGTACCCCATCATTCACTAGTCTCTTTATTCTCTCAATAGAGATATGACATAATCTACGGTGCCACAACATAGAGGAATCTTCACTCATAACACATCTCTTAATGCCAGCATTATCATGAACATGCATAGAAGTATAATAAGTTTTATCTTGTAAATTAATTTTGAAAAGACCATTTGACAATATACCATTTCCAATAAGTTCAGATCTATAAAACAAACTAAATATAGTGTCTGAAAAATTAAAGGAAAATCTCAATGGTACAAGCCTTGAAACTGAAATTAAATTCCTAGAAAAACTAGGAATATAAAATGTCTTTTCTAATTTTAAAATAAAACCACTAGATAAAACTAAATTGCATGTTCCGACAGCCTCTACATGTGAGTGCATCTTGTTGCCTGTATAGATGCACTACTCACTTCCCACTGGCTTCCTTAGGCCTTGCAATCCCTGCAAGGAATTAGTAACATGGATTGAAGAACCAGAATCAATCCACCATGTGTTATGTTCAACGTCAACCACATTAGATTCATAACAGACAAGTGAGAATTGAGTACCTTTTTTTTTGTCAAGCCATCTCTGATATTTAGGACAATCCTTCTTTATGTGCCCCTTCTTTTTACAAAAGAAGCACCTGGATTCCTTCTTGATATCAGCCTGAGCAGATAGTTTGCCTTTTCCCTTATTATTGGCTTGGCCCTTGTTCTTCCTTTGAGTTGCCAGATGCACACTCTCTCCCGCTTCCATAGCAAGCCTTCCTTCTTCCTGGACACACATGGTCATCAATTCATTGATGGACCACTTATCCTTATGTGTGTTGTAGGATATCTTGAAAGGTCCATATTGATATGGAAGAGTGTTGAGGATGTAGTGCACAAGGAGGGTTTCAGACATCTCAACCTCAAGTGTCTTCAGCTGAGCCGCTATATCCCTCATTTGCATGATGTGCTCACGCACACCATGAATTCCAGTGAGCTTCATGGATGAAATTTCCATTATCAAAGTGCTAGCCAAGACTTTGTCCGATGTAGCAAACTGCTCATCAATTGCCTTCATCAGAGCTCGCACGTTGTCATATTGCTCCAATGAACCACGTATGCTAGCCGAGATTTTCGTCTTTATGAACATTATGCAGAGGCGATTAGATCGCTCCCACTTTTCATAACGGTCCACGTCATCTGGCTGGCTGGTCTCCGTAATGGCAGGTGGTTCATCCTTACGGATAGCCAGGTTAATGTCCATGATTCCTAAATGAAGAAGAATTCTCTCCTTCCACACTTTATAATTGTCTCCCTTAAGTTTGGGAATGTCACATTAGAAATTAGAGTAACTCACAGTATGCATAGCTGCATAATAAAACATACATGCTTATGTTATTAAATTGAGGCTACAATACTTTATGACATGTTTACCAATGTAAATCATGCATTAAAATATGAATCAAATGACATAAAAATTACCTGTGGGCTAAATTTTTAACTCAAACAGATTCATATATCCTTATGATGACGCTATTAAATTATATGCCCTTTTCTTAATTCCTGTGGGTAAATTAAGAAAGATAATTTGATACATCATCCTAACTAATCATATTAAATACAATAAAAATTCCTGTGGGATAAAATTTATCATATTACATATGATTAATCACAATTTAATGTCTTTTTACCATATGTGATTTAAACATCTTACATAATTTTTGCATAATTAAAGATGCTGTGGCTACTCTTTAATTATTCAAAAATTAAATACATATATCACAAGACATTTATTCTTAAATTTTTGCTCATAAAATAAATTGCAATTACCTTAAGCAATAAATAAATATGAACAAAGAACCATAATTTATGTACTAATTTTCATTATGTATATATTAAAATTATACATTCAAAAATATAATTTAGCACATTATTGCACAAAATTAAATGTACTAAATTATTTAACTTAATATTGCATGCATAATTTTAAATCAAAAATTATACATAATGAACACTATATGCACATAAATTTATAAAATTATATCCACACAATTACTGTATAATATTCATAATAAATACCAAAAAATTATGAATATTCAAAATTATGAATTTTTCATAAATTATTCCATAGTATGAAAAATTTCATAAAAATATTAAAATTGTGGATATTATGAAAATTTCATAAAAATTATAAAACTGAAAATTTTTAAGAAAATTTCCCCAAAAATATCACTTTATAAAATCTGAAAAAAATCAAAATTTTTTTTTTTTTTAATTTTCGGGTTTTTTTTTCTGCATATCGAAAAACGGCATGTCGTTTTGGTCATTAAGACCAAACGACTTTGTCGTTTCATTGCTCTAAAGTCAGCCCTTTTACTGTCCAAACGACATGTCGTTTGGTCCTTAAGGTCCAAACGACTTGTCGTTTTTTAGCACAGAAACGATCCCTTTTACTCACAAAACGACATGTCGTTTTGTGAGTGTCGTTTTGGCTGTCCCAAATCCAAACAACATGTCGTTTCAGCTCGTCTTCAACCTCTGAACGGGTCGTCTCGACCCGGATGACCCGAACTCTGACCCGGTTTCAGACCCGGCTCGTTTTTCACCGTCCGAACACCAATTTTGATGTTTCAAATTGCAGAATTCATAGAAATCTAATGCCTAAATGATTTCTAATCTTAGTTTCAATTGAGAAACTCTAAAAATCAAAACCCAAAAATCAAAAAAAGTTTCCATCGTGCGTCCAAAACACGGTGAATATTTTGCATATTTTCCAGTTTTTCAAGCAAGGCAGAGGTCGTTTTACGGCTCTGATGTCAAATGTAAAACATAAAAATCAATTCAAGTATGCTATAAACTGTATGAATACCAAGAATTGAAAACGAAAAACGGAAGCGTGAAAAAAATATTACCTCCTGCCATTGTTGTTCAAACGGTGTGCTGTGACTACCTGCACTTGGGATGCTTCCAAGTTCTCACAAAAACTCAATTGATGGTGTAAGAATTTTATTAGAATTTTTGAAACTTGGGGACCCAATTTTCTTTCACAAAATTCTGTACGTGAAAAAAATTTCTGAATTTCTCTTTCTCGCTCACGATACATTTCCTCCCATCAAGGTAATATATATAGCAAGAATTTCAGTTACCAAATTAATATGGTTTAATGAAAATATAATGTGAGACCATTTATGTAAAGCTGTTACAGGAATTTAATTGGTTTCAAAATGAAACCGTTGGCGGGCAAATGTAACAGTTACATGCACGACCAATTTATACTGTCTACAAACGCAAATAATTTTAAAAACCAAAGCCAAAGTGCTCAAACAACACTCAATTACCCTTGCAGTCTTTTTTATTCTTTTTCGACCCAAAACTTGCCATTCCATTTCATGCCAACAGACGGATAAATCTGAATACAACTGTAACGCCCCTATATGGGGGTTAACAGTTTTTAATGAGATAAAATAAAAATAAATAATAAAAGTAAAACCTTAAAAATAAAATTTGCCCGGGACTTAAATGAAAACTCTCAACTCAAAAATAAAAATATAAACGATAAATAAACCACAGTTTTAATGTAGCACCTTAAATTTAATAATATAAACTGTTGTCATCATCATTTTAACCCTCAACACATTATAATACAGTCACAGAAAGTAACAATTGATGCTTACATTATCATGAAGAACATTCTTTACAATTGAGCAGTCCCAATGTAATATAGTTACATCACTTCCTCAACTATATTTCTCGTAGCCACCTTACACTTAGTGAGTCCTGAAAAGATATAAACATAAGGGTATGAGCAACACTATGCTCAGTAGAGAAAGCCATTACTCACCTCTATCATTACCACATTAAAATCTGCATGGTTAGTAAGTCACATCATATTCCAGATTATGAGGTTTATTATGATCACATCTTATGGATACCGTAGTTAATCATTACCAAGTGTCATAATTACACATTTATACAAATATTACCAATCATCATTGTTCCTAGGTATCCATGTTAAATTGAGTATCACTCAACTCATCGAAACCCAAATGGGCGCACTTGATCACCCTATAAACATTCCAAGGGTGTTCCGGTGAGGGGACATCAAGCCCCGAGTCCTCACCAAATCGATTCCTGTACAGTGTGTTCTGGGACTTTCAACCCAAGGAAGCGTCATCGCCTTCCCCCTACTTTACCTTTTAGGGTATTCATGCCCAAGGACGTAACCGTCGCCCTTTTCATGTCTCACAATTTCTCTATATTAAATCATTATTAATAGAGTTAATTTTCCTAACCATGCTTCTCAATTTATAACATGTGTCAATTCATTATGTTCCTCGCCGTACAATACAAGACGAGTCCATGTCATAGTTTCATATGTGATACACATATAATATCAGTTCAACATAGATATATATATATATTGCGGCAAAACAATCAATTTTAATTCTATAAAAACCTCACAAAAGATGAGTAATAGAATCCCTACCTTTCAAGCTTATCAACAATCTTTTAATCCTGGAATCACTTAACGTTAGCTCCATACTCCCTTGATCCTAAGGCGTGCATAAGGACAATTAAAACTAAAGCACAACATACAACTACATTCATAAAATTCATTTTAATTTAATCTTAGAATTTCAAGAGATAACCACTGCCCATAGAGATATTATAAAGTTTAACAATATAAATTTTCTGTCTAGGGCATATACACTTAGACTTCATACATATGCTCCAAAATAGCAACAAACATATACTTAGGTTTAAGAACGCAAATTTGAATAATCCTTTAGTATAAAAGAAAATTTATAAATGAAAGACTAAATTTGTTCATAAGATTCTAACCTCGGATTATGGTTAGTTGGAAGCTTGAAATGGCTTCAAAACAGGTTCCTTTACTTCGGTATGACTGAAATTCTTGCTCAAATGGAGGTGATGGTGGCTGATTTTTATGGCTGCCTTGAAGAAGTTCTCTAAGTATTTTGCTTCAGCAAAGAAATGAGAAGAAGAGTGTGGGAACCGTGGAAGAGAAAGGAAGAAAAGATGAAGTCTTTGAAGAGAAGTGATAGAAACAATTATAGAGGAGACATGTTGAAGCATGTCACGGAGGAAATAAAGAAAATGAGGGTCAAGAGTAGTTGGAAAAGATATCCATGTCTCATCTAAAGACTTTAACACACATAATGCCAATATGACATTTTTGAGATTTATTAGAAGTTCTAAGACTTTTTAGTAAACATACTAAATAAATATAGGAGAATTTTAGAAAATTTAAAAATAGATAAAAATAAATATTATAAAATAAATTTAAATGAAGCAATTTTTTTTTATACATTAAAAATTAATTTAATTACCTCAATACCCGTTAGGAGAATAACGGGTGTCACAGCTCTACCCCCCTTAAAGAAATTTCGTCCTCGAAATTTCAATTCTAGTAATACTAGTAAAAATTATGATTCCACTATGATTCCAATTCTGAGTCTAAACCGTTAATGTTCTTTGTCCTCCAAATTTAAGTTATCGTAACTCCACTTATTTACTTGCATAATAAATCTTACTCTAAATTCTAAATCCCTCAATGAGAGTATTTCTGACAAGTTTCAACTTATAACACCGTGTAATAGTCTAAGAATCTGATCAGGCATACATATTGACCATACCATGATTCCAGTCCTTCATTGTCCATGGACTGTGATTTACAATCACATTTAAGGAGATTGCCAGAGAAATTTTATATACTTCATCTTTAGGTTCCTTTTCCTTTTTGAGTAAGGAAAAGTCAAATATATTTGATTTCATACCTCAACTAATAAACTAAAACATAATCATAAAACATATATCACAAACACTTTTATTCAAAACTATACATTAAACTTATTCATAGAGATATTAAACGGAATCTCAGAGTTGCAAACATACCCGACATATTTTTCATTAAACAGCTATCCTCATGACACAAACATTCAATCCAAATAATATACTCATATTTCATATGGAATATCCCCATAACTGACTCTGGTACTTCCACATAATATTAACAGAATATTACACATTACAAACATGATACGGATACGTTTCGAGAGTACAAGGCACTCCGTATACCAGCTATCCATATCATGCATGCTTAGAGGATACAAAAACATCGATAAACAAAAGATCGGACCTTAAGAAGGATGCGTTTCGAGAGCATCAAGTACTCCGTATCCAGCCATCCCGGCATTAGGCTCAATGAATCTAAAAGATTTAACAACGACGTACCACAAGAAACACATAATACAAGGCAAACGGTTATTCGTAACACACGAAATACGGACACACATGCCTACATGCCAAAGATAAAACAAAAAGATTACAGATGGAGATTCAAATCAATTGGCCGCTCCCGGCTTTCCCTTTCCCATTCAAGCTTGGATGTTGCAGTGTCGGATTCTGGATGTATGATTTGCATTTTATCTATCAATTCCTCAGCTGTTGAAGCAGTGACAAAGATTTGTCTCTCCGATTCTGTAGTGATGTTTTCTTCCACAGCGTAATCTAGAAATTTCAAAAGACCGTCATAAAAACCCTTTACGTTCAGCAGACCCAAAGGTTTGGAATAAAAGCCCAACAATTGCCCACAAGCAACTATAAATATTTCCTCAAGAGTACCTAGACCACCAGGTAATGCTATAAAAGCATCAGAATTATAGATTATGTCTTTAAAATTTTTAGGGATACTCCTGACTCCTTCTCCCTTACCTATGGCTTCCTTACAAAGGTTTCCTTCAACTGGAATATGAGGCCAAATTCTTACATCAGTAGCGTCGCTAGACCTAGCTGCTAGTGTCATATTTACCATCATTTTTATACTACCACCCCCATAGATTATGTTAATCTTCTTGCGTGCTAGGACTTGCCCTAAGTGATTTGCAGCTTCTAAATAAGCTTTATCTTTTCCAAGGCTGGAACCACAAAAGACACAGACATTCTTTATTTTCTTCGTGGACTGGGAGGTAGACATATTTGGTTTATAGAAGTGGTTGCTTAATGTCTGCTCCACTTAGACTTCGGGTTCTACATGAGTTTTTAAAGATGAGAAATATACAAAAAGGGCTAAAGAGATAGACGAGTAGGTAATGAAAAGGTAATCCAAAGATTTAAACAAAATCTTGTGCGGATAAGAAAGTAAGATAAGGTGATTGATAGTTTACAGAAAATCTGATTCACTTTTTGAAAAAGATTAGACTCTAATTGTATAACTTTTGACAATTGAGAACAATTCGACAGAAGACCCTCATGACACAACTGTAGACTTTTTGACAAATATACACCAAGTCTAGAAATTTAATATAAACGACAAATACTGTAGAACTTTTGAAATTTGAGACACAAATCTTGAAATATCTGGATAAGCTTTTCAAAATTCAAACATATTACTGTACCGTATGTAACGTGTCTGATAAAATAATATATTTTATTATATATATATTTAAGAAAATCATAAATTAAATAAGATATTAACACTTACTGTATCAATCTAATAATCACAATTATTTCAAACACAAAAGCAAATATTCTGAGTAAAAGAAAAACACAAACTGTTGAACATCAGCTAAAACTACTTCAAATAAGTAAAGACTAAATAACCTTTATAGAGCGATGACTTATTCCCCATCCAGTTTTCTTATGGCTTGGCAAACAGGATCTAGAAATACCACATTCCTGAGGCGTTGTCTTTCTGTATAAAATTTAGGCCAGAGTTTAAAAATAGCTCCTTGAACATATCCACTAGGGTGACCGTGAAGAGGAGGATGGATGCTATCCAAGTTTTCCTTTGAAAGTCCATCCCTACAAAACCTTATTTTATCCTCTCTATTCGTAGACATATAACCAGGTGAAGTACATTTACCGTTACAATTTTGTCTTCCACATTTGTTACAAGCGACCACGATGGCACGAGCTCTTCTTTTCATTGCACTTCGACTGGTACCTGTTCCTGGTAAACCGACATCTTGACTAAAGTCACTCGGACGGATTTTCCCCTCTATTAACATTCTCACATCACAAGGGATACCAAAACGCATAAGAATCCACAACCGAGTAATTCTAGCCTTGTATTTCTTTCTGAGAATCTTTTGGGAGAGTGATGGGAAATACTTTCTCAGGTGTTGGTACTTTGGGTCCATGATGAGATGAAATAAGAGTAAATAGAAAGGAAAAATTAAGATAGTAAATTGCAGAATCCTAGAATTCCTTCTTCTTTTGGAGGAAAAGAAGAATTTTTAATGAAAAAGAAGAGGATTTGCGATTTAAAGAGAAAATAACAAATTAAGAGAGAAAAAGTGAACTCGGAGAAATAAGCTCCTATGCACAGTAAACGTATTTGTAAACAATAATTAAACCACTGTATATGACACGTATAGAAACCACGTGGGAGAGACAGTGTGAATCAAACTGATTTAGGATTTGAACTAGGCCCAAATGTTCTAAGTTGAAAATGGTCAGGTTGTTTCGGGCCTTAACACATTTAGAACAAGTTAAATAACAAACATAAAATTGAAAACCAATTTGTATAAATCTTAAACCCAATTTAAAGCCCACTATAGATAAAGTTAACTATGAACAACAAATCTAATTTAACGACAACAAAGATCTTCCTGAATGATATTTAAAATCATTTCATAACAACATAATCTTCCAGCAACTCAAATAATTTTGTTTTAATCAAAACCTTATTGAACAATGCATACACCCATATGTTATTCCTAATACTCAACATCTATCAATGGATTCATCATCATTACTACCAAGGGTTTAGAATGTGACTAACCTTGAAATCAATACGATTTACGTCTTTCAACGTAGACCATATAAATGAACAAAGACACTTGATGTTACTACTTAAGAACATCTACAATCCCCACAATTCTACTTATACAATATATAATTTCCTCATATAACAAAACCTTAGGTAACCAAAAGATTCACTGATACACTTAAATACAATGTATGTAACGAAATATTTCAATTTTGAGATTCATGTATTCTAGACTTTACACAGTCTCAACAGACCAAAAGTCTAACATTTATCTCTTTCAAGATTCAATACCATGATTCTCAACTTATATCATATTCCTCAAATAAATAGAACTTTTAAGAAAAGACATTGACACTTATGTGCTCCATCGAATCCACACATAATCATTACTTAGGTTTGAATCAATTACGAAAAATTTGGCATATCTATGTCAAACTTTAAAATCAATAAATCAAGCCTTATATTTCTTATTGTTTTTCACGAGACAAAAGGCTCTTAAATCCTCGTATCTATATGAATTTCTCATCGTTTATACGAATTAAATATGCTTATAGATCCAAATATTATACGAATCTCTCATAAGCATTCTACTTATAAACTCATTCCATATAATTATCATTCCCTCATAACTATTAATACTTTCCTTCTATATAATTATTGTACTCATATAACTATTAATATTTTCATTCTATGGCCTTTCCATGTTACATCCTTCTAGACTGTATAAATCAATGTGAAGGTTCATTTTGATGATGACAATGAAAATTCAGCTTCAAAACCATCTCAAAAATATATTTTTTTAAAGTGGTGCTACACTCCCTAGGTTAACCGAACCTAGGCTCTGATACCAAAAATTCTGTAACGCCCCTATATGGGGGTTAACAGTTTTTAATGAGATAAAATAAAAATAAATAATAAAAGTAAAACCTTAAAAATAAAATTTGCCCGGGACTTAAATGAAAACTCTCAACTCAAAAATAAAAATATAAACGATAAATAAACCACAGTTTTAATGTAGCACCTTAAATTTAATAATATAAACTGTTGTCATCATCATTTTAACCCTCAACACATTATAATACAGTCACAGAAAGTAACAATTGATGCTTACATTATCATGAAGAACATTCTTTACAATTGAGCAGTCCCAATGTAATATAGTTACATCACTTCCTCAACTATATTTCTCGTAGCCACCTTACACTTAGTGAGTCCTGAAAAGATATAAACATAAGGGTATGAGCAACACTATGCTCAGTAGAGAAAGCCATTACTCACCTCTATCATTACCACATTAAAATCTGCATGGTTAGTAAGTCACATCATATTCCAGATTATGAGGTTTATTATGATCACATCTTATGGATACCGTAGTTAATCATTACCAAGTGTCATAATTACACATTTATACAAATATTACCAATCATCATTGTTCCTAGGTATCCATGTTAAATTGAGTATCACTCAACTCATCGAAACCCAAATGGGCGCACTTGATCACCCTATAAACATTCCAAGGGTGTTCCGGTGAGGGGACATCAAGCCCCGAGTCCTCACCAAATCGATTCCTGTACAGTGTGTTCTGGGACTTTCAACCCAAGGAAGCGTCATCGCCTTCCCCCTACTTTACCTTTTAGGGTATTCATGCCCAAGGACGTAACCGTCGCCCTTTTCATGTCTCACAATTTCTCTATATTAAATCATTATTAATAGAGTTAATTTTCCTAACCATGCTTCTCAATTTATAACATGTGTCAATTCATTATGTTCCTCGCCGTACAATACAAGACGAGTCCATGTCATAGTTTCATATGTGATACACATATAATATCAGTTCAACATAGATATATATATATATTGCGGCAAAACAATCAATTTTAATTCTATAAAAACCTCACAAAAGATGAGTAATAGAATCCCTACCTTTCAAGCTTATCAACAATCTTTTAATCCTGGAATCACTTAACGTTAGCTCCATACTCCCTTGATCCTAAGGCGTGCATAAGGACAATTAAAACTAAAGCACAACATACAACTACATTCATAAAATTCATTTTAATTTAATCTTAGAATTTCAAGAGATAACCACTGCCCATAGAGATATTATAAAGTTTAACAATATAAATTTTCTGTCTAGGGCATATACACTTAGACTTCATACATATGCTCCAAAATAGCAACAAACATATACTTAGGTTTAAGAACGCAAATTTGAATAATCCTTTAGTATAAAAGAAAATTTATAAATGAAAGACTAAATTTGTTCATAAGATTCTAACCTCGGATTATGGTTAGTTGGAAGCTTGAAATGGCTTCAAAACAGGTTCCTTTACTTCGGTATGACTGAAATTCTTGCTCAAATGGAGGTGATGGTGGCTGATTTTTATGGCTGCCTTGAAGAAGTTCTCTAAGTATTTTGCTTCAGCAAAGAAATGAGAAGAAGAGTGTGGGAACCGTGGAAGAGAAAGGAAGAAAAGATGAAGTCTTTGAAGAGAAGTGATAGAAACAATTATAGAGGAGACATGTTGAAGCATGTCACGGAGGAAATAAAGAAAATGAGGGTCAAGAGTAGTTGGAAAAGATATCCATGTCTCATCTAAAGACTTTAACACACATAATGCCAATATGACATTTTTGAGATTTATTAGAAGTTCTAAGACTTTTTAGTAAACATACTAAATAAATATAGGAGAATTTTAGAAAATTTAAAAATAGATAAAAATAAATATTATAAAATAAATTTAAATGAAGCAATTTTTTTTTTATACATTAAAAATTAATTTAATTACCTCAATACCCGTTAGGAGAATAACGGGTGTCACAACAACATTAATAAATATATGTGGTGTTTGACGATATGAGTTAAAACCAAAGTTCTTAGTTAGTTTAATATAAAGCTATCACATGCTTCAATATCAAAAAGAAAAAAGTATGTTACAATGTTTTCAATTAAAATAGCTCAAACTATTAGTTGTAAGTTTTAACAAATACTACCAAACACTTTAATAATTAAATAAAAAAAGGACATACAATATTAGCACCAACTTGGTGCTCTGTAGGTTAATTAACTTCTCCATTCGGATCCAATCGATAACGTCTCCATCAAAATATCTTGACTGGCAGTGCAAATCGTATCCATCAGCAGAAAGTTTAAAACCTCACAACTCCATGTAGAATGTTTGAAACGCTTTTAAAACTTTATACTATTTTCTTTTATATGTTACAATATTTTTTGTTTTAACTATATTTCTAAACACCTTATAGTTGAACCAACCACCTTAAAGGCATGGTAATTTGAAATTAAACAATGTTGGTCTATGCTAAAAAGTTGAGAACGTGACAAATTGACCCAGATTTGTATTATCGATACCCTCTTCCCATGAATCAATTTTGTAGAGAAAATGAGGGAAGTTATTGCAATTAAAGTTAATGAGATTTACACATTTTATTTAATTATTTATTTGAAAAAAGCACATGTAGTCACTGGTATTACCCTCACAATTTCCATGAAATGTAACCCCAAAATAGGGCATGCCTCATGAAGAAGTGATCAAGTGAAATCTGGCAACTTTTATCAAGTGTCCATTCGGGGAAAATTTTGAGTAAATTGTATTTTTACAAAACTAATTATGCATTTTTAAAAATATTTGAAGCAAATAATAATTTTACTAGGTAGATACAAAATTTACTAGGTAAAAAATCTATTTACTATAAGTAAAAATAATTTGCCAAGTAAATTTTTCTATTTGCGATTATTTATTCTAGATATTTATAGAACATTCTATTTGCTTCAATTACTTAATATTTACTTAAATGAAAATCTCCCTTTAAGCAGAGAAACTACAAACAAACTCGTGCAAAATCCTATTCTCAAAAAAAAGAAAAAAATAAAAAACAAAAACAAAAACTAAATTTAACTCAAAATATGTTATAACTTCGTGACTTACCAAACCATGCTCCTTGAAAGTAAAACGCCTCCTTTTTCCCCATAATTTACGTGCCACGAGATAAATTAAATGGGTCTATCATGATCCTTTCAAATTACATTGGTCTTACATGATCCTCTTATTTGGGCTACAAGGAGCCACTTGTCTTGCTTCCACACGTCCAATTTATTCAGTCCTCAAATCTGATTGAGAATGCATATTTGACCCCGCATCCACATAGTCCAAGTCCTTTGTGATTTTAGATACTATACGGATAATTACATTTAACCCATGCGGTAATAACGTACTTCATTGCTAACAAAACAATAAAATCTAATTTAAAAAATATATTATATATAAAATTGATATTTATAATTTTATAAATAGTAAAATTTTAATCTTTCGAAGATAAAAATGATTTTTGTTTCGCCCCAAAAGTTTTATTTTTGTTGCTCTTCTCCTGTTCAAAAGCTTTTTCACTTTTTTTTTTGGGCTAAAATTGTACTGATGTGCCCGTCCCTAAGGTTTGAACCTTGGATTTGTCCTACCCACTCTTCTCCTCCCGGCCAGAGTACTAAATGTGTCAAAAGTGTTGGGGAATTAGGCGACTCCTAATTCCAAGGATCGCAAGAACGAATGATTGCAGAAAATAAATAGGAGAAAAGAAGAAAAAGAGACACCAAATTTTTATACAGGTTCGTCCAAAATTGAGACTACGTCCTGTTTCTGCCGCTTGCAGATTCCACTATGATGAAGGAGATTACAGATTACAAGAGCAGTTTCTCACACACTCACAAACTGTGCTTACCAAAACTCTCTTCTATCTAACACCCAATGGGAATTTTTCTCTCTCAAGGATGAAGCTCTCAAGAATTATGCCTCTCACAATTCACACACTTTTTCACACACAGCTTTCACACGCACAACCCTAGCCATCTTGTGTCTATTTATAACCAAAGGAGGAGAAAATAGCACCTAATGGGAAACCCTAGTGGTTTCCCGTTTTTGGGACCTTTGAATTCGACTTTGATTCAAAACACATCGCGCACAGCGCGTCAGCGCCGCGGCGCTCGAAACGAGCGCTGCGGCGCTCCCCTGCGGCGCCTAGGCGCTCTTCACCTGGCGCCTAGGCGCTTGCCACATTGCGCCTAGGCGCAATTCACCTGGCGCCTAGGCGCTCTCCACATAGCGCCTAGGCGCTCTTGTCCTGGCGCCTAGGCGCTCTTCACCTGGCGCCTAGGCGCCTTCGCCCCAGCGCCGCGGCGCTCTTCTGCCAGAGCCGCGGCGCTTGCTCCCCTTCGAGGACGTGATTTTCTCCCTTTTCCTTCCTTTTGCTGGATTGTCTACTTGATTTGGCTCCATATCTGCAACAAAAAGCTCTTTCTTTTCTTTCTTTCTTTTTTTTTTTACTGAAATATTAGCATAAGTGCGTGATGCATGTATTAAGTTGTAATTAATGTTTTTATAATATAGATTATGAATGAAAAATCAATAGAAGAAAAAGTTAATTTAGAGGTAGTTGAAATGAAAAAAAAAATGAAAGAGCAATCAAAAGGGAAAATATAAGAGAATTTTTGGAGGTAAGATTATAGTAAAGAAATGAAGTCAAAAAGAAAGAAAGAAAGGAAAACACTGAAAAACAAAGAAAGAGAAAAAAAAAAGGTGAAATACCAAAAATGTAAAAAAAAACTAAAGTGTCGAATGTAAGAGACAATGATAGACAAATAAAGTTTAAAAAAAAATTATAAATGAAAAGTATGATAAAACATCAAACGAGTGAAAATTAAAGTAAGAACAAAAAAGAAAAAAAAGATAAAATACCATAAAATTAAGAAAGGAGAAGAACACTATTGTGACAATGCAAGACAAACAATTTTTTTTTATAGCATAAAAAAAGTAAAGCACTAATAAGATGAAACTTAAGAGATAGAAAGATTCAAATAGGAGATCATGGTTGACGAATAGAGTCCCAAAAAAAAAAGAACAAAGAATTAATTAAAAGATAAAGAAAAATAAGAGAAAAAAGAGCAATAAAACGTGCAGTTTGGACTACCAAAAAATAGTAAGATTAAGTAGGAGACTATGGTCGAAAAATAGAGCAAAAAAAAAAAAAAAAAAAGGTAAGATTAACTAATAAAAAAAGCACCAAAACGTGCAGTTTAAACTAAAAAGAGAATAAGTGTAACAATATGCACTCTTTATTATTGTTAAAGAAAAAAAAAATCCTGATTTTTCCTCCAAAGAAGATAAGATTTTGTGTATGATGCAACAATTATCAAATTAAAAATTAAAAAAATGAAAGCATATTCAAAATCTGGAAAAAAAAAATTAAAGCGTGACTTAACGATAAAATAGTAGACGTTCGCCTAGAAAAACGATTAAATAGTAAAAACAATGCATGGAAAAAAATAAATAAAAAAAGGAGGAGAAAAGGGATAATCCGAAATACCTTTCAAAAAATAATTAAAAAAATTCGAAATAGAAAAAGAGAGTATTATCCTATCCATAACAAATCCAAAAAAGAGTTCTCCTCATCTGACTAGTACGTCAAAACCTTCTCTCTATACCATAGAAAATCCAAAAAAGAGACGGCACCTGCTAAAACAAAAGGAACAAAACGTCTTGACACGTCACCCAAAGCTGGCCCAGTTGGCTAAGGAATCAACACCGAATTGCCACTCTACAAGTCGCACGTACCACCGCTCCTCTTCATTGAGATCGAGAACTTCCTCTCTAAAACATTATTTTCAACAATAATTGAATTTCTGCCTCTTCCTTCTTTTGAAGCAACTTTAAATAATTACTTTTTTTTTTTTCTCTTTGGGTTTGGTTTTTGAGTGTTCTTGCATTTGCTATAGAGATTCTTGAGATTTCTGATCAGTTTGGCAATGGCAGCTGCTAGTACTGCTGGAGTTGTTGGTGGTAATGGATTGTCTTGGATTCCGATCAAGACCAACAAGAAGACGATGAACAACAGAGTTAGGGTTTGTAAAGCTTCTTTGTCTTCCTCTGTCATCGATCCGCACCAGACTCTGAGGATCGAACCTGGTGCTTCTGAAGCTGAGGTCAAGAAGGCTTTTCGACAGCTCGCTTTGCAGGCTGGATATCGACGAAAATCTCACATTGCTCTTATTATTATTATTTGTGAAAAACAAAAATATGTTCTTTATTTATTTTAAAAAATAATTTTTAAAAAAATTTATATTATTGATGTTTTTAAAATTTTTATCTCAAAAAATATACGAAAAAACATTTTCAAAAATTTTAAGAAAAAAACAAATGAGGTCATAATCTTTTTTTAAAAGAAAAAAAAAAGAATTTTTGAGATTAATGATCCATTTGTTTTTGTCCTCAAAAATTTTAAAAATATTTCTATATATTTTTTAGGTAAAAATTTTAAAAATATTTTTAATATAATCCTTAAAAAAATTTATTTTTTAAAATAAAAATATTTTTATGTATTTTAAAACACAATAGCAAAGATTTGCCTAAGAATTGGATTTTTTTTTTCCCTTCAATTTTGCGGTATCACCCTGATGTATGCAAAGAAAGCAACTCTGGGGTACAATTGCAAAGGATCAATGAAGCGTACGATGTGAGTACTCTTTTATTTTTTTTGTTTATTTTTTGGTAAAAAAGGAAATTATTTGTCGTGATATATATTGACTTTTTTTTTTAAATATATTGACTTTTATTTGTACTAAATAAATCTTTTTAGATTGTGATGAGCAATTTGAGAGGAGAATCTATGACACCGGACATACACGAAGAGTACGAATACGATCAAGGGATTGATGAGCCGCTGAGAGGAATGAACGATCTAGATTATGACACGTTGGTGGAGTGGATGGTATGGGAAGGAGCTTGGATCAGGGACTACTCGTCCCATATTAATCCCTATCTTTAATTTTTTATTTTTTAATTAACGAATAACAATAGTGAATACACAAAAGAAAGGGTTAAAAACCTAAATTTATCAAATTTAAGAAAACGGTTTCTTTGTACATAATCAAACCAAGGATTATAATTAAGGGTTAATGAGACATGTAGTCTTTTTTATTTATACAATTAAAAAATACCTACAGTTTATAAATATTCTTTATATGTCTCAATGTATATATATAAAGACATTAATGACTATAATAATGATATTGTTAGATTTAAGTTTTTTTAGAATAACTATAATATAGGTATTTAAGATTTCAAACAGATTATGATATGATTATATTAAAAAAAAAAACCCCTGAATTAAGATGTTTGTTGCTTAAATTCAAATTGGTAACTAAAATAACAAATTTAAAATTCCCTAAAAGGATGAAATTTTTTTATCAACAAGTTGAATTTACTGACAAATTAGAATTAGGGTGTTATAATTAAATTAATGATATAAAATTATTAAGTCTTTTTATATGTTTTACTGATTATATAATTGATATATCATTGAGTTAATTATACGTAATTATAATAATACGCAATAACATTTATTTCTTAAGACTTCAAGTGAATGATATTTCTTTTTTTGTGATATGTAATTAAATTAATGATAGAGTATTTATTAAGTCTTTTTGTGTATCTTATATGTTATAAATTGTTATATCATTAAGTTAATGATACGTAATGATAATGATACTCAATGACATTCATTTCATTTTTTTAAAGACTTCAAGTGATAATGATAATGTATTAATATAATATGTTAAAATAAAAAAATATATGTATATTTTTTCCTTATTTAACTATTCAAAAAATAAGAAAATTTGTTATAGAAATTTAAATACATGATAATATTTAGTTAGAGGGTATTTTAAGGTTTTAAATATATGAAATTTTAAAAAAGCGACATATAAGTAATATTTGTATAATAAAGACAGATATTTATTCATTTATTAAAAAATAGACAAATTATATAATTTTTATTATAATTAAAAAATCTCCTCTGCACTTTTTTTTTGTTTGAACTTAAATCCTCTGCCCTTTATGTGCATAGTCTAGGCTGAGTTTTGGGCTTGGCCCTGATCTAGTGAACAGTCATAATGTTAATTTTCTCTTTTATTTTCTGATTTTCTTATTTATGTTTATTTAATTATATATTTTTTTGGTGCGTGCGTTGAATTTCCTCGTTTTAAAGGATCTTGTTTGATTTCACCCAAAAAAGAAAAAAAAAAAGATCTTGTTTGAAGGGTAGTGCCACAGTTTTCTTTCTTTTTAGCTTCTTTTTGATTTTAGCAACATTAAATGCATAGCGACTTGGTATACAGACAAATTACCAAAAAAAAAAAAGACTTGGTATACGGACAAAATCAAGAAACAATTGTAATAATAATAATAATAAAAAAAACATAAAATCAAGTAAAGAATCACACCGAGATTTAACGAGGTTCGGAGATTGAGTCCTCCTACATCCTCGGGACTGGAACCGCTTGTAAAGATCACTAATGAAGAAATAATGTTACACCCTCAGATATCAGTTCAGAACTTTACCTTGTTGCTCTCTCAAATTCTCAGACTAAACTCTCTAAGTCTCACTGTCTAAACAAAATTCTTACAGTACAGAAATCTTAATTCCAAAAAAAGAAAATTAAATTGATAATATCCCTATGCAAACTTTAGCCTATTTATACAAATAAGTCGCAAAACTGAAACTGATGTACACTGGACTTGGAATCACAAGTTTGCCCCCAAGAAATTCGGCTGTGACTGTCTTCTGCAGAAAAACAAGCCCAAATGTTTTTTTTTTTTTTAATCAAAATGGAGATCTTGTAAAACTGATTTAGCACATCGCCAATCACAATGTGTCATCTCACAACAATATGTGTTACAAAATGAAGGTACATGCATACAACAAGTAGTCCACAATTATATTTCCAGGCTGTAAATTGCAACATAATCCTTGGATTAAGCAGAGTGCCAGAAGATTCTCTAATTCTGTTGACACAGGACAAGGTTGAATTTTTAATTGCAAAACCAATTTTAAATGTCAACAGAAGCACAATATACAGTACTCTGCTTTCTTCTTTTTCGACCCGAAATTGTAACTAGAATTCTCACTCTTAAGAATTCTGAACCACATTGACAGTTGAATGAAAAGAGAATGTATATTAGCCACAACTTGGAGTATTTTGGTTGAAGAACATACCTTTTAAAAGCATTGGGCGTTGACATCTAGTTTCGGATTCACCGATAACTTCTCCATATAAAAGAAATAATGATCTGCAGCGCGCAATCCTTGGTTAACTAAATGTATGGCAAGAGCTAACTATCAATTTATGATAGAAGAACAAACATACATACCTTGACTGCTACAAGTCCTATAGCAGCTTATAATTTTATGTTGCACGTCCATCAACACAAAGTTTGAAACCTCAGAGCCATGTAGTAGGACTCTAAAAGGCCAGATATGATGAAATTAATATGTCGACCTATGCTACAGTTTTTTATGACGAATTGACCATCATGAAGAACCGCTTTACCTCGCTCTGGAAAAATTTCTACTCCTCCATGATCAATACAACACCCACCACCTGAAAGTAATTCAAAAATTTTAATTTTTGTATAGAAAATAAGAGGGACATTTTAAATGAGATTTACACTTTGGCTTAAAAAGAAAAGAATTAGAAATAATCACTAAGATAAATGTGCTTTTACCCTCTTAATTCCCTTCAACCTGGCCCAAAACAGGGTATCCTCGTGTTGAATTGATCATCTAGTGAGACTGTCTGGCAATTTCCATTTGTGGCTACCAACGCTATTTCAGAAGAGAAACGTACAGACATGCCCAACGCATGACAAACCTGAAGCCTATAATTTGTCATCAACATATGAATCTAGGGAACAAACAAAAATTGGAAAATCCAAAAATGGGCAGAATTTAGTTTTCATCACTTACCAATTGGAATAAATCACACGGCAAGATCATCACAACGCTTGTGTCTCCACATATAGGGCAAATACTTCTTCAGATTGGACTCGGGTCTACTTTCAATAAGGCTAAAGTCGAAAGAAAATATTAGCACGACAGAATACTATGTATTGAAAGAAAAAAAAAGTAAATTATGAAAAGATTTATAGACCAAAAGTTAACGCATCTTTAAAGTAGAGAATAAAAATATGCAAATAAGATGAAAAAAATTGTGCATGAAACGAGAAAGTGAAATTACCAGAAAATGTTGGAGCGAGATCTGCTTGGGATCCAGAGCCACGCATCATAACACTAGTTGCGTGCTCTTTTATGCTTCTGATGAGCTTCATTCGCTTGATTATGTTTCTTCATCACCACTTTCGTCTTTCTGAATCCAAACACCATCTTTTTGCGCGTACTTTTCATTGATTTGGATGTTTGGGACGTGAGAAATCTTGTGCCATTCTTTTCCAGTCCCCTTTTGGCAATTTGGTTGCAAAATTTTGGATTCTTTGATTGATAAATTTTGCAATGGGGTTAGTTTCAGGAACTCTGGGAGTGTTTCTAGGTTGTGACACTTGGAAATCGTCAAGGAGTGAAGACATGGCATAATTTTTGTCGTTGTTGTTGCGCAATATCCTTCCCATTCTCTCCACTCATCATTCCAATCAAATGAGAGGTCTTTCAATCTCGGGAAGGACGGAATATCCTCCCCTCTGGCTGCAACATTATCTTCTTCGCCTCTTTCTGTTATTCCAAGGAATTCTGGACCCACCTTCTTTAAGCTATCCATGCAATCTATAACCAGCTTAACAAGAGAAGGCATTTTTCCTAGAGGGGGTAAAATCTCACATTTTATACAAAAGTTTAGATCTAGACTTGTCAGATTAGTTAGCAACATCATCCAAGTAGGGGAGACAGTTGCACCTAGGTATTTAGAGATGCTTAAAGATTTTAAATTAGGATGTGGCTGTAAAGATTCAAGAATTTCAGTGTCGCTGTCAAGAATTTCATGAATATCATATATAGCTCATCAACTGGTCTGAAATCAAGTTTCAACGCCAAAAGCTGTTGCATATTCTTGTGATTTATCTTCTCAGCTTCCACGTTCCCGGCGTTTGCGCACCCGTTAATGCTGAGATAACCTTGAAACTGAAGGTGTTTCAGCATGCTCAGATCTTCGAGATCAAGATATGTTTTTCTCTCCTTAGGTACTACTAACATATCTAGTGTTTGTAGACCAGTTAGTTTACCTATTCCTTTTGGCAGGCCCTCAAATTCACGCCCAGTGATATATAGATTTTTTAAGTTGACTAGGTTCACAATCTTCTCTGGTATTGCTCGAAGTGAAAAGCAAGCACGGAGACCCAGAGTTTGAAGATTATACAGATTGAATAATGCGTCAGGCAATTCCTTCAAATTAGAGTTGCCATACAAGTCCAGATATCTTAGATGTTTCAGAAAGCCAATATCCTCTGATAAAGTTTCAATTCCACACTTAACCAAACTTAACGTCCGAAGACGTGCCAGATGAGGGAATGATAATCTATCAGTAGATAGTCTCTCTACATTTGAATCAATGAAAAGTGTACGCAGATTCTTTGCATTGTTCCTTAAGGTAGGAAAATGAACTTCGGATCCAACCCTTAAGGTCAATGACGAGTCCTTTCATCTAGTTCCTTTATATTCTCTTCATCACCATCAACATCCATCAAAACGTATTCACCACTTGTCAGAAATTGGGAAAGTCATGAACTATGTCATGCATTTTGCACTTAATGCCTCCATCAACGGTATCCTCTTTGAACTCTTGAAAAAATGACCTCATAGCCAAACTTTCAAAACAATAACGGCCTTTTTTCTTGGAATTTAGGGCATGACCTAAATAACCTTGTGACATCCACATCTCAATCAAATCATCTCTCAGAATAGGGTAATCTTGTGGATATATCGAACAATATAGAAAACAACGTTTTTCTAAGGCGGGTAGATCGTAATAACTTAGTAAGTATGGGGCAAAAATCTCCTTGACCTTAGGATCTTTTGACTCCCACAGTTCACTGCACAAAATGTCCTCCCATTGACTTATGGTCTTTTTGAAGCGCATGAGACTTCCTAAAGTTTTAGCAACAAGAGGCAAGCCACTTGACTTACTTGCAATTTGCCTACCGATGTCTTCTAATTGTGCACGCTCCTCTATTGTTCTTTCCATGAATGCCAATTGGCTAAAGATCAACCAACAATGCTCGTCAGACAACTTTTCTAAAGTAATCTGACGCATGGCTGCTCCCATCATGATGGCAACTTCTTGCTTTCGAGTGGTCACCAATATCCTACTTCCTGTAGCGCCAATTTTAAGAGCTTCTTGTAATGTTTCCCATCTATCGTAATCTTCGAGCCACACATCGTCCAAGACAAGAAGAAGTCTCTTTCCCTCAACGGACTCATGAATGCATTGTACAAAAGCGTTCAATTCGGCTGAATCGGGAGCACTACTTCCGAGGCCTTCAATAATCGCTTTGGCAATCTTGACCTCCTCGAAAGGATCTGAGACGCACACCCAAATTCTCTTATCAAAGTGGGTCTTAATCGTCTCATCGTTATAAGCTAGCTGGGCAAGAGTAGTTTTTCCGAGACCCCCCATCCCCACAATGGGGATGATATCAAGGCGTCTCCCGCCATCACTGCTCTCGCACAGCAACTTGGTTATTAAGAGACTCTTATCCTCATCTCGACCATGGACTTTGGTTTCATCAATAAGGAAAGTAGTCTGTCGATGCTCAGGTCTTTCAACGACCCTCTTTATGTTGAGATTGTATTTGTCTTTATCTTTGGCAATCCTATCCAAGTCTTCATTCAGTTGTTTGATTTTGAGAGCAGTTTCACGACGCATAGTAAGTCGTTCGACCTTGGTAAAACAGAAGCAGGAAGAGGGCATAAGAGAACAGACCTTCTTGTAAGCTTCCTCTTGTTTGTTGATTTTGTATTCGAGAATGGCAGTGTTCCACTCGTCCAGAACGTCATCCATGTCGTGAGTCGCATTCTTGAGCTTATCCAACCATCTCCTCAGGCTGGCATCGGTCAGTTGTTTCTGCTCTGCATCCTCCAACACAGCTTGAATGTCCTCAAGATTGGTCTTGAGGTTTGCAACGTCTTCTTCCACACCCTTGACCAGCCTCACCTCCTCTTCAATCCACTCAAGAGCCATGGAACCCAAATGTTCAACGAGCAACGAGACTAGAGCTTCGGCCATACTCGGACTTTGAAACTGTTTTCACAATGACAATAGAACTTCTCTGTGAACGATTTGTTGACAATAGGGGAATAACTTGTGAAAGATCTGGATCTAAATAATTGGTGTAGGACCTAGGAGCTCTGATTTGAGATATTAATTAATATTGGCTAGCTGTAATTGAAGGGGATATAGAAAAAAGAAAAAAAAAAAAGGAAGAAAATTTCTTGCTGGTATGAGTTTGCTAATACCCCACTCTTGTTTTTATTTTTTATTTTTTTAAAGTCCTCTTCGAGAATCGAGCCTAATGGTGCAACTTGCTACTTGAAAGGTGAGTTAAAATAAATCATAATATATATATATATATATATGTAGTGCAATGATTTTGCCTGCCACATTTGAATACGTTATCTTGTCGCATGGTGTGAATATTATACAAATAAAATTAGGTGAAAGTTTATAAAAAAAGAAAACGAATTAAAAAAAGAGAAGATTTGAAATCTATTTAAAAAAAAAACAAAATGGTGGTAGGTGAAAAAAAAAATATATATATATATATTTAAAAGAAAAACCAAACAGTAGTTGATCATTAAATTTAGACGAGATTTAAGAACCATTAGACTTAACTACGACTACGAAAAAAAGTCTTCTTTGATTCTTTTTACTAAGGGTGCAACTTACAAGTTGAAAGCTTTGTTAAAACGACTCATAATATTTTTTTGGCAATTAGTATGCCGCCACATTTGAATATGTTATCCACTCAAATGCTGTGAATATTATACAGCTGGATGAGTTGGAACTTCATCGACACAAAAGAGAGAGAGAAAAAAAGTTGGAATATTTATACAAAAGAAAAGGTCATTAAGTAGACAAAAATGACTAACAGACATTAGACTTGAAGCTGTTCGAAATTTTCTTTTATGACTATATGACTAATACCTAAGCAATTAAGTAAAAAGTAAAATGTAAAAAGTAAAAACACATTTCTGTATGGTTTGAGTTTGCTGGCTATGGGTTTAACAAAAGTCTTTGTGATTCTTTTCCAGGAAATTCAAAAAATTGATTGGATATTTGTTTTTGTTCAAAAAAAAAAAAAGGAATATCACACAAAAACCGTAGATATATTGCTTTCGTGACATGAAATATTCATTTCTAATTTTTCAACGTCGCAGAAAACGTGCTAGAATGAAATGTGAAAATCAACAGAAAACTTGTTAGAATGAAATGTCAAAATCAACTTTGCATAGGATCATCAAGTCCAGAATCCTTTAGTAGTACACCTAGTGGGTGGGGTAAGGTCTCTGTCGTTCATGAAAATGACGTGGTTTTACCACTGTAAAGATAAATACGGTCGTTTCACATCTGAAAAAAAACCCAGTAAATCCAGTTCATTTAACAGAGAACAGAAAACCACGTTTATATGGACGCAAGGAGAAGTCTTTTTTTTTTTCGATATTATTAACGAAACTTACAAGAAACATCACCTTTTTTTCTAACTAATTGCAGTAAATATTAGGTTTTAAAACATTTATAATAATTGTCAAGTTTATGATATCTTTGTTTATAATGTAAATAATTTTTATTTACACAATAAATAGACTTATGGTGTAAATAATATATTTAACTTATTATTTACAATATAAATATTTCTTATTTATATTGTAAATATGACATTTATTACAAATATTTTTAAAACTTAATATTTACTTTCAAAAATTTTTAAAATATGATATGTTTCTCATTCTCGGGAAATTTTTTCGATATTATTTGAGCTCATAAAAACGACATGATATTTCTACATGAACATAAAACATCGTATACCAGTTAAACAACATGTAGTTTTCTAAAAAGAACCACCTAACGGTGTGCGGTTTCAAGTCCATGGCATTAAGGGGTGGAGCTAGGATTTTTATAACGCCTCTAAGTGGTGGTTAACAGCTTTTAATAAATAAAAATAAAGATCAAAAAATATAAATAAAACATCAAAAGAAATTTACCTGGGACTTAATTGAAAACTCTTAAAACAAAACAAAAATATAAACAACAATTTAAACCACAGTTTTAATGTAACACCCTAAATTTAATAATACAAAACTGGCATCATCATCATTCCAACTCTCAACAAATCTTAATACAGTCACAAAAAAGTAATATTTGATGCTTACATTATTATGATGGACATTCTTAGCAAATAAAGCAAATCCAACGTTGTACAGCTACATAGCTTCCCTAACTATGTTCTCATCGTTACCTCACAATTGGTGAGTCCTGAAGGAAATAGAAATATGGGGGAATGAGCGACAACATGCTCAGTAGAGAAAACATTATTCACCTTTAGGTTTTTATCATTGCCATATTAAAACCTGCACAATTAATTTATAATCATTATTCATTAATATTATCATGTTCAATTTTGGTGGGTATCTTATGATCATTGTTACCAAGTTTCATACATATATATACACATATTTACTCAGGATTCAATTATACTCATCTATACCCACCGTGCAATGGAATATTATATCACTCAACTCAACGAAACCCAAATGGGCACACTTGACTACCCTCCAAACATTTCAAGGGAGTTTCGGTGAGGGGACATCAAGCCCCGAATCCTCATTAAGTCGTTTCCTATACAATGCGTTTTGGAACTTTCGACCCAAGAGAGCGTCATCACCTCTCTCTATTTTACCTTTTAGGGTATTCGTGCCCAAAGACGTAACCGCCGCCCTCTTCATGTTTCATCATTTCTCTATAATCAACGTTTGTTTATAAAGTTAATTTTTCTAACCATGTTTTTCAATTTGCAACAACATGTATCAAAATCAATATATGGCTCGTTGTACAATACAGGACGAGTTCATGTCATAGTCTTATATATAATAACAGTTCAACATACGTATATATCTTGTAGTAATCAATCAATTTTTAATTCCATAAAACCTCATAAAAAATGAATAATAGAATCCCAACCTCTTGGTGAATACCATGTTAATAACTTCCAGTTCACGATACCAAATTTACCACGTAAGCTCCAAGTACTTTGTTATCCTACGACGCATGAAATTACCATACTTTAACTTAAATCCTAATTTATAATTATGACAATTTACCATTCATTTTTATTAGTGTGTCATAGTCATTAATGTACTAAAATTGTGAATATCAATTTTTTCAACTTAATTTTATTAAAATAACAATAAAATAAAAATATACAATTTTTATTTTGGTACGAAATATGTTAAATGAATTTTTTAAAATAAATAATACAATTATAAAATATTTAGAAATAAAATAATTAAAAAGTTTGATATTCATTATAATAAAATTATTTGAAATTACAAACTTTATATAAAACTATTTATTATTTCTAAAACATAAGTTATCAAATAACTACTCTTGTCCTAGTGGTTTGGCCTCCTTTATTTGTCCCTAAGGTTGGGGATTCAAATCCCACCTGAAGCTAAAATTTGCCTCTATTTTATTATTTTTTTGTTTTGAAAAAAGACAAAAAGCCAGGAAAACGACATAAAATCTGGAAAAATAGACATATAGGTTCTTGATTGTTCTTTACCCATTCTCAAAATTTAGGTTTGTAACATTTTTCTAAGCTTAAAAATGATGTATAATCATACACAAACATCAAAAACACATTTCTCACAAATTTTCATACAAAAATACAACTTAAAATCAAAGTTAAAGTTTTAAAAATTTAACCTTAAAATGTAGCTCAAATATGTGATTTGATCTTGAGAAATCTGTGATTTCTCACAAACATCAAAAACACATTTCTCACAAATTTTCATACCAAAATACAACTTAAAATCAAAGTTAAAGTTTTAAAAATTTAACCTTAAAACGTAGCTCAAATCAGTGATTTGATCTTGAAAACGTTTAAGTCCCCTTGATCTTTGAGTTGTGAGAAATCGTTTGTGGATATTTTTGTGAAAGGACAGCTTGAGGTTTCCTTTGGCTTCTCTTTAGTTTATCTCACCATGGAAGAGGCAACGAAGAAGAAGAGAAAGAAGAAAAAGAAAAGGAAGAAAAGAGATAAAAGAGAGATGTAGAGAAAGAAAGAAAGAAAGAGAGACGTGAGGGAAACAGAGAAAAAGTGAGAATTGATCTGAATAGAGGGGAGATGATTGAGGGAAGCAGGTGAATGAGTGAGTGATATTTCTCTCTTCGGGAGACTTTAGCACATATAATGCCAAAACGGCATTTTCGTAATTTATTAAAAGTTCTAACGGTGTTTCAGTAAATATACTAAATAAGTATAGAATAATTTTAAAAAATTTAAAAATAGGTGGAAATAAATATTGTGAAATAGATTTTAAATGAAATAAATTTTAATTTGACATGCTAGTAATTAATTTAATTACCACAATATCTGTTAGAAAAATAATGGGTGTCACAATTTTTGGTCGGGGGCATAAGCTAAAAATGTCAAAAACACTAGAAACTATCAATATATCAACTTTCAATACTATAAAATAGCTAGAAGGACAAGCATATTCAATTTGTTGAATTTTTTACTACTTAAACGCAAAATTTTCTTTAAAGTTCAGTTTTTTTATTGATTTACTATTCTCTTTGGAGTTTAATTTAATAAAAAAGTAGAACACTTATGAGAGAATGATTTTGATGGAGCAAAATTGATAATAAATTGTTTAGCTAGTTTAAAAGAGATGGATAAAAAGAGTTTTAAGCATAAACACAATCAAGAAAATTATTTTAGTAAGGCAATTAGAAAAATATATTTATGAATTTCATGTTTATAAAAAATAGTATTATTTTAGAGAACTAAAAGAAAAAAAAATACTTAAATAGAGTTACATTTGCAAAATATTGTTGAAATAGGGGCACATTAGAAACAAAAGATTGATAAGGTACATATAAAGATTAATTTTAATAGGGATAAATTGGAGAAAAAATTTGTTAATGATGGAGGCGTAGATAAAATTTTGTAATGAGGGGAGCATACATGAAAAGTTTTTAAAAATTATAGGCACAAGTAAAAATTATAAAAAATTCAAGGGGGAATGTGTCCTCGGGCCTGCAAACTACATGTCGTTTAATGTTCATGTTGCTTCTTGCAAAATAAACGACTTGTCGTTATTTTTTTAATTCACATTTTCGTTTGATCAGTTACTATAGTCGGGGACTGGTCAGTTATTACAGTCGGTCCCCTTAAAAAAAAAAAAAAAAAAAAAGTTTGCTATATTCGGTGTCGTTTTCAATGCTTTAAACCTTTGTTGTTTTATCAATACCATACACAATGTTCTTTATGGAGGGCCCCAGTTGTACACAGAGCTCCTTATAGGCTTACAATTTCTTGTATTCTTGTACAAACAAGGAATTAAGATCTAAATTACTTGAGGAAGGCCATTTTATAGCTATGGATAATGGACGTACAAAGTTCACCACCTTGAAATTCAATAAAAATAACTTGTCCCTGCAAAAATATACAAAGAGAAAGAAAATAGCTTGTTTTGTAATAATCACGGTAAAACGGTACTCAAAATCCTTGAAATTGTTGTATTATCATCGTTGTTTTTTGTGGTACATGATTAACCTTCGTCTCAAATTGGTACAAAAAAAAAAATAATAATGAATGAAGATTACCAGCATTTGCTTTAATGTAGTAGTTAAGTTTATACTTAGTTATGCAATGCTCATGTGTTCTTGTTAAATATTGAATCCCAGATTGTGTCAACACGATCAAACACAAAACGGCAATATGAGACACCAATTATCATACAGTTCCAACACACCAACAAGTACCAAAGAACAGAACAATTATTAACGGGGTTTTGCCAAATCTTTGCTTACATCCTGAGACTTGGCATGCAGAGTCTGATCTTATGAACAGATGACTTACAGCCTCAGATCAATCTTCTCATACAATCTTGATTTTCTCTCGGAACTCACACTATAGAAAAATAACCACTAACCCCAACATTCAATTTTTTATTACCTGTCTTGATGCCCTGAAAATCCACTGTTCATTGTTCCATAAAAACACTCATAACAAGAAATGCATATGGCTATAAGAATGTTACAAAGTTGATCAAGTCTTCAAAACTGGAAATAAATTGAGGATCTCTAGTGGCTTTGTCCTATTATACATACTTTGAAGTTCCTTTGCAGAACCAAGAGACTCTCCTTTCTCAACATCTTACCTTATGCCATGATGCCTAAGTTGGGCAAGACAGTAAATAATGACGTCGAAGGAACGTATTATATACATTGTAGGATCCTGTGACCAAGATATATACTAATTTATTGTTTTTAATTAAAACAAATCGAGTAGAATAATTTATTTGTGCTGTAAAATGCTTCTGTGGTTCTAGACAATTCAAAATAGCACACGATTATGAGGCCATCTTGCTTTCTGGCTCTTACATCCCACAGTTTCTAAGCCTAAAAAAGCTGAACATTGGCATTTAGACAATTATTACATGTGGAAGTCCATAGAATGAGATATTCAGTAATCTGTCATACCCCCAAAATGTGGTAGGGACGTGGACGCAGATATGACATAGAGCAAGGAAAAAGAAATTCATATGCTAAAAAAAGAAGACTCAAAAAATGATTAAAGGTATCTTTTAAAGACTTGTATAAGCAGAGTTTCAGAACAGCATCATATTATTTTCCTAGATAACATTGACTATACGCTTCTAGTTGAACAGATTGATGTTATAATTTGAATCAGCAATCGGTTGGAGCATGGCCAAATATGCTTTTTAGATCATATAATTTTATAATTTTATACCAATACAGCACCAAGCTGTGCAGTTTTTATGATGTTAGCAGTGCCATAGAATTTTGGGTAACGTAAATGTACTTAGATGGATTAAAAATTGGCATCTAATTTCCCGTTTGTAATTGAGCTACCCACCGAAATGTTTCAAGTTGCAGTCAGTAATCCATTGGTTTACTATATCTGTTACGAGATTCAACCGCTGACCGCATCTTTTTCATATCTTTACAAATAAAACCAGAGAGCTCGCAAAACGTATCATAGTTACTACATGTTGCATTGTATAAAGATGGAAGTGGATTTACGTGAAACAATAATTTGAGAACAAAATCTAAAGGAATTAAAACAAGAAAGAACACAAAGATTTACGTGGTTCAGATCAATGTCATCCTACATCCACGGGGCAGACTAGGGTGAATACATCACTAATCAAGAAACCAATCAAGAGTACAAGGTTCTTCTGCTATTTTTTTCTTCCAGAAAACTTCCTCTCAATCTCACTCAGCTCCCTTACACCTCGCTCTCAAGGACACACCAAAGAGTTCTGTTATATTGAAAGTTCTCTCGCGCAGTAATCACCTATCCAAACGTGTTTCCCAACTAACATAACCACCCTCTGTTATGGATTTTTCAAGTGCTTTGCTTGCATTGATTATTTCCACAAGCTGATTTTCTTTGCCACCACCTTCAAGTTAATAATGCCAGGTACGTTTCTTTCTTCTCTTCCGCCGCAAAATTGCAATCAGCATTATCATGACAGGTCATTTCTCGCGCCCGCTGAACAACAAATTTGGACGCTATGTCAATAGTTGAATGAAAAGCAAATGAATATTAGCACCAAGTATAATTTCCACGTGTTAGCAACGCTGTAGAATGTTGAAGGAAATACCTTTAAAAGCATTGGGCCTTGACACCTAATTTCTCATTGGTCATCTGCAGCTAGAACATCATTGATTTATTATTAACTAATGATAAATTCTTTCTCAAAAGAAAATCAGAGACTTGATTGCCATCCTTCTTAGAGCAACGTATAAGTAGTGTTACATATCCGTCGGCAAAAAAATTCAAATTCAGAACAATGCAGGCGAACCAAGCAATCTGAAGCACCTGAGAGTATGTATTGTTCGAGTCAATATTGGAGAACTAATTCTCAGGTTTGGATTTGCAAGTTTGATGATTATTTTAGGTTGAAAAGTTAATGCAATATACCCTGCTCCTACAGGTGATGCAGTATGGAAAATCTCAGCTATACATATCAACATAAAAAGTTTCAAAAAAAAAAGAAACTTTAAATATGTACTTCCTGGGAGGAAATAGAAGAAGAAAATAGGGGTGAAAATAATCACTATATCTTACTTCCTAATTTAACATCAAGGCTGTCCTAAAACAGGATATATCTCATAATAAGTTGATCTAGTGACATATCAGCCTTTGGAAAATGTCAATGCTAATTCTTTCAAGTAAACAATGATATTTTTTAACCTTCTTCCCTCAAGGTAGTCCACAAGTGATTCCCGATCTTTTTTTAAAAATAATTTCAGATCGGAACTAAAGAGACATGCCTGCACGACTGCACCCAACCCGAAATTAGAATATAGCACTCGCATCTGAAACTCAAAAATGAACAAAGATTATAAAATCTGTGTTTTGGTGATAATGCAATTTAACTTTCATGAGTTACCTTGTAAAATCGCTGATAAAATTTTCACAATCGTTTAAGCTATCTTTGTTGCAGCTCTGATGAGGAGGCGATGGTTGATGCGCAAATAAGCATGTCCAGGCTTGACTCTTGACATTTCTTAGAGGCTAGAAGGGAAAGAAAATAATTATGGAAAACGACATATTAGATGAGAAATTTTAAATTTTGGATTATGCATTGCCCAGGGAGAAAGCAACCTTCTTAACAAATTTTGGGTTGAAGTTAATTGCTATGATTTGGATATACAAAGGAAAAAAAATTACTGCGGTGAATGGTGCATTGAGCTTGTGATGTCGTCCAAATTTCAGCTGGGAAAATCCCAACACAAAGTAGGTTATATGCAAGGTTTCCTTGTAGTCACATTCCAGGTTTCACAGACCTAATTAACCTGAACATTAGCATTTATGTATTGCTAATCCGAAGTGAATTAATAATGAAAACTCAGGCAACTAATTTACACAAACCAATTTAACTTTCATAAGTTACAATGTTACTCTAGTGGTCACTTGATATAACAATCATTGTGCCTTAGCTTTTGTCAGAAGAATGTCCACAAGCTTCATCAAAATTTGTACAGAAGCATTTGTGATTTGAAAGTAGACTCTTATCCACAAGTATTTTTCTTTTCTTCAAAAGAGTATCCAGGCATGAACTTTACTGCAACGTAAGAAGTGCTTTCTTCAGATGGCCGTTGTTACTGGATTTAAATCTACAAAAGAAGCAAACACAGCTATAATAGAAGGTTGCATAAATGAAGTCCGAACAAAGGAAGTTAGGCCGAAAACAAGTATCTTTTTAATAGAAATAGATTACCTCATAGTACATGTCCAAGGAATCTATACAAAAAAAAATCTGATTTTGCTTTTCTCAACAATTGAAACACCTCTCCAAAGATTACGTGCAACCGGTACAATTACCTAAGCCCAATTAATAAGATAAGTTAAAGCTTAAATAATTAAGCATAAAACAAGTTGATAAGCAAGCATAAAATGTTTATGCATGTTTTTATTAAATGATTTTTAATTATGCTTTGCTGAGTCTAATTTCTTATTTGCTGACCAAAAGCTTATTTAAGTATGTTCATGCTATAGGCAAGAAACCTGTCAGCAACATTTGATAGGCAGTGGTGAGTGACGGATGAATATTAGAGATGGAAATAGATACCGTTCATGTAAATGTAATATTTTTGCATTTTTTGTTTAAAAAATTATGTACGTTACAAAATTATGTATTTATTAAATAAGAAAATGAATTTCGTAATTTTGACTTAAAAACCAAAGTTGTAAGAATACAAACTTGGTCTAAAGAATTTTAAGGTTTAAAAAGGTTGCAAAATGAAAATGCGACAAATGTACATAAACTTTCAAGTAAGGAAACTATAAAAGTATTTAGAATTAAAAATGTTTAAAGGAGTTTTACGTTAAATCAAAAAAGGATTTTAATGAATATGTTTAATGAATTTATTGTTACAAAAGTTCAAAAGAATATGCTTTAAAGAACTAATATATTAGACTTGAGAGAATAAGTTATGAAAAATTATTACTATGTTTAGTATAAAAAGAATAAGTTTTAAGAAATCAATATGTTAGTTTAAAGATAATAAATTACAAGAAAAGTGTAACGACACTTTTAGGAAGATTTTAAAAAGCATTTACATTAGAAATTTATAATGATATTTAATGTAGATTTGTTTTAGAAATGTTTTCATCAAATTAAGGAATGCTTTAACGGATTCATAATTTAATGTAGATTTGTTTTAGAAATGTTTTCATCAAATGTTACTTAACAAAGCTAACTTTATAATGATATTTAATGTAGATTTGTTGGTCCATACAAGAAGAAACCTCTTTCTTTCAATACGCTTATGAATCCGTTGCAATAACATCTCAAATTCATTGATGTTTGGGGCATTACCTTCACTCCGATACACACACCCGAATTCGCACTTTAAAGTTAGCCTTGATCTGTGCCTTGCTAAAAGCAAGTCAGGCTAGAGTGGTTGGAGACATCTTTGACCGTTCTCACCCCTTCCGAGTGATGGAAGCAAGGCGATCTTTAAGTGCTCCCCAAGCTCTCCCTTTGTCTTGGAATAGACTAGTAAATCATTTATAAAGACAATGATAAACTTGTCTAGATTGTCCTTGAACACTCGATTCATCAAATCCATAAATGTTGTTGGAGCATTTTTTTTCTTTGAGGACAAATCGTAATAACTTAGATGGAATGGAACAAAAATTTCTTTAATATCTTCCGATTCCCACAATTCATTGTACAGAACATCCTCCCATTAGGCTTCCGTCTTCTTAAAGCACATTAGACTTCCCATAGTTTTTGCAACAAGGGGTAAGCCTTTGGACTCCCTTGCAATTTTCCGACCAATTTCCTCCAACTTTTTGCAGTCTTCCTCTTTTCTTCCCACGAATGCTCGTCTCTTAAATAAATACCAACCGAGAATGTTCTTCGGACAGCTTTTCCAATGTAATCATACCGTTTGCTGCTCCCATCATTATAGCAACTTCTTCCTTTCTAGTGGTCACTGAGTATTTTGCTTTCTACAGCCCCATGTGTAAGAGGTTGCTTCAATAATTGCACAAGCAACTTTCATCTCCTCAAAAGGATCAGATTCACGTGAAACAAGAAAAAGTTGAAGGAAAAGAAAAGCGCACCTTCTTTATTTCACTTTCGTTTGCAATTTGGAATTGGAGAAAGGCAGTGTTCCACTCGTCCATCACACAACACATTGTCCATCTCGAAACATGCGCCTGTGAGCTTCTCTAACCAATTTCTCACACGGCTTGAATTGCTTCGAGACTGCTCCTCGGCTTCCTAACGTCTTTCTCCACATCCTTGACCAACATCACCTCCTCTGTTGTCCATTGAAGAGCCATGGAAGCGAGCTCCTCTATAAGGACGGAAATCAGAGCTTCAGCCCTTGGTTTACAGCAGCCTGGAACTTTGATAGTTGATTTCAGATTTCAGAAATGGAGAGCAGATGAGTATGACAAGCACAAAATAGGCACATATATATATATACACACACACGCAAAATAAAATATTCACCGTATTAAATATATTTCAGTTGAAGAAATTAAGAAATTACTGCTAGCTATTACATATGAATGCGTGCACTCAAGCTTTTTGTCCATAATTTTCGCTAATCCCAATGGAGTTGTCAGATATGGATTTGGCATCTACCACATGCATGGAAATCTTGCAAAAAAAATGTCAATTTACAAAAAAAAAAAGAAAAAAAGAGTGGCTTCTTCAACGAACTAGATCAAGTTGATTGAGTCCAAAATTCTTTACGAATTTCGAGTAACAAACAAATAGCTCCTGTGACACTTTTTTCCTCCAATGTGACTATAAGATAAAATATTGTGCGTAATAAATTACACTTATTTTATACTATATATATATATATATTTATTAACAAAATTACTTTACAGGAATTAAAAAAAGGAAAAAAAACATTGGTTGTCTTATTTTTTCCAACTTTTTGAGGAAATAATAGATTCGTTTTTAATTGACAGCAAAAAATTAAAATCGATAGCGTCAATAATGTGTTTGTTTAAAAAAAAAAAAAAGAAGGCAAAAAAAATTCAAATTAAGAAAAAAACAAAAGCAAATGCAAGTTCCAAAAAAAACAAAAAGATCGAATGAAGAAAAAGAAAAAAAGCAAATGAACATGAAAGCATTAAATTAAAAAAAAGAATTAATAACTTCAAAAAAAGCAATTAATACAAATAGAGGGGCCAAATACGGAATCTTTTTCAATTAAGGTTTAAAATAGGACAAAATGCATAAATCAGGGACTAAAACTGAAATTTATCTGTAATAAATTAAAAAATAATAATAAAAAAATAAGTGAAAACAAAACAAATAATAAATAAATAGATAGATAGAACAATGATTACCGTGAGATTCATCAGGATTCGTAGGAAGAAACACATGTTAACCGCCAGTGACCTCCACCACCACCACCAAGTTCGGTATTTCCAATCTAGGGTTTCCATTTCTTTTCTTCTTCATCATTCATTTCTTTGATTTGCTCAATAATGCGTGAATTGAATTCATTCCTTGACTAGTTAATTCTTTTATGCCGAGTTTCGCCTAATTCAAGCAGACGATCGGAGCCTCTAAGCTGAACTTCCATAGCTCAGCACCTCACGGCGACGGCGATTTTACCGTTGGAGGTGATTTTTCTTTTTCTTTCTGTTTTAAGCTTTCAAGAGTTATTTATATGAACTTGACTTTTGTGGGAATGTCTATGAATTTTCGCTTTTTATGATTATTTGTGAAGCTGGGAATTCGGGAATTGCGTATGTTTGAAGCTTTTTATTCGTTAATGTGCAAAAAATCCAATTTCTTTTGTTTGTTTTGTTGTCGGTACGCAAAAAAAGGTGGAATTTTTAAGTGGGATGGTATTTGAAAACTCGAATACAAAAGTAGAGAGTTATAAGTAGAGTGACAAGAATTTCCGGGTTGAATAATATTCTGAATTTGAAAGATTAGAGTGACTCTAAATTTGTTTGATTTCTGAGAATTTAAGAGCATTTTGATGGCTATGATGGGAGACTAGGAGTTGTTTATTTTAAGTTATTAGTACTTTATGTCACCGCCTGTTTTACATGGTGCAGCATTCACGGCTGATTGTTGGATGGCGGACCTCAAAGAGCGCTTGCTCCCACCAAAGCCTGCATCTGCTATAAACCTGCGGGAAGCATCGTATCGGCCATCGGCATCTGGGAGGCAACCTTTTCAAGGCGTGGATGTGCTTGGGCTGAAGAAACGCGGCCAAGGTATTAGGTCTTGGATTCGGGTTGATACATCTGGGAATTCCCAGATCATTGAGGTCGATAAGTTCACCATGATGCGACGCTGTGACTTACCTGCCCGTGATCTACGCCTGCTTGATCCTCTCTTTGTGTACCCTTCAACCATCCTTGGAAGAGAGAAGGCAATTGTTGTAAATCTGGAGCAGATTCGGTGTATAATTACAGCAGACGAGGTTTTAATTTTGAATTCCCTAGACAGCTATGTATTGCAGTATGTGGTGGAGCTACAACGGCGGTTGACAACGAATGGGGTAGGTGATGTCTGGCAATCAGATAATGCTGACTTGAGTCGGAGGAAGGGAAGTAGACAGTTCGACAACGTTTTCGGGAGCACGTCCCCTGATTATTTGCCCTTTGAGTTTAGGGCCTTAGAAGTTGCTCTAGAGGCTGCTTGTACGTTTCTTGATTCTCAGGTGAGTGGAGCAAAAATAAATCTTCATTTTATCACTTCCTCCCTTTATCCTTCAATTGTTTTGTGAATTTGATGAGCAGTAGACTTTTTGGCTTATCGAAAATTAGAAGTCCAGATATACATTAAAGTCGTTAAGGTCAGAGTACATTCTAAAATTTTCATAAAGGACCGTAAAATACCATATGAGAGTCTTGCAAAGATCAACAATCGAATAATCGTTCAATGATGGATGAAAATAGAATAATAGTCTAAACTAAATAAAATCATGATCTAAAGGTAGCCATTAAACATAGTCTAAAAAAACGGATCAATAGGTGGAGTCGTTCCAATTCAGGGATTTAATAGTTAATTCGGTATAAATATTCGAAAATAAAGTCGGGAGTGCCATTTTTGTAAACATGAATAGATACCTTATATTTATTGTTTTAAACATTTTGTCCCACAAAATTCTCTTTATCCCCAGCCTCCAATAAGGGTTTGGCAAATTTTATAGTTAAAATAGAGTGTACGCACCTATCCAAAAACCTAATATGAATCACTATTCATTCGGTTTATCAACCACAATCATTACGTAGGAGAGATGGCCGAGTGGTTGAAGGCGTAGCATTGGAACTGCTATGTAGGCTTTTGTTTACCGAGGGTTCGAATCCCTCTCTTTCCGTACTCTTCACCTAATTCACCAATGTTATTTATGGATTTCTTTCTGTATTTTGTTTGATAATGGCGCTAAATTCACCTTGCTTAGGGAAAGACTTCATAGTTCTCATAATATTTTTGTACTCCTTGGTCTACGGTTTCTTCCCTTTACTAATCAGAAATCGGTTAGTATATATAAAAATATATATATATATATATTTAATTATTTTCCCCTGAAGGCAGCAGAATTAGAAATAGAAGCGTACCCTTTGTTGGATGAACTTACATCAAAGATCAGTACACTAAACTTGGAACGTGTTCGTCGGTTGAAAAGCAGACTTGTTGCATTGACCCGGAGAGTTCAAAAGGTTTTGTATAATTGCATATCATTTTTTTCTCTTAGCTCACAAGAGCAATAAAAGATGTCCAACACCAGTTTTATATCTATTTATTCTCTTTAATGTGTGTTTTAGGTTAGGGATGAGATAGAGCAACTTATGGATGATGATGGGGATATGGCAGAGATGTATCTCACTGAGAAGAAAATAAGGATGGAAACATCATTTTGTGGTGATCAGTCTTTGATGGGATTCAAATCTTTAGACGTTGCATCTGTCTCGGCTCCTGTATCTCCTGTCTCCTCACCCCTTGATTTCCGAAAGCTTGAAAAGAGCTTGAGCATTGCAAGGAGTCGACATGGGAGTACGAGGAGCACAGAAAGCAATACAGAAAGTATAGAAGAGCTTGAGATGTTGCTTGAAGCATACTTTGTTGTCATTGACAGCACTCTTAATAAGTTGACATCGGTATGCTTTGCATGTTGTTTATACTTCTCATCCTTATTTGAATCGGCTAATGCAGTCATTAATCAATCTTCTTTTTAATTACTCATGCTGCAGCTGAAGGAATACATTGATGATACCGAAGATTTCATCAACATTCAGCTGGTATATGCTCTTCCCTTATCAGTGTATATATTTACTTTTGCTGTATTTGTCTCGCAATTTGAAGCCGGATAGCTATCTTCTACCACTGAGCAAGAAGTACTGGGGGGAGGGGGGAAAAGAAGGAGAATGTTTTCTATTGTTATCATAACCACGGAATCATCATGCTCTAAATTGGAACCAAACGTGTTTGACCTTATCCTCTGATAAAACATCCAAGAAATTTCTGTATTTTTTTTTTTCCGTTTAGATCTTCCATTCATTAAAGATAGGGGGAATATATAATGCCAAGGAAATTTTTGTTTGCAGGATAATGTGCGAAACCAGCTTATTCAATTTGAGCTACTACTCACAACGGCAACATTTGTGGTGGCGATCTTTGGGGTGGTTGCAGGAATCTTTGGCATGAACTTTGAGATTGCAATGTTTGATGATCCTGCTGCATTTAAATGGGTCCTTATAATAACTGGAGCAATTGGCGTCACTATATTTTGTGCATTTGTGTGGTTCTTCAAATACAGAAGACTCATGCCATTGTAGGCGTATTTAACGATGCTGCATTTTCAATATTTGATTCGAAAGAAAAAAAAATAAGAAAGAAGAAAGAAGGTTGTTTTACCTCTTGCTTTCTAGATTTTAATGCAAAATATAAATAGAAGTTGATGCTTTTGAAAGCAATCCTTTCAAGTTAGCTTTGTGCCAATTGCTAGCGTTGCTAATCCATTATACACTGGTGTATTCTGCAACTCCCTGTAAGGAGCGAACTAATAATCCCGCTAGCTCTTTTGCTCACAGAGGGTTTCCAAATCCGTTCTGCGATTGACTAGAAATGACATCTCTACACCTTCACATTCTGCGCAACAGCTATCTAGATTTCATACAAGTTAAATCAAAATGGGCCATATGGATATGCTTCACAATCAGGATTTGTTTTATGAAACAAGTGTTTTGTCGTATTTACAGGACGCTCATAGCCAGAACAACGACTACTAAGTCATCCTAGCCAAAAAAAAAAAAAACTTACTAAGACTACTTAGTAGTTGATCTTTTCCAGTCATTTCATTAAATTTCAGCTGTTAATTTCTTCATCGTACAACCCACCACGTGACTCCAATATAGAGAAACTTTCACCGCAAACAGATAAAGTAACAAATACAAGTCCAAACGACAGTATATGGCCATAAGGAACAAATTGGCTTACAAACTTGCTTTCCATTGTACCAAAACAGATCCGTCTAAGAGTAAAGGCATATCATTTATTGATAACAATAAAAAAGGTCCACTGATTCATAAATAAGCAAGCACTTGGTACTGCGGCAGAACATGTCACGAAACAGAAGTATACTCCTCACATACTTCTAAATGTATTCTTCAAGATTTATCAGCGACGGCACTAATATGCTAAAGAGGTTACAAAGAAAAAGTATTGAGCAACAAAAGCCAACATCAAAATTCCCGAAGGGGAGAGGATCACCACCCTGTAACAGAACTTTCAAAATTTATTTAGCAGATGGTGAACCAGAAGAAAGTCTTTGACTTCGGGCTTTATCAGCCTTCTCTAAATAATCTTGATGAGACTGATGCTTCGAACCTGCAAGAGAAAGAGAACTCAAAAGTATTCGGTATTAGATGGGACATATAAGTTGCAGATAGACAAAGATAAAATGACCCACTTGAACAGTTAGTATGATGCACCCTTGGAAAGCAAAAACAGAAAAGATGATTAACCAGCAAGAATAACTACATTCCATTCAGCATTAAAAGAAAAAACTAAAGAACATCCAACAACCCATTTGGTTCGTAGGTTTGACCAGAAATTCAAATTTTTGTGAGATAAAACACTATAGCAAAATGGTTTGAGATGTAGTTCAAACCCATGAACCAAACGCCACATAAGTTTCCTAAAAATTTCCTGCATCACAAATGTAATTGAATACAAATCAGGGTGAATAAATCTTCATAGTTCTGACTAGGCCTGCTCTAAGATCTTTGTACCCTTTGGCTTATATACCATTAAACTCAGACGCATCATGTTGTTTAATTTATATTTGAGGCGTACCAATGGATGGATAGAGCAGTACCGATTGCGGAATAGAGAAAAAATAAACAAGCAACCAAAAAAGGTGCATTTATGTTGTTCTGTTCTTAAATAATAACTCACAGGAACATGTACCCCAAATTTAAAGTCCATAAATCACATCAAAGGATGATAATCTAAAGAAAACTTGACGAAAAATAACAGAAAAAGATGATGGACACACGAAACTACTTCAGATGGCCTAGTCATTGGCAAGAAAACAGATTTTTTCTAAACAATTGAAGTTACAGAAAGAAAGAAAAACCAGAAGTTTGCAGCCTTGTACAAGCCCAACCTGGCCAAGAGACATGTACCAAAAGAAACAACTACATAATTACAAAAGAAAGTAAAGCCCCAATAAGATTACAAGCCCTTTCAGTGAATTCATATATGTGTGTGTATGCTTGTCAAACAGTAATTCAATCACCGGGAAATCATTTCATACAGACTAACAATATTAGAATAAGCACAAACCACACACGCACATTTCTTTTTACAAAAGAACTGTGTTTCCATGAACATTTTCTTACAACTCGCTTTCACTGAAATGGAAAAAGAAAAACCACTTTTTACCAGCCATTTATTATCAAAGTTTCGGACCTTACTCTTCATAGACGATGGAAGATCGAGTAGCGTCAGCCCAAGAAAGACAAAAACCACAAAATAGAAAATCAAAGTTCACGCCTTTCCAACTTAAAATTCGAAAATATGCCACTCTGACAATGAAAAGAAAAGAAAAAAAAGAAAGGAAGAAGAAATCTTAAATCTTCATTGGGCGCCGCACACCTCCACCCCCTCAGGAAAAATACAGTCCCTACTTTAAGAGAGAGAGAAGCAAGGAAAGAAGGACGAACCTCGGTTCATGAGAACCCAAGGAATGCCGAAAACGATGCTGATAATGGCGATTCCAGCTGCGACGTGCTTCTTGTCGCCGCTGTACAAGTAGTGATCCATTCTCGCCCTAAAACCCCCTCCTCCGCCGCCGCCTACGCCGCCGCTTTTTGGCTCGCCGCTGCTCATCTTCTTCTTCTTCGCCTCCGCCGACTCTCGCTCCGGTGGTTTCTCTATGCGCAACCGACCCACGTATCTGACAGAATGTGAAGGAGTCAAGGAGAAGTACCGCTTTGGTAGGGGAAATTCCAAAAACCCAAACGCATGAAGTTTTACGGAGATTTATGTGAAACTGACATGTCGTTTCTTGTCCAACGAACGCTGTCGTTCCTGTCGTCTAAGAACTTACTCTGACAATGTCTGATGTCAAAAAACGACATTGCTTTTATTTCACGACTGGAGAGTGGCTCTCGCCTGTCGTTTTGTTTTTCAACAACATGTCGGCTTGCTTTTGTAACTTGCAGTCGTTTAAGCCTAAGACGGAATATGATATTATTAGCGTGGATAAATTTTGCACGTCGATTTGCCCTTTCCCGTTAGGTTTGTTGTCGTTTGTTGGAAAACCGACAGGCACTAGGTCGTTGATTTAATTCTTTAAAATTTGCCGTCGTTTGTGGAAAAATATTTTATTTTTTCTTGTTTTCCGGTTAGTATTTGTTTTCTGTTAATAAATATTAGCCAGACATTTTTCTTTATAGATTCTCATCTGACGAATACATTAATTAAGAAAAATAAACATAAGCTCAAAATAAGATTCCACAAAATTAAAAATAATATAACAGGTAATTTTTTTTTTTAAAAAGAAAAAAATGTGATGATACAAAAAAAACTATTACATAACAAGGTGCTTAGCTAGCACTAAGTGAAAAAAACTAAAAAAAAAAAAAAAAAGAAACAAATGATGTTTTAGAATGGCCCAAAAACAAAGGCGAATAGCTAAAACGTGGAGGGGAGAACTTTTTTTGCAAGCTAACCATTGCTTGTCAAAAAGGTCGACATGTCGTTTAGCATGTGTACTCCAATAACAACCTGTCTAGTGTCGGAGAAAGTAGTAAACGGCATGTCGTTTAGATTATGGCTGGCTGCCTATTGTCGCATGGATCGACACGTCATTAGCATGTGTAATCCGATGATAACCTGCCTGGTAGGACTGGCAATTTGGGTCACGACACGAACCCGACACAAAAAATACGGGTTAGGGTTGGAAAAATAGGCCTCAGATTGAAATTGGGTCGAACCCGTCTTACCCGCACAAAAAACGAGTGGGGTTCGGGTCAACCTGAATCAACACAAAATCAACCCGAAATAACCCACAAAAAATGTGTCGAAATAAGATTGACCTAAAAATTAACCTGTTAATCAACCCGTGTAATCCAATTTGAACTCATGTGACCTTAATGTAACTTATATAACCTGAAATTAATTTTAATGTGTCAAATTAGTCTGACATTTGTTGTATATCTAACTTGACATAATTCTAATTTCTAGCATATTTGTTTTTGTTAAACTTATACAAAGGTTTGTTAACTTTTTTGATGGTTTTGTTTTGTTGGGTTATTGTTTATTTTATAGGCTTATTGTTAGCTCTATCGTGTTGCAGGTCTATCGGGTTTAACGAGTCAGTTTATCGTGTCAACATGAACATGCACAAAATAGCATATTGGCAAGTTACACGGGTCAGGTCGGGTCAACCCGTCTACACATCAGGTCGTGTCGAGTTAGGGTTTTTTTGACCTGTTGGGTTCGGGTTGGCGTGTTGGCTGTTTATATAAGGGTTCAACTCGACCTGAACTCGACCTATGGACCCGAATTGCCAGCCTATTGTCTGTTGTCAGAGAAAGTAGTAAACGACATGTTGTTTAGATTATGGCTGGCCACCAATTCTCACATGAATTGTTGTCGCTTTGTCGATGACATGTCGTTTCCATGACAGGTTAAAACGGCGTGTGTGTCGACCGTGAAAAAAGATTCCGACAACTGAATTATGTTTTTGGGTCACACGTGATGGCATTTCCCACGCTTGAGATAAGGCTCCAGAAAACACATCTCCGACTCTTTTTCCCACTCATTCTGCATCCTGCTCTCTCAAAATCACCCAATCACCATCTCTCTCAAGCATTTCATCAAACAATTCCCATTCCCTTTCAAAAACTCCATTTCTCCACACTTCAACACCACCCACTCGATTACCTCCAAGACCCGGGTCTTCTCCAGTTCATCAAATCTCTCGAACAGGTGGCCCACTTTCCCACCGAAGCGGAGGCCATATTGAAGAGTAGGGTGTCGAGGCGAGTCCGGTGATTTGGGTGTTGAGGAAGAAGTGGAGACTGGCGTTTTTGGCTTTCAAATGGGGCGAAAAATGGGGTTGCCTTGATGAAGAAGCTTGGATTCTGATGATATGGGTTTTGGGTAGTCATGGAAAGTTTAACACTGCTTGGTGTTTGATTCGAGACCTTCATCGATCGTCAATGGATACTCGGCGAGCAATGCTTATCATGATTGATAGGTAATTAGCGAATTTCATTTTTTAAAGCTTGCTACTTCCAAGTAAAGGTCTCTCTTTTTTCCCCTTCTCCAATATCAGTTGGTTATCTTTGTTTATGTTAGGTGTTGTAAGTTGTCTGGAACATCCTAAAATTTTTCCATGACATTTGCCCTTGTTTCTTAAATGGGTTAATTATGAGAAAACGTTGGAAGTCTTCAACTTTAGAATACTTGTTTACTAACATTGCTATAATTTGTGTGTATAAATTATCTTCCATTTTCTCATGAATTTTATCCTTGTTTCTTTACAAGAATTTGTGAAATTGATTCAGATTTTTTTTTCCTTTTCTTTTGCTGTTAATTAGGTATGCATCTGCAAACGATCCAGACAAAGCAAAGTGGGCATTCCACTTTATAGAGAAGTTCAGTTTGACCCCTGATCAAGAAGCATTCTATGTTGCCTTGAATGCTCTGTGTAAACATGGATACATTGAAGAAGCCGAAGAGTTTATGCTTCTGAACAAGAATCTCTTCCCAGTTGAAACCGAGGTCTTTAACATTATCCTCAATGGGCGGTGTAACATTACTGTCGATGTTTCTGAAGCCAAGCAAGTTTGTAAAGAAATGTCCAAGTGCTGTATAGTGCCTGATGCAACTTCTTATACCCTCATGATCTCCTGCTTCTCGAAAGTTGGGAATCTTTTCGACTCGCTTAGACTCTATGACAAAATGAGGAAAAGGGGTTGGCTTTCCGGTATCGAGGTTTACAATTCTTTAATTTTTGTACTGGCTCATGAGAGTTGCTTCAAGGAAGCTCTCAAGTTCCTAGAGAAAATGAAAGAGTCTGGTTTGCAGCCGGATACCCCTACCTATAACTCGATGATAAGTCCTTTACGCAAAGCAGGAAAGCTCGATGAGGCGAGGAATATGCTGGTGACTATGTTAGGGGAGAATATCAGCCCAACCAAGGAGACCTACCATGCGTTTCTTGAGATTTACAGAGTTTGAGGAAACTCTCGAAGTGCTTAATCGGATGAAGAAAGCTCAATTAGGTCCTAGTGAGGAGACCTTTCGTATGATTCTTGAAAAGTTCTTCAAATTGGAGCAAGCAGAGAATGCAAAAAAGGATTTGGTAAGAGATGAAGGGTTACGATGTTGTCCCAGATTCTACACATTACACAATAATGATACAAGGGCTCGCAACATGTGGGTTATTCACTAAGGCTAGGGAGTTTTTGGATGCTATGAGATCGGATGGATTTGTAGAAGATCCAAAGCTTACAAGGCTGTTGAAGGGACCAGTTGCTAGCAGTAGAGACAATAGAAAACAGTTTAGACCATTAAAGGGAGGAAAAAAAAGTGAAGCATAGGAAAAGTAGATGAGATGGAGAAATCAACAGCATTTCGGAAACAAAGAAAACATTTCTTGCATAGTTTAACTTGAAATTTTGTTAGTGGAAATGCAAAAGCCGTTGAACATAAATTTATCAATTGATTAGCTTCCTTAAAGGAACAACTTTCTTCTACAAACTGCAAGGATTTTGTTCGGAGAGTTTCCTTCACAAAGTTCAGATACGCAGGACCTGGTGCTTTTATTCCCATATGTGTTTCATTTGATACTAGTCGTTCATGATGCAATATTGGTCTGTGCTTGCTACACTAGTATGTTGTTTGGCTCTTGGTTGGAAGCAATTAGTTTTAGCCAATAAACAGTAAATAGCTTTTACATACTATAATGAAAAAAATAAAAAGTTACTACAATATAAAAAATTCTCAGATGTTATAGGAATTTTAATTAAAATTGGTTCCAACCATTACTTTTAACTATATTTTCTAAAAACCTTATACAATTGGATCAGTTGCTTTTGGTTTCCAATGGGTTGTAGATTGGACAAAACACCCCCATGTAAAGGCAAACTTGAGGTTGAATGTCACTTTTCCGGAGCTGGACCTTCAACCTGAATAAATGGCCAAAGCTTGTAGCCGCACTTAGCAACTTCTTGTTTTGGGAAAATTTTCTTCCAGGTTGGGTAATATCTGGAAGCATTGGTGGGCCCCCAAATCCGATGTGACAAATGAGTGCAGAAAGATTTACTACTTGGACACAAAACTTTCATTAGCTAACGTTTAGTCTTTATTTCAGAAATCATTGCCCCACTAGATTTACTTTTATCTATTTTTTTTAGAACTACTAGAAGATTTGATTCTATAACCTGCAAAGTGCAAATTCCACGCTTTTTTTATGTTGGAAATTCAAATTCGATGCTTTGAATTCAAATTCATACAGCACTTACAAAAGCGGACCATAAAGTTATAGTCTCATGTGGCTATGCCATGCTTTAATTCAAATAAGACCGTTGCAAGAATAAAAATCAACTGTAATGTACCACAACTGAAGATCATTCAATGGACCACTCTTCCAGACATTTTTTGGCCTATATGTCTGGTATCTTTATATTATTACCCACTACCCAAATATCCAACTTGACTTATTTTTCAAAAACAATAAAATAAAATAAAAATAAATTACATTGATATCTCAGGTTGATTAATTCTTATAGTCAACTAACAAAGGGTATTTTCTTGTAATTTTTTTGAAAAGTCAGAAAGTATCGGTGTGTTTAGTTTAAACTTAAAAGACTAATTGGAGTAAAACGCAAGGTATCAATATAATTTATCCATAAAATAAAAGTAAAAAATAAATCCAACTTGACTCTTGACTGTGTGCACAGTCAAGGCTGGTCAAAGAGGATTCCAGCTCTTACTCACTCCTACCATTCAGGGTTCTTTTTCTCGAGGAAATAGAGAGAGAAAAAAGTGAAAGAACCAACCACACAAAGAGCAAAAAATGTCTAGCTCATTCTCCCTCATCTTCATTGTTCTCATCTCCGCCGTTGCAACCGTCTCTCCTGTCTTTGCCACCGATCACATTGTTGGAGCCAATAAAGGTTGGAATTCCGGTATTAACTACACCCTCTGGGCCAACAATCACACTTTCTATGTTGGTGACCTTATCTGTAAGCTTTCTCTCTCTAATTATGTATCTTTGTGTGTTTGTATGTTGAATCTGTTGCAGGTTTATGGATTCGTGTTGAAAATCTGAAAGACACATTCCTTTCTAGTTTCCTTCTCTGTTCATTTTTTTTGGATAAAGTTCTTTCCTTTCCAGATTAACAATAACGAAAAGGAAAAGAAAAAGAAAAACTTAGCAAAAAAATATCTCATTTTAGTCCTATAAGCTTGTCTAGCTGATAATATACTTGTCTTGAATAGATTCTATGTTTTTAGAGCTGACAATGTCCTAACACAGTCAAGTTCACTTTCTTAAACCTTAGTTTGGACAAAGTTCTCTCCTTTTAGTTTACCAGTAACAAAAAGGCAAGAACTTGAATGAAAACACTTCATTTTCATTCTGTTATTTGGTAGATCACGAGTTTCTGGCTTATGTGCCTTGCTGTCCTGGTGGTTTTACGGAGTCAAGTCCGCTAATTTACACTTTAGCTTAGTGGGTTTCTCTGAGTTTCCCTTGTCTTTTTCTTTTTCCAAGATTTCGTTGCATATATCTTTCTTCACCTTAAAAATTCAAAAATTCACTTTTTGCCCCAGCGTTTAGGTACCAAAAAACTCAGTACAATGTGTTTGAGGTGAACCAAACTGGGTATGACAACTGCACAACTGAAGGTGCTCTAGGGAATTGGAGCAGTGGCAAAGATTTCATACCTCTCAACGACGCCAAGAGGTACTACTTCATCTGTGGAAATGGCCAGTGTTTTAATGGGATGAAGGTCACTGTCCTTGTCCATCCTCTGCCACCACCTCCCACGGCGTCCATGACCCACGAGATCTCCAGGCAAAATTCGACCGCTGCAGCGGTTCCACGGCCTGGATGTTGGGCCTTGGCAGTGTCTTTGGCATTGATCTTGTTTGAATCGACGGGAATTTAGTGTTGGTGATCATGTGTTGAAGCTGCAGTAGATCAGGGAAGTGTGTAATTTGTTGTCTCTCATTTCTTAAGGCACGTTATTATTTTGTGTGTTTATTTGGAGTGTTTTGTTGATATGTACCGAACTCTTGGGGGATATGATCCTTTTCAAATGAATCTTCTTTTTTTTCTTTTTCCTGGGAAAATTTTCTCCATTGTCCTGGCTGCATTTCTTGTTTAAAATTGATACTAATTTTGCTGCAGAAAAAGAAAATGGCGAAACTAAACATGGCAATGTTTGTCATTTTATTACAGTGTTGAACTTAGAAGTGTGTCTCATTCTCATCTTTGAAGCATATGGAAAGAACTTTCTAATTCTAGTAAATTTGGTTTTATCTAAATGGAAAATAACTGTACTGTTTATCCCCCGTTTTCACTTTAGTTGATATGTTTTGCGGTTGTGGTCAAGCTCTGTTTTATTGAAGGCTGCAGGGAAGATACCATATAAGCAATGACGGATTTTTTCTTTTTTTTCTTTTAAACTATAGTAGTTCTAATTTTAAGTATATGGATAAGTTAGATTTGTACCCTCTTAAATTGACGTTTTCATGTGCCAATATGTCATGAATTAATTTAATAAACTAAACCTGGTATGCACACATGTATACATATATATATATATATATATATATGTGCGCGCGCATTGGGAAAATTTGGTGCTATTATATAGCTTTATATCATCTAAGGGCCTCCATCCCTAAAGTTTGAGAAGAAATGTCAACCAATCCGTAGGCGTGCAATAATTTACTTCACGGGCGAGATCTCCGGTTCAAGTCTAGGTTGGCCCAACTACACTAAGGAAAAAAATAGAAAAAGCATTTGACTTCTTCATGCATGCTCTGCTTGGCTCAGGGATATAGCTAAATTGGTAGAGCGTTGGCTCCCTACCACCTGGGGCTGTAGCATGTTCCAAGGGTTGGGTTGTTCGATATAGCTAAGTTGGTAGAGTGTTGGCTCCCCACCACCTGGGGCTGTAGCATGTTCCAAGGGTTCGGTTGTTCGTCCATTAAAGCGGTATGTGAGTTGGGTTCAGAACGTTGTGAGATAGTTCGGTTCATATCAAGTGTGAACTTTATAGTATAATCTTGATTAAAAAAAAAAAAATTGGCTCCCCTACCAATAAATCTAGACTCTGTCATTGCATATATGCTAACTCTAAGCATCGAGATTCTTATTCTATTAATCTAAAATCTACCAATTTTTTGTACTAATACCCGTATGTGAACATGTTTAACAACTTTCTATATAACTAAAGTGGACAAACCCAAATTAAACATATAAATAGATTTGGATATGCTATTTTTTCATCAGAAGTATTAGTCTAGAAAGTATTGACCATATAAGAGGGAAGAAAGATTTTTGTATGGCTTGAAACGCGCAAAATATAGCGAAAATTGTACACATATAGAAACTCTAAAAATCAGAAATTTTGCATTTTTTGTGATGGACGTGTACTTGTCTATATTAAATATCAGGAGTTATCAGGAGTCCATTGCCAATTTTGAGACCATGATCGCAATTTTTTTAAGGAATATGAATTTAAAAAAAAAAATTGAAAACCAAATGTTTAAGCCACTAATGATTAAGGAACTAACATTATCAGTTACTCGATGAAAAAAGTTAATCACAACAAGCAAACCTACTCATTGCCTTGTCTAACTACACAAGTTGAATAAAGGCCCCGGGGCGAAATGAATGTTGTCAAAGGAGTAGGAGTAGAAAGGACCATGCATATTCAAAATAAATATAAATAGATAAATAAATAAAGAGAAATTTGGTTGAATGGCCTTTTTTATGACTTATTTAAAATAAATAACCATAATTTTTAAAAATTAGACAAGTAGTTGTTTATCAATGATAAACTATATTTAAATAATAAATGCCTTAAGTTTATCAGTGTTGAACTCGATAAACTCAAGTTTATCACCTATAAACTTGTCGAATTTATCAGTGATAAACTGAATTTAACTGATAAACTTCTCGACTTTATCAGTGTTAAACTTAATAAACTCAAGTGTATTACTGATAAACGGTCATTTGCCTAATTTTAAAAAATTATAACCATTTATTTTAAAAGTATTTAAAAGTATTTCTCTCCCTTGCGTGTTGGAATCTTCCATCTCTTTTCTTTCTTCTTACCTGTTAACTTGAAGCTAATTTTGCAATATTTAAGAGGTAAAAGTCAAGTCTAAATCCCCCAATTTTTTCTACCAATAATTTGAAATTCCTTTGTCAAGCATATAGAAGAAAATAACATAAGGACTAATTAAAATGTGGAAATATTAAGGACAAAACAAGAGGAAATGAAACTCAGTTTCCCTTTCATATTCAAGGACAATTCCTGAAGAGAGAAGGTAAAAAAAAATACAAATTCGTCAACATCCCTTAGCCTAAACTGGTCCTACAAAATGACTTTTGCTACATATAAATTCAATACATTGATATAAGCGTGGAAGAACAATCTTGGAAATAACCTGCATTTCAGTCCACAACCGCGTAACACGTTGACATCGAAGCTGACTTTGTGAATAATTAAAAAAAAAAGCAGTTTAATCCGTCATTTTTCAGAATTCCATCTAAAAGAGATGAATTAGAATTGTCCTTGATACCAAGTTACAGTTTAGTAGCTGCCTTCCCCTGAAAATCAATCTTTCATCATGTTGCACGGCTTCAAAAACAAGAAAGATGGGACAAAGAGGAAGGGTTTCTTCTTGAAGAATGGAGCTGCAGTGTTGGAGCAGATCATTCTTGATTTTAACGGAAATTGCAATCCGATCCGCACCTACTCTGCTGAAGAACTCAAGAAGGCAACAGATAACTTCGACAGGAGCAGAATACTATTCCAAGGTAGTTTCTATAGCTTGTACAAGGGAGTTCATGAAGATCGTGAAATCTCTGTGAAAATTTTTGGACCAAACTCGCTACGAATTCTCGGGGTCATTTAAAATGGATCGCAAATGAAGTTGCAAGTCGCGTCGCGGATGAGCAAGCACAAGAGCGTTCTAAAGTTGTTGGGGTGCTGCCTTGAGACAGAGTTGCCCATATTGGTCTATGAATTCCCTGTGAAGGGAAATCTCCAAGATTATACAAACAAGGACAATGGTAGTAAGCAACTTCCTTTTGAGACAAAGTTGGGGATAGCCGTTGAACTAGCAAATTCGGTTGCTTATCTCCATCACGGCCTGTCAAAAACTTTCATCCATCGAGATTTACATCCCGGACATGTGTTCTTAGGCCACGATTATGTCGCCAAGCTGACCGGTTTCGAATATTCTATTCCGATTCCGGAGGGCAAAACTCATGTAGATGCAGATACATGCGGGAGTATGGGGTTCTTAAAGCCGCCAGAGGTGGTCATACTCGGACGTTATACAGAAAGGAGTGATGTCTATAGCTTCGGGATTCTATTGTGTGAATTATTAATTGGCAAGAGACTCAGTCCATGGGATTCGTTTAGTTATGAAGAAGGAAGCTCAAATTCGGAGGAAGAAATTGGAAATATTTGGGACGTCTTAACAAATTTTTTGAAGCGTCAGTTGAAGGCCTATATCTTGCAAGGTGGAAATAGAGCTCAAAAAATTGAGTGCGCCAAGCTCATAGAGAGGTGTCTCAAAACAGATGCGGCTGATAGACCTAATATGATCGAAGTAGCAAAGGCTCTCATACTTTTAAAAAGCATCCAATGCTAAGCTTTGCGTTTTCTTGTTAGTTGTGGTCACAAATGACTCTCCCTTTGTGTTCATGTGGCTTAAATCTCAGGAGCTTCAGTGTTGGTGGTGTATTTAGGCTTCCCCGAGTCTTTTGATTTTAAAGTTTAATCACCCACTACTCAAGAATGCGTCCCATAATATGTGTGACATCTTAAAACAGCAGTAATTTCAAGTGGCGTTTACATTAAACGCAAATACTATCAAAACCATCTATTATCAACTTGTTACCCTTGCCCTGTCCAGAGTGACTTTCCTCATTCTATTTTCCCGGATTTGTTGATCTTAGTGTTTTGTTTTTGTTTTGTTTTGTTTTTTTCTTCTGCGTTATATGTTTCTTGCTACTTGGCTAGTACTATGTACGTGCTCTAATGTTTTACTTACTGTGATGTATAAATCGTTCCACTTTCGGTGGCTTTTGCAAGTGTTCGGTAAAATGCTCTGTTTCGTATGTAGCATGAATCGACGGTCCATATTTAGGGTCGTATTTAAGATGTTATTGTCATTTCCTTATATAAGTCTTCTTAAAATTTTATTGTCGTTTCCAATCAAAGTCCTTGTCGTTGAGATCATATTTGAATTTCATCTCCCAATGTTTTAGATTAATGGTAGTTCCAGTTTAAAAACGTTTTATTTGATGTAATTTTATTCGATTGTTTTAGATTTGATGTAATGTTTGTCATAGTCAGCTAAATATAAGTCGGGACATTAAGCAAAATTTTTAATAAAGGCCTTCTCAAAAATAATTTTTTCCATGGTTGAATAATGTATTATTTCTTCCTATTTAAATGGGTGTTTGGAACTTTAATTCTAACACATCAGTCTCAGTAGCTACAATAAAAAGTAAAAATTGCTACAATATAAAGCACTTATATACTGCAGTTTTTGAACTTAAAGTGTATGTTACAACTAAAGTCCTAAACAGGAGCTTAGTCTCTCAAATGGCTTTTTTACTATTTAGTTTCACTTTCCAATAATTTTTTTTTCCTTTTCAGTCATATATATATATATATATATATTATGGATATATATAATTTTTTCTGTTTGAGTTATTCGGTTCTAGTTATTTTGACAGTTCTATGTAATTGTATATCTTCTATGTTTTCTATGGTCATTTTAAAGGTGGTTGTCATGTTACCAGTTGGTGTCGTTTTACAGAGGTTGTTTTCCGTACTTGTCGTTTTTTCATTTCTATGTCGTTAATGTAGCATGAATTGTTGGACCACGTCATGCTACCACAAACGCGCTGGGAACTAACTAGGAAACAACTTTACAGTAAACGACGCGTTATTAGGTTGAATAACGCGTTATAGCATGAACTCTTGGACCACGTTATAGCGTTATTATCAGGTTGAATACTTTGCATCAACGAAAAATGCATAATGGAGAACTGTTTTACATTGATATATACAGTGTTGTTGACCTTATAATGTCTCAAGAAAGAGCCAAAATCCGCAACTACTTTTTTCATTATTTATCTACTCCAACGTGTTTTTCTTATCATTCTGCAAAATAATCCTAATCAGAAACCTAATTGCAAAGTTGGAATTCTTGTAACACAGATTTGAGCATCTATCAAAAGTGTAGAGCTAGAGCCTGTCTGAAGATTGCTATGTTGTCGCTGGTCAAAAACAACAAAGAAGAGAGCAAAAAAGAGGGTTTCTTCTTGAAGAATGGAGCTGCGATGTTAGAAAAGCTTATTAGTTTGCTAAATGGGGATTGCAATCCAATTCGGTCCTACTCTTCTCAAGAACTCCAGAATGCAACTGGTGACTTCCGGTGGCTAATGTACAGGGGCTGGAACTATAAACTGTACAAAGGGATTCACGAAGGCCGTGAAATTTCTGTGAAATACTTTGACATATCTCGATATTCCACACTGTTGGGGAATTAGGCGACTCCTAATTCCAAGGATCGCAAGAACGAACAATTGCAGAAAATAAATAGGAGAAAAGAAGAAAAAGAGACACCAAATTTTTATACAGGTTCGTCCAAAATTGAGACTACGTCATGTTTCTGCCGCTTGCAGATTCCACTATGATGAAGGAGATTACAGATTACAAGAGCAGTTTCTCACACACTCACAAATTGTGCTTACCAAAACTCTCTTCTATCTAACACCCAATGGGAATTTTTCTCTCTCAAGGATGAAGCTCTCAAGAATTTTGCCTCTCACAAAATTATGCCTCTCATAATTTTCACACACACAACCCTAGCCACATTGTGTCTATTTATAACCAAAGGAGGAGAAAAATAGCAACTAATGGAAAACCCTAGTGATTTCCTGTTTTTGGGACCTTTGAATTCGACTCTGACTCAAAAAACAACGTGGAACACAGCGCGTCAGCGCCGACGAGCGCTGCGGCGCTCTTCTCCTGGCGCCTAGGCGCCATCCTCTTTGAGCCTAGGCGTAAAGCCCTTGGCGCCTAGGCGCTTGCCACATGGCGCCTAGGCGCTTGCCACATAGCGCCTTGGCGCAATCCACCTGGCGCCTAGGCGCTCTCCTCATGGCGCCTAGGCGCCCTCATCCCAGCGCCGCGGCGCTCTTCTGCAAGAGCCGCGGCGCTTGCTCTCTGCCTTTGAGGACACGTTTTTCTCCCTTTTTCTTCCTTTTGCTGGGTTGTCGACTTGATTTGGCTCCATATCTGCAACAATCTCCCACTTGGAGACTAATCAATCACCATGTCTCCCACTGCAGCGGCAACGACTTCTCATGCTTCATGGAGAAGTCCAACTGAAGTTGCGCACAACTTCAGTTTCTCGATCGGAACCGTCTTGGTGAGCATATCTGCCGGATTCTGGCTCCCAAGAATCTTCTCTAACTTCAACACTCCATCTTCCAAAGCCGACCTGATGAAGTGATACTGCAATTGTATATGCTTCGTCCTAGCATGGAATGTAGGATTTTTTGCCAAATGAATGGCGCTATGACTGCCACTATGTAATGCACCCCTTTCCTGCTTGTGACCCAGTTCTTCCAGAAACGACCGCAACCAAATCATCTCCTTGCTCGCTTCTATCATTGCCACATACTCTGCTTCTGTAGTAGAGAGTGCAACTATCTTCTGCAGCTTCGAGACCCAACTAATTGCAGTGCCACCCAAAGTGTAGACATAACCGGTGGTACTTTTCCTGCCATCAATGTCTCCAGCCATATCAGCATCAACATAGCCCTGTAGTCCCAAGTCTGACTTCTTGAAACACAATGCTAAACCCGCAGTACCTCTCAGATATCTGAGAATCCACTTCACTGCCTCCCAATGCTGTTTACCTGGATTACTCATGTACCTACTCACAACTCCCACTGCATGTGTAATGTCCGGTCTGGTACAAACCATGGCATACATAAGACTGCCTATAGCGGAAGCATATGGCACCTTGGCCATGTGGTCTCGTTCCTGCTCTGTGGTCGGTGATTGCTCCTTTGATAACTTGAAGTGACTGGCCAAAGGAGTATTTACAGGCTTCGCATTACCCATGTTGAATCTGCTCAGCACCTTTTCAACATATTCTTCCTGTGACAATTTCAGACTGTTATGGTTCCTCGTTATTCTCATCCCAAGGATTTGTTTTGCAGCACCCAAATCCTTCATTGCAAACTCCTTAGACAGCTCCTTCTTCAGCTTGTCAATTTCCTGTTTGCAACCTCCTGCTATCAGCATATCATCGACATATAGCAACAGTATGATGTAAGAATCACCAAAATTCTTCACATAACAACAATGATCTCCCTGACATCTCAAGAAACCGTTGCTGCACATGAACTCGTCAAACTTCTTGTACCACTGCCTAGGAGCTTGTTTTAGGCCATACAAGCTCTTCTGAAGTTTGCACACCAAGTTCTCCTTACCCGGTACTTCGAATCCTTGTGGCTGCTTCATGTAGATCTCCTCCTCCAAATCACCATGGAGAAAAGTTGTCTTCACATCCAACTGTTCCAAGAACAAGTCCTCATTTGCCACTAGCGCAAGTACCGTCCTAATCGTGGTTAGCTTCACCACCGGAGAAAAAATCTCGTTGAAGTCGATGCCTTCTTTCTGCTGAAAGCCTTTTACCACCAACCTTGCCTTATACCTTTTGCTGCCATCAGATTCATCTTTAATCTGGTATACCCACTTATTGTGCAAGGACTTTTTACCCTGTGGTAACTTTACTAGTTGCCATGTCTGATTGGACATCAAGGAATCCATCTCATCCCTCATGGCTAACTCCCACTTGACCGATTCTCCAGCCTCCACGGCTTCATCAAAGCTCTCTGGCTCACCTCTGTCAGTCAATAAGATGTAATGCAGAGATGGGGAGTATCTCTTGTGACGACCCGCCTTTTCGGGCAGTCACTTTACTTTCATAAATCATCGTTTCGTAAACAGTAATCTTACTTACTTAGTAAGAAAATACTGTAACAAATTTTTTTTTTCTTTCCTTAAACGTTCTTTAAAACTGACGCGACCTCCGTCGCATTCAAGTGGAGACATCGCTCAACACTTGACCTTAAAATCATTTCAAATCGTTTCTCAATACTTAATAAGAAACACTTATTAAATCATAGTTTAAAACTTTACTTTATAATTACATAAAACAGTTTATAAACTGTATCTTAAAACTTTTAATACTATTCATAAAACTTATTTTCTTTAAACTTTGAAAACACAACATTAAACAATGGAAAACATTTTCTTTACGTAGCGGAAGCAAACAGTGATGGTATCCATACCCAAATCTTCGCATCTGTCCTCCGCAGCACCCAGCTCTTCTAACGGGTCCCATTGGTCACCCATAAGTTACCTACAGCATGAAAAACTTTTAATGAGCTTTCGCTCAGCAAGTTCAAACATATTCTCACAAAGCATTTAAACATGCTTTAAAACTTTTCTCATGAAAACCTTTCTCTTGAAACGTTCTTCATGAACGTTTTCTATAAACATTTATGAAAATATTTTCCATAAACGTTTTCCTTTAACATTTCTAAAAACGTTCTTCATAAACGTCTTTCATAGAACATTTCTGAAAACGTTTTTCATAAAACATTTCTGAAACGTTTGCATAAACGTTTTTTCGTAAAACATTTCCTCAACGTTTTTCTTAAAACGTCATTCGTAAACCTTTTCTTGCAAACATGAAATGTTTTTCATAAACATTTAATGTAAAACCTTTCTCTTAAAACATTTCTTGAACGTTTATCTTAAAACGTCGTTCATAAACCGTTTCTTGAAAACATGAAAATGTTTTTCATAAACACTTGTCATAAAACATTTCTCTGAGTGTTTTCCATAACATAGCATATAAACATTTCATGGAAGGCATTCAAGCAACATTAGAATGCATGACTTCATTTATGCTCAATTATTAACTTTAATTATGAGCCTTTTATGAACATTCTATAAACTTAAATATTCATTTCTTTCTCAACCTTTATTCTTGTTCTTTACTTTCTTTATCTTGTAACCTTCATTTTCCTTACTTTACTTTAGTGTTCGTACCAACTCATTAATCATGAGATCATATACATGATGCTTCCCTTGCGGAAGACTTGAGACCATCAAACATTGAGGTCTTGTACCTCACCTTTAGGAGGTTAAACTTTAATTTCACTTTCATTACCTCATAACAAAGAGGCTGGTACGACACTTTCTTTTTATCTTAACGTTACCTTCTTATTAACTTTAGTGAGCATTTCAAATGCAATCACATCATATGCAATACACTTGCAATTCATAGCTTATACTATAAAACCAATTGCATAATAAATGCAACTCATTGCATAACAAATGCAACATAAAATGTAAACACATTTTGCAAATCATAACTTGCATTCTAACACTCATTGCATAACAAATGCAACATATTGCTTAATAAATACATCATAAAATGCAAACACATTTTGCAAACTATAATTTTTATTCTAAAACTTATTGCACAATAAATGCAACTTATTGCATAGCAAATGCAACATGAAACTTATAACTTAAACTATTAAACATTTTGCATTGTCATAATGCAAAACATACTTTCAATACTTTGAAAATCATAACTTAAACTTTTAAGAAACGTTATGCATATCAATATGCAAATAAACCTTTAACATAATGGTTGCAAATTCATTGCAATTCTTTTTCTTGAACGTTAAAACTTCTTGCATAATAAATGCAAATATACTTTAAAAGAAACTTGCTTAACAATTGCAAACACATTTGCAAATCATATAAATAAACATTTAAAAATCATTTACTTCATGCTGTAGGTGAGGTTTGAAACTTACCCAAACTATGCTCTAACGTTCTCTATTCCGTTCCTTTCTCGTTCCTTTTCCTTTCATTGGTCGGCCTCTGTGTCCTGATCAAACGACAGCCGACTCATTAATTAACTTTCTTTATTATCAATCCACTCGATTGATAATAAAACGTAAACATTAATCATTCTTTCCTTATTCATAACTTGGTATACTATCGGTCTACCGTTCTCTTACTCAACCTTATAAACTGTCAGTTTACATTTCCTTCAATTAGCCTTGTAACCCACCGGGGTTCCATTTCCTTTTAACTTTGTAACCCATCGGTTACCACTCGTTTACTTAAAACATTCCTCGTTAAATCTTGATCTCACATGACCGTTACGTTACTTAACGTATCGGAACATTTTTCGTCTAATAACATTATGCTAAATCGGAGTGTTCGACTCCGTTCTAGCCGTTTCCTTAAAAATGACGATTTTACCCTTAACGGGTTTTTTCGTCACCTTTATAACGTTATAAAACCTATTCTTACATAAAACAGTGTAACAATCACTGATCATGCATTTCATAAATTTCTATGAAAGCATCTAAAACAGTTTATACTGTATGCGAGATTCCTACTTACTTGAACTCCAAGCTAAGCAGATCCAGTTGTATCTCGCTGCATCTACAGTATGTGAAGCATCCTCTGCAGTGCTCCTCGAGCGACCATAAATGGCTAGGAATGCTTCCTGGAGATCATGCATTCTTGAAACTGTCCTTCTGGACTCCGATGTTGCTGCTTGAATCGCCTCGATCCGCGTGCAATCGGTACCGGACGATTTTCATCGGAGTAGAATTTGCTCGAACAGAGGTCACCATTGCGTTCAGAGCGTCGAAACGAGTCGGGAGGCGGTCTCGGATCTTCGATCGGAGGTCCGGATCACAAAATCCCATTTTGCCCTTGACCGGCCGTTGACCGGCGTTGACCGCCGTTGACCGGCGGCGGTTGGCTCCGTTGAGGGCTGAGCTCGAGCCTACCCCCCCTAATTCGACCCTCCTGAGTCGATTGGTGGGGTCAATTTCACCCAATTCGGCCTCCAACATAGCAAATCGAAGACGGAATTCTCGGCGGAAACCGGCGGCTCCGATTTCGGTCCTCCGGCGACGGTACCGTGAAATTGAGGTGGGCGTTTTCTTCCCCGACCTCCTCTGAGTGTTTCCCCTACGGTGGGGCAGCTCAACATCGCGTGGAACGGCGGCTCCACCCCCTCACGGCGGCGCTCCACGGTGGACCTTGGTTCTCCGCCTTCTCGCGGTGTTTCCCCAAAATTGAGGTGTTGGGAAGCTTCCCCGTGACCCTCTGAACGTGTTTGTGCCTTCAATTTGGCACAAAACGGCCTAAATTGGCCAACCCAAACACACCCACGGCGACGGTGGCGGGCATCCACGATCTCCGGCGAGGGGCGGCGGAACGGTGCAATTGACCGAGGGGTCTTGCTCGCCGTCGCCCTCTGATCGTTTTGGCACCGGCGGTGTGCCACACCACCACCATATGTGGCGGCTCCGACGACGGCTCCACGGCGGCGACGGGGCAGCTCCGGCGAAGCCTTTTCAGCCAAAATTGAGCTGGAAAATTGGTACCATCTTGTTCCTCTCCTCACGCTGAGTCCATAGACACCAAAATCACGTCGATTGGTGGTCGGACGGCCGAGAAACGACGTTGGGAAAAAATGGGTTTCGCCGCCACTTTGGGCGGCGCGTGAGCCCTCCTCCGGCGGCTATTTGGGTGGCACGACACCTCGTTAGACTCAGCTCAACGAGAGCTTCCCACTGGTATGGGAGGTGTCGAAAAATAACGCCGAAATCTCAAACGAGATTTGAGGAGAGAGAGAGAAATTCTAGAGAGAGAAAATCTAGAGAGAGAAAGTCGAGTTTGCTTTGGAATTTCTGATTTTTCTTTCTTTTTTTTTTCATTTCTTTTCTTTTATAAAAAAGTATAAGATAAAATTGTGGTCCACACAATTCAATTCTTATACTGCGTTGCTCTAACACTGTATAATTTTTCATCTTATTATACAGTATTTTCCTTTAATTGTACTTTGTCTCAATATAATCTTTAATTTAATGCATTTTTAATGCACTAAAAATCTCGGGTGTTACAATCTTCCCTCCTTAACAATTTTCGTCCTCGAAAATCAGCACCTTCATAGGCAGTTCATCTTCCTTGTCATCCTTTTTCGTTCTTGACATACTTCCTTGATCACTACTCTTTCATTAAAACTGAGCTCTTATCTTAGAACTTCAACAATTTTCATCATGTTCTTGACATATTCCTTTAAATTGTACACCACACTTCTGCTGCGCAACTCTGATATTCCAACATTTGAGCGCAGTTTCCATTCATCTAAAGGTTTAGCATTCTATCATTGAATGCTATTCTTAGAAATAGGGTTCATTTTCATTCTAATCTCTTCATTTCCTTCTAAAGATCAGGGTCACCGACCACAAAATCCATAATTTTCGGTTCTATATCCATTCTAGAATGACATTTTGCGTAATTTTCCTCATAACGTATAATTTCCAGCTTCCATCCTCCAATCTGTGAGGTTTCCGCTGCTAGATTGGGCATCGTTGTCTTGATCGTATTTTCCATCCGGGCAGTTACGAGCTCATTCGCATGTCTCAGCTTAGCGAAGGAGTGCTTAAGCTCTATCAAATAACATAATTAATGATCTAACGTCAAGTTGCTCTCAGGCACTTTCGTTCCATAAAGCACTGAAAATCACTTCAGACCTTCATTATTCCATTATCTTAATCCACTTTTCCTCGTTATACGTGTAGCCAATACATAATAACTCCATCAGAGTAATATTGGCTCCTACGGAAACACCATTGTGCGCCTAAACATCATAACGTGTCACAAGCTCATCTTCTTGATTTTGAGCTGTCGGCCATCTGTTGACCATCATTGAGCACGTTTTATCATCGTTGACTTGACATCGCTAAGAGACGACGACTACAGTCGACTTGCGAGGACATTCTAGCATATAACATCACATTCATCATTTGACCTTTGCCTTCTTGTTGCATATCTAGATGTGCCAATATCAAAGGCTACGCCTAACATAAATACGTATTCATTAAATTCTAACTTTTCTTTCTGCTTAACATAACTTACTTACTTGAGCTATGGTGTAGCGGACATATGACAGCGCGAAATGGGATGGCAGGATACTGCTCTGATACCACCTGTGACGACCCGCCTTTTCGGGCAGTCACTTTACTTTCATAAATCATCGTTTCGTAAACAGTAATCTTACTTACTTAGTAAGAAAATACTGTAACAAATTTTTTTTTTCTTTCCTTAAACGTTCTTTAAAACTGACGCGACCTCCGTCGCATTCAAGTGGAGACATCGCTCAACACTTGACCTTAAAATCATTTCAAATCGTTTCTCAATACTTAATAAGAAACACTTATTAAATCATAGTTTAAAACTTTACTTTATAATTACATAAAACAGTTTATAAACTGTATCTTAAAACTTTTAATACTATTCATAAAACTTATTTTCTTTAAACTTTGAAAACACAACATTAAACAATGGAAAACATTTTCTTTACGTAGCGGAAGCAAACAGTGATGGTATCCATACCCAAATCTTCGCATCTGTCCTCCGCAGCACCCAGCTCTTCTAACGGGTCCCATTGGTCACCCATAAGTTACCTACAGCATGAAAAACTTTTAATGAGCTTTCGCTCAGCAAGTTCAAACATATTCTCACAAAGCATTTAAACATGCTTTAAAACTTTTCTCATGAAAACCTTTCTCTTGAAACGTTCTTCATGAACGTTTTCTATAAACATTTATGAAAATATTTTCCATAAACGTTTTCCTTTAACATTTCTAAAAACGTTCTTCATAAACGTCTTTCATAGAACATTTCTGAAAACGTTTTTCATAAAACATTTCTGAAACGTTTGCATAAACGTTTTTTCGTAAAACATTTCCTCAACGTTTTTCTTAAAACGTCATTCGTAAACCTTTTCTTGCAAACATGAAATGTTTTTCATAAACATTTAATGTAAAACCTTTCTCTTAAAACATTTCTTGAACGTTTATCTTAAAACGTCGTTCATAAACCGTTTCTTGAAAACGTGAAAACGTTATTCATAAACATTTATCGTAAACATTTTTCAGAATGTTTTCCATAAACATAACATATAAACATTTCATAAAAAAAAACATTCAAGTAACCTCAGAATGCATGACTCCATTTATGCTCAATTATTAACTTCAATTATGAGCATTTTATGAACGTTCTATAAACTTAAATATTCATTTCTTTCTCAACCTTTATTCTTGTTCTTTACTTTCTTTATCTTGTAACCTTCATTTTCCTTACTTTACTTTAGTGTTCGTACCAACTCATTAATCATGAGATCATATACATGATGCTTCCCTTGCGGAAGACTTGAGACCATCAAACATTGAGGTCTTGTACCTCACCTTTAGGAGGTTAAACTTTAATTTCACTTTCATTACCTCATAACAAAGAGGCTGGTACGACACTTTCTTTTTATCTTAACGTTACCTTCTTATTAACTTTAGTGAGCATTTCAAATGCAATCACATCATATGCAATACACTTGCAATTCATAGCTTATACTATAAAACCAATTGCATAATAAATGCAACTCATTGCATAACAAATGCAACATAAAATGTAAACACATTTTGCAAATCATAACTTGCATTCTAACACTCATTGCATAACAAATGCAACATATTGCTTAATCAATACATCATAAAATGCAAATACATTTTGCAAACTATAACTTTTATTCTAAAACTTATTGCACAATAAATGCAACTTATTGCATAGCAAATGCAACACGAAACTTATAACTTAAACTATTAAACATTTTGCATTGTCATAATGCAAAGCATACTTTCAATACTTTGAAAATCATAACTTAAACTTTTAAGAAACGTTATGCATATCAATATGCAAATAAACCTTTAACATAATGGTTGCAAATTCATTGCAATTCTTTTTCTTGAACTTTAAAACTTTTTGCATAATAAATGCAAATATACTTTAAAAGAAACTTGCTTAACAATTGCAAACACATTTGCAAATCATATAAATAAACATTTAAAAATCATTTATTTCATGCTGTAGGTGAGGTTTGAAACTTACCCAAACTATGCTCTAGCGTTCTCTATTCCGTTCCTTTCTCGTTCTTTTTCCTTTCATTGGTCGGCCTCTGTGTCCTGATCAAACGACAGCCGACTCATTAATTAACTTTCTTTATTATCAATCCACTCGATTGATAATAAAACGTAAACATTAATCATTCTTTCCTTATTCATAACTTGGTATACTATCGGTCTACCGTTCTCTTACTCAACCTTATAAACTGTCAGTTTACATTTCCTTCAATTAGCCTTGTAACCCACCGGGGTTCCATTTCCTTTTAACTTTGTAACCCATCGGTTACCACTCGTTTACTTAAAACATTCCTCGTTAAATCTTGATCTCACATGACCGTTACGTTACTTAACGTATCGGAACATTTTTCGTCTAATAACATTATGCTAAATCGGAGTGTTCGACTCCGTTCTAGCCGTTTCCTTAAAAATGACGATTTTACCCTTAACGGGTTTTTTCGTCACCTTTATAACGTTATAAAACCTATTCTTACATAAAACAGTGTAACAATCACTGATCATGAATTTCATAAATTTCTATGAAAGCATCTAAAACAGTTTATACTGTATGCGAGATTCCTACTTACTTGAACTCCAAGCTAAGCAGATCCAGTTGTATCTCGCTGCATCTACAGTATGTGAAGCATCCTCTGCAGTGCTCCTCGAGCGACCATAAATGGCTAGGAATGCTTCCTGGAGATCATGCATTCTTGAAACTGTCCTTCTGGACTCCGATATTGCTGCTTGAATCGCCTCGATCCGCATGCAGTCGGTACCAGACGATTTTCATCGGAGTAGAATTTGCTCGAACGGAGGTCACCATTGCGTTCAGAGCGTCGAAACGAGTCGGGAGGCGGTCTCGGATCTTCGATCGGAGGTCCGGATCACAAAATCCCATTTTGCCCTTGACCGGCCGTTGACCGGCGTTGACCGCCGTTGACCGCCGTTGACCGGCGGCGGTTGGCCCGTTGAGGGCTGAGCTCGAGCCTACCCCCCCTAATTCGACCCTCCTGAGTCGATTGGTGGGGTCAATTTCACCCAATTCGGCCTCCAACATAGCAAATCGAAGACGGAATTCTCGGCGGAAACCGGCGGCTCCGATTTCGGTCCTCCGGCGACGGTACCGTGAAATTGAGGTGGGCGTTTTCTTCCCCGACCTCCTCTGAGTGTTTCCCCTACGGTGGGGCAGCTCAACATCGCGTGGAACGGCGGCTCCACCCCCTCACGGCGGCGCTCCACGGTGGACCTTGGTTCTCCGCCTTCTCGCGGTGTTTCCCCAAAATTGAGGTGTTGGGAAGCTTCCCCGTGACCCTCTGAACGTGTTTGTGCCCTCAATTTGGCACAAAACGGCCTAAATTGGCCAACCCAAACACACCCACGGCGACGGTGGCGGGCATCCACGATCTCCGGCGAGGGGCGGCGGAACGGTGCAATTGACCGAGGGGTCTTGCTCGCCGTCGCCCTCTGATCGTTTTGGCACCGGCGGTGTGCCACACCGCCACCATATGTGGCGGCTCCGACGACGGCTCCACGGCGGCGACGGGGCAGCTCCGGCGAAGCCTTTCCAGCCAAAATTGAGCTGGAAAATTGGTACCATCTTGTTCCTCTCATCACACTGAGTCCATAGACACCAAAATCACGTCGATTGGTGGTCGGACGGCCGAGAAACGACGTCGGGAAAAAATGGGTTTCGCCGCCACTTTGGGCGGCGCGTGAGCCCTCCTCCGGCGGCTATTTGGGTGGCACGACACCTCGTTGGACTCAGCTCAACGAGAGCTTCCCACTGGTATGGGAGGTGTCGAAAAATAACGCCGGAATCTCAAACGAGATTTGAGGAAAGAGAGAGAAATTCTAGAGAGAGAAAATCTAGAGAGAGAAAGTCGAGTTTGCTTTGGAATTTCTGATTTTTCTCTTTTTTTTTTTTCTTTTCTTTTATAAAAAAGTATAAGATAAAATTGTGGTCCACACAATTCAATTCTTATACTGCGTTGCTCTAACACTGTATAATTTTTCATCTTATTATACAGTATTTTCCTTTAATTGTACTTTGTCTCAATATAATCTTTAATTTAATGCATTTTTAATGCACTAAAAATCTCGGGTGTTACATCTCTGCGGCGGTCTCATAGTCCTGCTAGACCTCCTGACTGGTGTGGCAGGAGTCCTCTGGTTTCCTTCTGGAGCTGTGTCTTCATGGTCTTCAACCTCTGGATTTTGCACCTCCACTTCAGGAAGATCCTTCAATGGAATCACCTCAGGTTTCTTGTCTTCAGAACCTGAACCCCTGGAGTCCGTGCTGTCTCTGTCCTTGTACAGAACACCTTCGTTAAAGATCACATCCTTGCTCCTAATAATCTTCCGGCTTTGGTCATCCCAGAGACGATAACCAAACTCAAGTCCGCCATAGCCAACCAGAAAACACTTCTTTGACTTGGCATCCAGTTTACTTCTAGCAGCAGAATCAATGTGTGCATAGGAAACACAACCAAACACTCTCAAGTAAGAGAGATCAACCTGTTTATGGCTCCATACTTCTTCCGGTAGCTTGAACTTCAGCGGTGTAGATGGACTTCTGTTAATCAGATGAGCGGCTGTATTAATTGCCTCAGCCTAAAACATCTTTGGCAGCCCTGCATGCAACCTCATGCTCCTAGCACGCTCGTTTAAAGTCCTGTTCATCCTCTCAGCTACCCCATTCTGTTGTGGTTTTCCTGGAATGGTCTTCCTCATCTTTATCCCATTCTCAACACAGTACCGCCTGAACTCTTCATTTAGGTACTCTCCCCCATTGTCAGACTGCAAGCACTTTACCTTCAAATCTGTCTCGTTCTCCACCATGGCTTTCCATCTCTTGAAAGCATCATAGACATCAGATTTGTTTTTCAGAAAGTAAACCCATACCTTCCTGCTTGAGTCATCTATGAACGTCACATAATAGTTAGCACCACCAAAGGAAGTCACCGGCGCAGGCCCCCACACATCAGTGTGAACAAGCTCCAATCTCCTGGACTTAGGCTCTCTACCCATCTTTGAGAAACTGACTCTCTTCTGTTTACCAAAGATGCAGGCTTCACACAAACTGTGATCAACAGTTTTCAAACCCGGCAGTTTTCCTTTGCAGTGAAGCACCTTCATACCCTTTTCACTCATGTGACCAAGCCTATAATGCCATAGCTCGGTATTGGCAGCAGAATCAGCAACTGCTAGGGTATCTCTGCAACTAGAGTTCATGTAGAGAGTTCCAGCCTTGCGTCCCCGAGCAATAACCATCGCTCCTTTCGTGACTTTCCAACCTCCACAATTGAAGGTTACTTTATGTCCATCATCATCCAGTTGCCCCACCGAAATCAAGTTGCGCATTAGTTTAGGAACATGTCTCACCTTATGAATCTTCCACACCGACCCATCAAGCATTTTTAAACTGACATCTCCAATGCCAACTATATCCAAAGGTTCTCCATCAGCGAGATAAACCTTACCATGATTTTCGGCAACGTAGTTCTCCAGGACATGACGGTGTGCTGTGGTGTGGAATGATGCTCCTGAGTCTATCACCCACGAATCAAAAGAACTGTCGACAGACAAGATTAAGGCATCCTGTTGCTCTTCAGTGGCGGCGTTAGCTTCATCATTAGTCTTGTCTTCATTCTTCCTTGGAGCCCTGCAGTTCTTTTTCAAGTGGCCCGTCTTCCCACAGTTCCAACACTCCATGGTCCTACCGTTCCTTGACTTGCTTCTCTCATTCCTCGACTTGCCTCTCCTGCCATTATCCCTGTTGGATTGCCTGTCAAGTTTCCTGCCCCTATTATCAACATTAAGGGCCGAGTTCGACGAAGAGGCTTCACCTGAGTCCTTCCTGTGAACTTCTTCCGCCAGAATAGAGTTTCTGACATCGACAAACTTCAATTTTGCACTCCCTAGAGAATTTGTAATGGCCACCCTCATGGGTTCTCAACTGTTTGGTAACGAGGCCAAGAGGATGAGGGCATTGATCCCATCATCGAATTTAATCTCTACCGAGACCAATTGGTTCAGGACGATGTTGAAACTGTTCAGGTGCTCTACCACCGAGGCACCTTCAGGCATCTTTAAATTAAAAAGCTTCTTCATGAGATGTACCTTGTTATTGGCTGAGGGCTTCTCATACATCTCTGACAGAGCCTTCATCATCCCTGCTGTAGTGGTCTCCTTCGCAACGTTGTGGGCAACGTTCTTTGACAAAGTCAAACGGATCACACCGAGTACCTGTCTATCAAGGAGACTCCACTCCTCATCCTTCATGCCTTCGGGCTTACTACCCAAGGGCAAGTACAGTTTCCTGCTGTACAGGTAGTCTTCTACTTGCATCCTCCAATAGGAAAAATCTGAACCATCGAATTTGGTGATGCCGGCTGCCATACCTTCTTCTCCAGTCATCGTTCTTGATCAAAACCTCCGCTCTGATACCAGTTGTTAGGGAATTAGGCGACTCCTAATTCCAAGGATCGCAAGAACGAACAATTGCAGAAAATAAATAGGAGAAAAGAAGAAAAAGAGACACCAAATTTTTATACAGGTTCGTCCAAAATTGAGACTACGTCTTGTTTCTGCCGCTTGCAGATTCCACTATGATGAAGGAGATTACAGATTACAAGAGCAGTTTCTCACACACTCACAAATTGTGCTTACCAAAACTCTCTTCTATCTAACACCCAATGGGAATTTTTCTCTCTCAAGGATGAAGCTCTCAAGAATTTTGCCTCTCACAAAATTATGTCTCTCACAATTTTCACACACACAACCCTAGCCACCTTGTGTCTATTTATAACCAAAGGAGGAGAAAAATAGCAACTAATGGGAAACCCTAGTGATTTCCCGTTTTTGGGACCTTTGAATTCGACTCTGACTCAAAAAACAACGCGGAACACAGCGCGTCAGCGCCGCGGCGCTCGTTTCGAGCGCTGCGGCGCTCCCCTGCGGCGCTCGAAACAAGCGCTGCGGCGCCTAGGCGCCATCCTCTTTGAGCCTAGGCGTAAAGCCCTTGGCGCCTAGGCGCTTGCCACATAGCACCTAGGCGCAATCCACCTAGCGCCTAGGCGCTCTCCTCATGGCGCCTAGGCGCCCTCATCCCAGCGCCGCGGCGCTCTTCTGCCAGAGCCGCGGCGCTTGCTCTCTGCCTTTGAGGATGCGTTTTTCTCCCTTTTTCTTCCTTTTGTTGGGTTGTCGACTTGATTTGGCTTCACATCTGCAACACACACTAGAAAGAATTGCGAATGAAGGAGCGATAGCATCAAGGATGAGCAACCACAAGAATGTTCTGAAGCTCTTGGGATGCTGCCTTGAAACAGAGTTACCCTTGTTGGTCTATGAATTCCCCACAAATGGAAATCTCGAGAGTTATATCTATACCAAGAATCCACGACAACAACTACCATGGGATAGCAGGTTGAGCATTGTCACTGGGATAGCGAATGCGGCCGCGTATCTCCACCATGGCCTGCTGAAGACGGTTATTCACCGAAACATAACGCCCGAAAATATATCCTTGGATCAGAACAATGTTGTGAAGCTGTTCGACTTCCAAGATGCAATAGTGATTCCCGAGAGTGAAACTGAAGTCCAAACACAGGCTGCCGGAACATGTTGGTATGTTGCTCCGGAGGTGGCTATATATGGGCGTCAAACAGAAAAGTATGATGTTTATAGCTTTGGGGTTTTGTTGTCTGCTGTACTGACACAGAGGAAATTCACTGATTTTCTATCGTGGCAGAGGAAGATTTCCGACGAAAACAGTTCAGGTTCTCGGATTGAGTCAGGTCATAACTTTTGGGAGGAAATGCTATCAAAACATTGTGAGATCCAGGGGCAAGAAGAAAGAAGAGCGCAAGTACTGGAATATGTTAAGCTCGTACAGAACTGTATCAAAGAAAATACAGACGAGAGGCCCGACATGATCGAAGTAGAAAAGGCACTCAGACTCATCAAAACCATCTAAGCTCAAAGCTGTCATGCTTGACTTCGAGAGTGACTTTCCTCTTTCATTTTTGCCTTCACCGTTCTGAAAAAGGTCTTCCGCTTGTCATAAGCCATAAGGTAATATCATTTTGGGAGAACCGAAGGCAATGTAATTTTTACAACTTTTTAAACTAAATATATGGTTTTGAAAAAAATTACAGAAATCTACTGATAAAAAAGATTTTTTTATCAATAAATTTACTATATACTATAAATATTTCCAAATCTAATATTTACTCCGGTAAACTTTTCTAAGCGACATTTATTATAATTTGTGCTTTTTGAGGTTTGATTAAGTTCTGTGTAAGTGACTGTCCAATCGATTGGAGTCAGTTTGTTGGGTACAGGTGTCCTGCAAAGGTTCTGTTACGTTCCATGTTTCATCACAAGTCGACCTTTTTTTTTCCCCCCTCCTTTTCAATATTTTTGTACCAAGTTCTCCCTGTCCCATTCATAGCCGTCCCCGGAAGCATCTTGTCTGGTTCTGGCTAAAGCCGGTAACTTTGGATACGATACGATAATACAATACAAAAATGACACAAAATAAATAGGTTTAGACTGTACGTTTATTAATTGTGTCATAAATGAGTTGACGTGAATAACACGAAAATAAACGGGCTGAATTCGTGCTAACACGCTAAACACGCCTTAACAGGTTTAATTAAACGAGACATAAACGTGTTGACACGACACGACACGACTTGCCCATTTATAGCACATTTAAACTTAAAAATAAAAATATTTGAAATATTTGTAACGGGTTAGTATTAAATAGATATTGTGTTTTTGTAAATTTTTTTATTGGTTTTTTTTTTAATTTTTTTAATTTTTAGTTAATTGGGTCATAAACGTGTCATATGCATATTGTTATCGTGTCAACCCGTCATAGCACGCTTAATAATCGTGTTAAGCGTGTCATGTCATGTTACGCGTGCCATAGGCTTGTCGTGTTCGTGTTTACATTTCTAGCATGTTTATTAATCGTGTCGTGTCGTGTTCGTATAGGGCTAAACGTGTCGTGCTGTAAACGTACCGATACAAACACAACACGAGCACGTTTATTGCCACCTTTAGTTCTAGCTAGGTTTATAATTAACATTTAACTGTTGACCTTAGAATTTGTTTGCTTTTGAAATATCAAACATATGGTATTGGTTGGTAAAAAAATTACCAAAATTTTGGATTTTTTTTTTTAAAGAAGCCAAAATAAATCATCTATTTTTACTAGAAAGGGAAAGGCATTGTAAAGGTGAATTTGGGACATCAAAATGATATTAATATCAAAACATTATAAAGTATTGTTTTCATATTTTTCAAACAATAATGTACCAATATGATTTTTTTTAAAAGGTACAGGTACCAAATGGATATAGATCTTTATTTTAAATTTTAAAGTTTACTTTTACAACTACCAAAACTTAATGATTATGTCAAAAAGAGTTCAAATAGTTTCAAATAGTACTATGTATAAGAATAAAAATTAGAATAACATTAAAAATATCAATTTTATATTTTTTTAATGTCAAATTGCAGCACCTAGATAGATTAATTAAGGTTAATCTGGTTATTGGTGTTAATTAATTAAAAATTTGTAATTAATTTTCAATTGTAATTAATTTTTAGATATAATATAACTTTTGAATAATTTTTTCTTGCAAAAATTAATTATTTAAAACTAGCGTATAATTTTTTGTCTAGTATTATATGTCTGACAACTGTAATTATGTAATAGCTTTCTGAACTAAAAACTACGGAGCCGTTTGGTATTATTTTCAAAATAGGTAAAAATGTTTTTGTTTTGAATAATAAGAATTTTTTGGGAATTGTATTGAGAGTGTTTTTAAAATTTTTGCCTCAAAAAACATGCAAAAACATTTTCAAAAATTTTGAAAACAAAAACAAACGAGAGCAATATTTTTCTGAATACACTACTTTACTTTTTTTTTTTTAATGACCACTTTACCTATTTTGAATTGGACTTCTTTTAAAAATCTTAATATAGTAAAAATTATATAATCTTTCTATTTTTTAAGGTGTGAATTAATATCTGTTTTTGTTATGTAAATATCACTTATATGTCTATTTTTTAAAATTTTATATATTCAGAATCCTAAAATACCCTCTAACTAAATATTATCATGTATTTAAATTTCTATAACAAATTCCCTTATTTTTTGAATAGTTAAATTGGGGAAAAAATATACACGTATATTTCTTATTTTAACATATTACATTGATGCCTTATCATTATCACTTGAAGTCTTAAAAATATGAAATGAATGTCATTGATTATCATTACGTATTATTAACTTAATGATAATAAGATACACAAAAAAACTTAATAAATACTATGTCATTAATTTAATTACATATCACAAAAAAATGAAATATTATTCACTTGAAGTCTTAAGAAATGAATGTCATTGCATATCATTATTATTACATATCATTAACTTAATGATATATCAATTATATAACTAATAAGATACATAAAAAGTCTTAATAATACTATGTCATTAATTTAATTATAACACCTTAATTTCAATTTGTCAGTAAAACTATATTATTAATTTAATTACAACACCCTAATTTCAATTTGTCAGTAAATCTAACTTATCGATAAAAAAAATTCATCTTTTTAGGGAATTTTAAAATCGCTATTTTAGATCCCAATTTGAATTTAAGCAACAAACACCCTAATTTTAAGGATTTTTTTAAATATAATGATATCATAATCTGTTTGAAATCTTAAATAAGTATATTATAGTTATTCTAAAAAAAATAAATTAAAACTAACAATATCATTATTATGGTCATTAATGTCTTTATACATATGCATTAGGACATATAAAGAATATTTATGAACTGCAGACATTTTTTAATTCTACAAATAAAAAAAGGCTACGTGTCTCGTTAACCCCTTAATATATTATAAAAGGCCGAACCTTTCGCTTTTTCTTTCTTTCTTTATTTCTGTCCTCCCTCTTTTCTTCTCACGAAACCCCTCCCTTCTTTCTCTTTCTTTCATGCTTCTTTCCCCTCTCTCTCTTATTCCATCTCTTGTTCTCTCTTTCTCTCTCTAACTACATGGAAGCCTCAACCCAAGATAGAAATTGAGGGTTCTTGTTCCAATTCCTTTAGAAATTCTGGTTTTAGAGATGATTTTTTAGAAGATTGAAGTTAAGATTGAGATTCTAATGATTGCTAAGGAAGGGTTTCTTCTCTCTTTCTCCTAAAACAGAAATTCTCTCCCATGGTTGAATTTTATTCTATCTTGTGGTTGAATCTTGTCGAATGCATGTTGATTATTGTGATTTTGTTAGAATTTCATGATAAGCTTTAGTTTTCCAACTTGTTGACATATATGTTTTCTTGCATTTTTCCAATCCGAGAATCCACCTTTTAACTTATGTTTTCTTCTATTTTTGAATCTTAAATATGGAATGAATTTGGTTTGATGAGTGGGAATTATAAGGTCTTATGTGAATTTTGTACATCATGTTTACCCTTTATATGATTTGGTTATGTTGAAGTTATTATTGATGAATTGAGTACCTTGATTGAGATTCACTATTGCGGAGTACAGCAACATAGAATGATTTTGAGGCCTTCTAAGAAATGGCTAGGTATGAAAATTCTAGAAAAGCATTTGAACAGATATAGTAGTTCGAGAATGAGCTCTAGGTTTGTGCAGCGACTAGACTTTCCAAACTGTTACTTAGTACTATTTTCTTAAACTTAATTCTTTCTTACTTATAAAAATGCGGAATATTTTTTTAAACATAAGACTTAATTATAGTATTTAATGTTCCCTATAATATTTCCAAAATATTTGTTTACTTATAATTACAAACCATTTACTTAAACATTCTTGCAAAAGCGGTTCTAGCTTACTACTAGACCGTAACATACTATAAAATAATTAGTTTATCAAAAATCAGAATTAAAACTTGCAGAGATATCCATAGCCAATCATCGAATTTGTCCCACCATTGCACCCAGCTCATTAACCTTTCACACTGGCCTCTTGGCAGGATTTCCTATAGCATGAAGAATTTAAATAAGCTTTCGTTCTGTAAGTCTAAACATATCTCATATAACATTTTATGAGATTACTAACAATAATGCAATACATGGTTCCATTTATGCTTAATATTTATGAACATCTTATTATCATTTATAACTCATCCTTCATTATAGGCCTATATGTTCATACCTACTGCACATGATCATTGAACATCGAGATCATATCTTAACTTAATGCTCCCTTTAAGTCAGAAGACTTATAAACCTTACTTGAATGGAGGTTGATATGATACTTAATTATCTTTTCTTAACTTCCTTAACTTTGGGGTTTAGATTACCAACTTGTAATCTTAGTAAACATACTTTTATGCAATGACTTGGTGTTAAAGGCAATATGCATAACACTTGCAATCATAGAGCACTTATGAATAAGGCATCTCAATTTCTTCATGTTACAGGTGAGGTTTGAGACTTACTTGAACCTCACTTTAATGCTCCACTTAAATACTTTCTTTGGTTAGTCTACTTTCTCTTGTTATTGTGACACCCGACTATTAGTTCATGTCTATGTTAACAATCTTATTCTATACCATTTAACTTAGGTAAATTGAAACCAATTAATGTCTCTTTAACGGATTTGAACTTTGTATGTCGAAAATCATTGCTTGTTTTAAACTTTGAGCTTCATTGGTAAGCTCGAGTTTGTTTTAACCGTTTTGTAATAATAATGTTTTGCCTTCAACAGGTCTTAAAAAATCACCAAACATTTTGGAATAAAATTGTAATTGCTTGCTCCCCAAAAAAGCAATAAATCTCCTATATAGTGAGAAAAATACGGTTTTCTTTATCTTTATGGTTTCAGCTCGAAATATGAAAATCTTGATTTTTTTGTCTATAACAAAGTTTTGAAAAACTTTAAAACTCTTTGAAAATAAACTTGAGTTTTCTTACTGCCCAAAATAGTGCAGGGAACATGACTGTGCAGTGAAAATACAGGTTTTTGCTTATTTTATGATTTTGACCCCAAACATGAAAATTTGACATTTTTGGCCGTGGCACCAAAACCAATCTGTTTGACACTTTTAGGTGTAGTTTTTTAACAAGGATTAAAATATTGTAAAGGCTCATAGGCATATTCTATTATTTAAAATATGTTTTTGCCTTTTTACCCTTTAAAAAGTTTTATAGTAAAATCTTATAAATTTTGTAACTCAAAATCAGTACGGAATTGATGGGAACCTTGTTTCACAAGAGTTGATGGTTTTAGAGAGATTTACAACTTTTGTGTTTTAAGTTTTCTTAAAATCAATTGTTTCGGGAGACTTTTGGCTAATTTTCTAAAATGAAAGGTTTGAAAAATGACATTTTCGGCTAGATCCGGTTGGATTTTTTGGAAACTTTCTCACAAAAACGTTTATCTCAATGTTTCTATTAAATCACATGTTGAGCTCGAAACCAAATCCTTCTCTAAGTATCTCTAAACTTAAACTTTTCAAAATATTTTAAAAGTGTGTTGCAACACTTTTTGCAACAAAGTTTCCTTTTTGATCAAAACCACATAATCTAAACTCAATTGTCACACCCAAAGCCATACAACATACAAATAAATCATGCTATAAAAGTCCTTTACATACCAAATCCCTTATCATACTTTACAACCCATAAAAGCATTAAAACACAAACTTGAAGGTTAGAACTTTTATACCTAATATGGTCTAAGTCTTTGAGTCGCTTTTTTGGTGCAAAAAGGCTTTTAGAACACCTTAACCTCAAGAATAAAACATGAAAAATAAATATCTAACATAAACTCTAAACTTTAAAAAAAAAAAACTAATTAGAAAAGTTTAGATTTTTACCTTGAAATTCTCTTGGATCAACACTATAACTCTTGAGCTTGCTTCTAAAGATGACTTTAAGGCTTCGAACAACAAAATTTAAGAGAGAAATGCTTGGGGTGGTCGTTTTTTAGACAGAAATGGAAGAGAAATTTTTTTCGCTTTATGAACATTCCTTGGAGGAAAGAAAAATGAAATTTCAAAGTGATCCTTAGTATTTATAATGCTTGACTTAGAGGACTAAATTGCAAGAATTTTTTTGCTAAACACCCCCTAGTATACCGGGATTTCATGCAGAAAATGGAGTGGTTTTTGCACAATTTTTGAGGTCCATTAAGAATAAGATCAAGTACACCTCATAGACAGTGTTTTACTTTAGCAGTCTAATTGCAATCAAAACTGCATTTTCCTTATTTTGATAGTGTAGTAAGGAGGCAATATTTTCTTTTTCAATAAAAAAAAATATCTAAATACTCTGTGTAACTATATTGTTTAATTTCTATCACCAGTAGTCCATCTTATCTGTGTGAAAAATAATTCTGTATGACTCTACTGTGTTCCTAACTAGACTGCTCTAAGTGACTCTATATAATGAATACATTATTGGGTAGACTGCTAACATAAATATATGTACCAACTTAATTGTCTGGTATACTGTCATCTTTTATACTGATTAGGACTTTGGCATGACTTTTTAAATTTTATTTTCTCATATTTACTTTATGGGAAAATTTTGTCACATAATTAAATTTTATCATAATGTAAATGACATTAAATTTACCTCTTTAGGGCACCTAACAAATTTTGAAAAATTCTAACTCACAAAATTAGTAGATATTAAAATTCACTGTAATTCACTTTAATTGCACACAAAATGCACATGAAATTTCATTATATTTTCATCACATAATTCATGATTTACAAAATATGAAATTTTGTTAACAAAATTCATTGTTTAAATCTTAATTAAATTCTTGATTTAAACAAATAAATTTTCTCGGATATTACAATTTGGCTCTACATACTAAAATACATACATACATATATATATATATATATAGTTATATAGGATGTGATGACATAAACTGTTGTGTCTTATGCTGTGGAATATATATTTGTTAGTCAATGCATGTGATTTGAGTCCTTTTTTTTTTTTTTTGTAATCCCTTTTTCCCCTTAACGAGCATTTGTGAGTCAATGCATGCTTACCTCTTTTTATATTTTTCCTCCTTTCAGAATTTTACAAATTGTGTTAGTTTCTAATAGTGTTCAGCTGCAACTTTCAAAGGCTCGAAGCACGAGGCAGCTCATGTTGCAGTTTCACTATATTTAGTTTATAATTCTCAATGTGACCGTATGACAATGTCACTTTAGAGATATTTTATAATTTTGGACTTTTTTCGCTATTGTTAATTGAAAGACTCTGAAGAAAGTATTTTTTTTTTACCTAGTTTTAATAATAATGTATTTTTTTAGTTTTGAATTAGCATAATCTATTTAATTTCTTCTAATTGTTTTTATCTATTAATTCCCATTTCAGGGCGTTATACAAATATAACATTAACATTAGCATTAATTATATTGGAGATGATGTTATTTGTTCATGCCAAAATAAAATAAAATTTAGGATACTATTATTTTCTTAAACAAATATTGAGAGAAACAAGGGAGAATGGCATGATCAGCATATGGTAATGAAGAAAGATTTGTAATTCCATCATGCCATCTGGGACAACCAACAAATAAGCTAATTATATGCACGGTGCACAAGGCTTAAAAGACATAAAGCTAGAATTTCTTAATAAAAAAATTTTAAAATGCAGAAACGTGTTTAATTGAACAAATTTACAGTACCTTAAAAAAAAAAAAAGACATTATCAATCGTTAAACTAAATGGCCATCAGGCCCATCACAAACATCTGGTCTGTCATAAAGTAATCTCTATTGTTGTAAAACCTTCACGCGCTAGATAACAAAATCTGCTATAAACAATAGCAAAAACTAGAATATTAGAAAGAAGTATGAAGAATAATAGCAAAAACTAAAGGTACGTATGTTTCATGTATTTTTTAAACTCAATAAATTTAAATTTGAATTTGAGTATCAAGAATCCTTCATATACGTATTTGTTTCCCCCAAAATCTAAATCATTTGAGTATCAAGAATTTAAGTTTTTAGAGTTCTCATCCCTTTAAACTTTTGATACTCGGATATCTTTGTTATAGTAAAAACTAAAATTCTCTCTCCTAAAAAAAATCATAACTTCTTCATTTGATATCCAATTTAGATGATTCTTTTTTCATTATATTCCTAATGAAGAGAGGAATAAATTAAGATCCATATTGCATCTTTTTTAAGATCATTAACATTAAGATTTTATTAGATTTATTAATAAATCAAAAACTATCTTCATTACCTCTCCAAACACAAATTCTAATTTTATTTCATACTCAGATTAAAACTTAAATACGCATCCAAACGTCAATTTGAATAACAATTCAAATCACTAACTCAAATTAGATCATTAATTCGAAACCATTTACCAAACAGACCCTCAAATATTACAAAGAACTATGAAGAATAAAGAATATATAGGTTATGCCTAATATTAAGAGAGAAATTGTATGGAAATAATGAGATCTAAATATGAGCACATTATTTATAGTAAATATCGTATATGTAGTTATGAAATGTCAAGTTGAGATGAACACTTGATTTTCTTGAAATATTTTGGTGCGTCCACTTACTTTAAATCATTTTTAAAAGCGCCATCAACAATCACTAGTTCAAACGCGCTAACCTTGCGTTTTTTCACTCCACAAAAAATAAAAATAAAATTGCACAAGTGTGGAGAAGCTCTGAAGCAGTGCTCCCGGTCAGCGACGCAACATTCTTGAGGGCTGAGTCAATCATGCCAAGAACCATGAATCATGATTATTGAGTTATTCTTTGCCCCATCTCTCAATCCTCTAATTTGGAAAGCTACAGCTAAATTCATTCCTCTCAAAATAAATCTTTCGTCATGTTCTCAGGCTTCAGAAACAAGAAATATAAGAGAAAAAAGGAGGAGGATGATGAGGGTTTCTTCGTGAAGAATGGTGCCGCGGTGTTAGAAAAAGCTAATTAGTCTGCACAATGGGGTTTGCAATCCGATTCGGTCCTTCTCTTTTCAAGAACTCAAGAACGCAACAGGAGACTTCCAGTGGACGATGCACGAGGGCTGGAACAATAAAATGTACAAAGGAATTCACCAAGGCCGTGAAATTTTGGTGAAAAAGTTCGCGCTAACAAAGAATGATACGCTAGAAAGAATCGTAAAGGAAGCGGCGATAGCGTCGCGGATGAGCAACCACAAAAATGTTCTCGAGCTCTTGGGCTGCTTTCTGGAAACAGAGTTACCCTTATTAGTGTATGAATTCGCTACTGAGGGAAATCTGGGAAGTCATATTTATAGACCCATGGAAAGCCAACTGCCTTGGGAGCTCAAGTTGAGGATTGTCACCGGAATAGCCAGCGCAGTTGCGTATCTCCAGCATGGCCTGTCGAAGACGATTATCCACCGGGACACAAAGCCGACAAATTTCTTCTTAGACGGAAATGGCATTGAGAAGCTGTTAGACTTCCAAGATGCAATACCAATTCCTGAGGGTGAAACCCATGTTGATACCAAACTTTGGGGACTTTCTGGTTTATTGATCCGGAGTCGCTTAGAATCAACAGACGCAATGTAGAATCGTCTGATGCAATACCAACTTCTTCTTCTTCAGAGGATGAAACCGATTTACATTGGGAGGCACTTTTTAAAGGACGTTACACAGAAAAGAGTGATGTCTACGGCTTTGGGGTTTTATTGTGTGAGGTCGTAACGGGGAAGAGAATTCATGAATTAGTTTCCTGGCATTGGGAGATTTCCGACAGAAGTAGAGATTCCGATTTAAGGATTCAGTCAGATGACTTTTTGGGGGAAATAATAACAGAATATTGTGAGATTTACCAGCAAGAAGAAAACAGAGGGAAAGTAATGGAATATGTCAAGCTAGTACTGAGTTGTGTCAAAATCAATCCTGACGAGAGGCCAAGTATGATCGAAGTAGAAAAGGCCCTTAGACTCATCAAAACCTTATAATCCATAATTCGCTCTATGGTTATTCAGGTAATTTGGTTCTTGCCATTATGCTAGTTCTGCGAATCCAACTGTTATGTGTATTTCTAGGTTTTGAGTTTATTGTCGTTTCTATAGTATTCTTCTCTTTAAAGCTGTTGTCGTACTTTAAGTTGTTGGCCAAATTTCAGTCATTGACGCTTTATATATATATATATATATAGCCGTTGCTTCTATGGAGCTTGTTATTGGTTTGGAATTTATGTCGTCTCTTAGCCAACGTGGTTCGTAACGTCGATGTTGCTTTATTGAATATTTGTCGTTCTTGTAATTGCTTTCCTATCTCTGTTTTGTGAAGTTTTCCAAATTAATGTCCTTTTAGATTATTCTCGTTGTAATGTTAATGCCCTCATCAGATGGCTGTCGTTTAGTCATCCTTTATACTATTGTCGTTTTACCAAGTAAACGTTGTTTTTTTTTAATTTATTTTATCGTGGTTTTTCCTCTTCTTCTTCTTTTTTTTTTTTTTTTTTTTTTTCAGTTATTGCATGTTGCTGTGGGCTTCCCTAAAGGCTAAAACCTTGTCCTTACTTTGTAGATTTTTTTGGTAGTTTGGAAGCCATTCATGTTTCTGTCGTTTTAAAGTTTTGGTCGCCGTCTCTAATTTGTGTTCAAGACCAATGCGAGTACTATGCGGGTTCCTTTCCGGAAATCATAATTTTAATAAAACGCGTTAAAACTCACTACGATGAAACCTACGTTTCAAAAAAAAAAAAAAAAAAAAAAAAAAAAAACTCGTAAAAAAACTCACTACGCTTTTTTTGTTAGTGTTGTCGTTTTCTTCAAATTGTATTCTGAGGCCTTTCAAAAAAAAATGTATTCTGAGGCTGTTCTTTGAGGTTATTGTCGTTCCTACGGTTTCTTTGAAGTTACTGTCGTTTTTGAGGTGGTTATTTTTTTACTCATTCCCGTCGTTCCCAGGGTTATATTATCGGTCACATATATAGTTAATTGTTGTTTGGACTATTGTCGTTTCTTGGAATTCATGTCGCTTTTAGGTCAAACTCATTTTCTATTGTCGTTTTCATATTATTGTAGTTTCTATTTATGGTTGGTCTTTGAGGTTGATGTTTTATTTAGATTTTTCGTTATTGTAATACTCATTTTTTCTGCTGTCATTTTTATATTAATGTCGTTTCTATTTATGGTTGGTTTTTGAGGTTATTGTTTTATTTAGATTACTCAATATTGTAATTTTTGGGAATTTTGTTTTCTTTACCAGCTAATGTTTTTTCATCGAGATCTTTTCTCGTTCTGGGTTTATGTTATTAGTTTATTTTATTTTTGTTTTCTTTTGCCGGAACAAATTTTTGTGAGACTAGAATTGACATTTGAGACATGCGACGGAAAATAGAAATTAACTTTCTACAATTATATAAGTATAAAACAAGGACAATATTTTAGGAAAACTTAAAAAAGAAAAGAAAATCTATTAATTGTCCAACAAATTAAATTTGACACCCTGTTTTTTTTTCCCTGTCTAATTTCTATCTTTTTCTTAATTTTTTGTCCTTCATCTTCTACAAAGTTGACGTTTGAATATTAGCATATGACGCATAATTTAGTCGCAAATTAGACTATTAAAAAGTTGGCTAAAATAATGTAACACATAATCCAGTTACAAATTAGACCGTTAAAAAGTTGGCTAAAACAATGTGATTCACCGAGGATGCAAAATTACTTTCTTCACAATAAGGATTCCCCATTCATTATTGTCTTTTTTGGAATTTTTGTTTTGTTTACCGGCGAATGTTGTTCTTTGGAGATCTTTTTTCATTCCCAATTTGCGTCGTTTTTTTTTTCTTTTCCCATTTTATTGAATTGTTCGTGGGAAATCCGAGGTTGGTAAAGTTTTTAAGTCGATATAGTCCTTTTATAGTCGTCGTTTTCTTGCATTATTGTCCTTTCCATCAATTGTTATCATTCTTATGTTTTGTATTGTTTTTTGATACTCTTTTTCCTAGCAGTATTGTTGTATTATCAATTATTGTTCTCGTTTTACAAGTCGATATCGTTTTGCCGTAATTATAGTTTATCGTGTAATGTCGTTGTTAAGGTTTCTGTCGTTATTAGAGTGTTATCGTTTTGGGGTTATTGCTTTTACAGTTATTCTATGTTCATGCAGTTTTATGGATTTCAATGACTTTTAGAGGTCGTTGTTGTTGTTAAGAGGGTGTTCAAAAAAACCGAAAAACAGAAACGGACTGAAAAAATCGATTTAGACATAAAAACCGACTAAGTCGGTTTAAAAAACCGACCAGTCCATGCATTTCCAGCAGTCGGTTTTCGGTAACATTTTAACCGACCGACCCCTTCAATTTCAGTTTTCAAAATATATATTACACATGATAATACATATAATCGGTTTTGCATGTTGTATATTTTGGTAGCTGAACTCGATATCTTTGAATATGCCAAGAATTGGAAATAGTTGCCCACGCAGCAATTGTTTTAGCTTTTCACGATGTTCAGTCTGATCCTTTTTGTTAGAAGAAGTTCCAATTTATCCTCTTAGTATAGACAGTATAGTATATATTATTATTATTATTATTCAAGAAAGGCTCAAGATGTGAGTTTTATAATTTTTGTATATATATGCATGAGAGATGGACAATTAATTAAGATTACCATATGAACTCATCAATAATGTGCTGACTTCCTCTTCTTCGTAGTATACGGCCCCTTTTCACAGCTTTCTTGTGTAGAATAAGTATAACCAAATCTTTTTGATTTTCAAGACTTATTTAATTACGAGTTGGTGTCATGAACCTCATAAAGCAAGCATGAACGTGGGAGTTCGACTGGGGAGAAGACAAGGCTTTTCTTCATGTTGCATAATTTTATTATTGTTTACTTTCTCTATTGCCATTTCCACGTTATTATCTTGTGCTTTAAGTGTCTTTTTTACTTAGTTGTAGTATTTAATGTCATCTGTATGATTACAAAATGGAAACTAAGCTTTATATTCAGAGTCTTATATTGGATTACTTTTAGCATCCTAGCTGGTTACTTTAGTTACAAACCAGACCGAAAACGACCGTTGTCAGTCAAAACCCGACTGACCGTCTGAACATTCGGTCGGTTTTGAGTTCTGCTTTTTCAAAACCGATCGCCATCTATTGAAAACCGACCCCCCAAACCGACCGATAAACACCCGTTACTATTACTCCCATTCAGTGTCGTTTGATGTCGTTTCGTTGCATCTTTGTCGTTTTTCATGTTAATGTTTTTAGGCTGTTTAATTATATGGCGGAAACTTTTTGCTGTTTTATTCGTGTATTGCTGGATTCCGTATTCTAAGCTGCTTTTTTTAAAAGTTTTTTTTACGGGTAACTAGCATTTTCGTCTCTAAACTATAAGTATTACATCATTTTAGTCCTAAAGTTTATTTCCTTTTTAGCCCATAAATACAATTTAAAACATTATTAAACCAAAATACTAAATAAAATCAATCTTAAAAATTAAAAACTCTCAAATTAAAGTATTTTCTTAATTGAATTATTTATTTGAACATTTTAAATTCTTTTTTATTTAATTTTTAAGTCAAGTAATATTTATTGTAACATTTAATATAGATCGGGAATGATGTTTTAAAATTTTTTAAAAGTTAATTGCTTTAAACAGTATTTTGAGTATTATTTTGTAAATGCAGAAGACGTATTGGACATTTCAATAATAAGTGGAGCAAAAATTATATTTAGACAAAACAGAAAGGGTACTTTAAGTTTTTTTTTTTTTTCTCTTTTTAAGATGTGAGGGTATCTTCTTATATTTAAGGTACTTGAAAGTATGGTTCTAACCACTTTTTCTTTAAACTTTATTAAAACATTATAACAAAATTAGCATGGTTCTCGATGCTCCTAAACAACCTAATTGTCAAAAAAAAAATTATTAAATTATTTTTTCAATTTACACAAATTAAGTAGCAAAGTGATTTTTCCTATATGATAGAATAAATTTGTCCTTACACCGGTGAATGTGGTTTCTAGGATTCTCGAAATATTATGTTGAACAATTATCGTATCGTTGATGTGTTCCCTTCCACTCAAATCTTATTTGATGTTTTTATGTAGATTTCCTTTCTAAAGCAGCGTAAATTTTCACTATTTTAGACTTTTTTTCCACCCAATTAATTAAATAAATTTATCCATATTTTTATACTTATATTTTAGCTTTATTCAGATATTATACTTTCGATTTGTTTATTTTATCAAATATATACCTTCAATTAAATTTAATACACACATTAAACCTTTTCCTAATCAACTTAAATTTTCACCTAAAAAGTTGCCCAACATGTCCTCAAATTGTAAAATAAAAAAATTTTGAAAACTTAAAAACTTAATACTAGGGTTTTGACTTCAAAGATATATAAAATACCCTTAAAATTGGTATTTTGTGTATTTTTCTTTTGTTTTTTCTTCTTTAATGAAAATTTTAATTTTTTTCTTTTTTACTTGACCATACTTTGGTCATTTAAAGGTCAAAATCAACTATTGATTAAAGTAGTGTATAAATTTATACATTTGAAGATATATATTTGATGAAGTAAAAATCAAATATATAGTTTTTAAATTAACTTAAAACAAAAAGTATAAAAGCATAAATTTCTAAAAAAGAGAACTGTTGAGGAACTCTGAAAGAATGCTCCCAATCGCAGTCAACGGCGACATGCCGGGGTTACTCACGTGACGAGACATGATTATTTATGTATGCTTTGAGCCATCTCTTTATGGAGTTTTCATAGGGTTAACGACACAATTTGCTCAATTACGTTTATTGAATTAAAATATGACTTTAATTTGTAAAAATTTTACAAATGTCTCGTAATAATATCATTAAAATTATTTATATGTAATTATATAGTATAATATATAATATATTAAGATAATTATTATATTATTAAAGATATTTTTAAAATATTTAAAATATTGTATTAAATTTTAGTTTCATAACAATAATTTAGGCACCTATTGAAATTTTTTCAGTCTCCTATTCGGAAGAATCTGTTGAAATCAACACCGATTAAACTTTGGAGCCCAACAACTAGCATGGCCCACAAAGCCCACTAGGAAATCTTACTCGTTCAGATTTGCATCAATATATATATATATAATTTTACATAAATATATATATATATATGATATACTTGAAAAGGAAACTTCCCAGAAGTTTCACCTTCCTTGGTGGAGCACATCCAACCGTTGCTCAAAGTTGTGCTTTGCCAGATGTCATTCATCTAAAGAATCACCTCTAGTGTAGATAAGATTCCTCCCACCATTGATGGAGCCCGGCGAGAGTTGAGTTTTGTGGGCGTCTTAATAGTGCAGTGCTATATTTTCGCCTATATCTATATTTTTCTAGTGTTGTGTTTTACAGAATCAATCTTCTAATTTGAAAATATACAGCAACAGTTAAATTCACTCCTCTGAAAATAAATCTTCCATTATGTTATTGTTCCCACCTTTCAGAAACGAGAAAAACAAGAGGAACGAGAGAAACAAGAGAGAATTCTTCTTGAAGAATGGAGGTGCCGTATTGGAACAGCTCATCACTTTGCACAATGGAGATTGCAATCCGATTCGGTCCTACTCTTTTCAGGAACTCAAGAACGCGACAGGAGACTTCCAGTCGCCAATATTCAAGAGCAATTACTATAGGCTGTACAAAGGAATTCACGAAGACCGTGACGTTTCGGTGAAAAAGTATTTTTTAGGACATTGGACAGCTGCACTAGAAAGCATTGCAAATGAAGTAGCGATTGCGTCAAGGATGAGCAGCCACAAGAATGTTCTCAAGCTCTTGGGCTGCTGCCTAGAAACAGAGTTACCCTTGTTGGTCTATGAATTTCCTACAGAGGGGAATCTGTCTAGTTATATCAAGGACAATATTCAACTTCCATGGAAGCAGAAGTTGAGGATTGTTACTGAAGCAGCAAACGCAGTTGCGTATCTCCACCATGGCCTCTCAAAGATGATTATCCATCGAGATATAAAACCCCACAATATATTCTTAGACCAAAACATGACTGCAAAGCTGCATCACTTCCTATACGCAATACCAATTCCCGAGGGTAAAACCCATGTTGATGCCGAACGTTCGGGAACTTTCGGGTTTCTTGCTCCAGAGTTATATATTATCCATTCAGATTTGGAGGCAGGGACTACGGCTCGTTATACAGAAAAGAGTGATGTCTATGGCTTTGGGGTTTTATTGTTTGAGGTCCTAATACAGAAAAGAATCGATGCGTTTATACGGTGGCGTGCACAGCTTTATTCAACTACTGTTAAGTCAGATGAATTTTGGGAGAGAGCAGTGGCAGAATATTGGAAGAAATACCCCCAAGAAGAAAACAAAGCGCAAGTGATGGAATATGCAAAGCTCGGACAACATTGTGTCAAAGAAAATCCCGACGAGAGGCCCAACATGATCGAAGTGGCAAAGGCACTTCGACACATCAACACCATCTGATCTCATCGTCATTACGCACAGAGAGATTATCTCCCTTTCTTTTCTCTTTTTCTTTATCCCTTCGTCGTGCTGAACGCGTATTTTACTCTTATTTGGGTTAATACGATCCTTGCAACTCGGCTAGTTGTTAGCAAGTTACTCCAATGTACTGAAGTTTAGATATATTAATTGTTTCCATACTTTTTGCAAGTGTTCGGTTGCGTGCTCTGTTTCATGCGATGTTGATGCAGCTGAGTTGTTTGGCTTGCCATTTTTGGCTGAGCAGGCTGCTTAGTTTGAACCGGCAATACTGTCGTGCTCATCATTGTAATACTAATTTATTATTATTTAAAAACATTGCAAGTTTCTTTATTTTTTTTCTTTAGGTTCAAAGAGAAAAGACACAGAAACATCACGTTTAACTCTCTACATCATAGAAATTACTTGCGTTTCCAATAATAATATTGTGCACGCATGTCAGAATCATGACCTGAAAGGGTATTAGTGTGCCATTGAAATGGAAATTTCAATATTTCCCAGCTCTTTTTCCTTTCCCCCCAGCAAAGTTTTCCTTTTATCCTTCATTTTTGCGAGATGAAAATGAAAGCTAGAAATAATGAAGGGGCTAGTTATAACTTACCTCTCTCGTGCATTAATGATGTAAATTTGTGTAGTGATTTAAAATGGCCGGTGATTACGACATTAGTGTTTCCTGACCGGTCAACCAAAAGTATATCAGTCAACTTTTTGCATGAGCAACATGACACTCCATTTCACTACCGACCAAAAAATAACTTCATTACCATGATTGTTCACTGGGGACCAGTCCTCATATGCTAGCATCAGCCAAAACAATTATGGACGCCTAATTTTTTACTATCACAGACAAAATTGAGGATAAAAAAAAAAAAAACAAGAATCACAAATTTTTGTATTAGTATTATATGAGAGCCGTGTCTATTTTTAACCGTGAGAGAAAAAAAATTACTAAAATCGACGCCTCTAGTTGCGGTCTAATAAGGGCGATCCACGTACTAACTCTTAACTCTGTGTATAATAATTTGGCTTCCCACACAGGACAATATAACCATCTAAATTCAGAGGGGGAAAAAAATCACAAAACCTGCTCATCCCACCCTCGATTCTAACTATCTCCCTCTCTCTCCAGTTTCCATTAAAATTACTAGAGTATTTAATTGTTGTTTCACTATAATAACAGATCTACAACAACGCAAGCATTTGCGTCTGTATAAAATTAAGGGAGAGAAGAAAAACACTAGAAAAAGCTTTCAAACTTTTTACCTGAGAAAGTCTCTCGACCTTGGGTAAAGAACTGTTCATTTGGGGGGCCGCTGAAAGTGATCTTGAATCATTAATGGCAGGTTTATATGTAAATACGAGTTAGTGGAAAGAAAAAGAAAAGCAAACAAAGCAGATCTCCAGTCAATCCACACCACTATAGTGGAAAGAAAAAGAAAAGCAAACAAAGCAGATCTCTCAGTCAATCTACACCACTAGTTGAAAGCAAATGATACAATTGATTATCTTGCGTCGAACAATGCATGATTTTTGGGCTAAGTTATGATTTCATCAAGGGAAAAAAAAAAACAAAAACAAAAAAACAAATCCTAAAAAGAGAAAATGAGAAAGCACAAAAGCACAAAACAGACTCAGTGAAGATGAACGTGACCCATTAAGCGTGAAGTGGAAAAGCAAAGCATTGAAACATGGGCAGAACTCTATCTAATATACATACAACATAACCCACATTATGCAACCCAAGCTTAATTTGTCCCCAAATTTTTGTTGAATTTCCAATCATCTCTCCTATATTACATGCGGCCAAGAACCCCAATTAGAAAACCCTAGAAGAAAGTTAATTAAAAAACAAAAAAAAGGGGGAAGAGAATGTTACAGGGCCTACTCTGCAGTGTCCTTGTTTTTTCTTCTTGACCTGCCGTACAACTTGGAAGGTGGAGATGGAGAGAACTCAAAAGGCAATGGAGGGAGATCCATTTCCCCTCTCAGAATCCTAACAATCTCACCAATATCCGGTCTCAGCTCGGGCATCTTCTGCAGGCAAGTGATTGCCAAGTTGACGCACAAGCTGGCTTGGTCCTTGTTGTACTCATCTTTCAATTTCTCATCCACAAGCTCTAAGACATTTCCAGCTTGAGCTAACTGCCTACACCAGCTTATTAAATTGGCTTTTTCGAGCTTCATTGGAGAGGCAAGAACATGTAACGGCCTTCTACCCGACACAATGACAAGGATCAGGACTCCTAAACTGTAAATATCAGCCTTTTCCATTAAGTATCCGCAGCCACCATATTCTGGTGCAATATAACATAACGTCCCTCTCATGCTTGTTGTGCTGCTCAGCTCGCGGCTGAATAGGTCTCCGCTCCACATGTCACTGCCAACAGAGTGGTTGTTCTTGTTCTTCTTCCATCCCCTTCTGAAGCTGAACTCACCATTCTCATCGCACTCATGTTGACTCTGCTCCGCAAAGTTCTTTTGCCTCCGGAAATAAAACCGCCTACCCAAATCAAAATGTGGCATTTTGAAGCCTTTCTTCCACTTGGATTCAAGGCTCTTCAGCTTACTACTACTACTACTACTACTTCCCTTCTTCTTGCTAATCTCATCTAGATGCTCTTCTCTCCACCACTCTTGCATCTTTTTCGGCTTCTTCTTGCGGCTTTTCCTCCACCTGGATTCTTTCTTCTCAAATCCTTTATCTGAACGTTCAAACCCGATTCCTTGTAAATGGGGTTCATTTCCTTCTTCTAACTTATCTAAAGGTGTTGAATGCTCTTCTCCTTCATTTTTTTCCTGAATGCTCTTCTTTTCTTCATCCCAATTAGGATTTGTTGAAGGGCAAATCTGACTCCCTATCCACTCCATTACATAATCTTTACTACACAATTCACCACTCCCATCTTGTCTCCACCACCAATCTTTGCCCCATTGCTTAGCATCCAAAGCCTCATCAACAGGTGAACAAGTGTTGTTGGAATTCAACTCCTTGCTATGATCGATACTACAAGGCTCATCATCATAAGGAACAAACCTATGGTTCCAATCATCACCACCAAAATCCACACTTGAAACCTCTTTCCCTTTTGCATTATTATTACCACCACTCCTAAAATCACTCTCACTTGCCATATTAGCATTATAATTAACAGAATTCAAGTTCAAAGCTTTAGCATCATAACATACTGTTCTACTATTTTTTGATGAAGTAGAAGCTTGTAAAGCGAGAGCAAAATCTACCTCTTGAGCACTCTCGACTGGAGTACTAACTGTTGGAGCCTCAGCAGTCAAATTCCCAGAATTAAGCTCTTGGCTTTTCCAAAGCTCTTGACTCTTCCCCAACTCCTGACTAAACATGTCAACACCAAACTCTCCCTCAACCTTGATCCTTGACAACCCGAAATCCGAAATCTTGGCTCTGTAATCAAAATCCAGAAGAACATTACTTGGCTTAATGTCTCCATGAATCACCGGTGGATCACATCCCAAATGCAAGAACTCAAGAGCTCTAGCCACGTCCAAAATGACCTCAAACCTTCTTTCCCAGCTCAAACTCAAAACCCCATCTCCAAAAAGAGACTCTTGAAGGCTCTTATTAGGTATGTACTCATAAACAAGGACTCTGTTGTTCTTTTCAACACAATAGCCCAAAAGGCTCACCAGAAAAGGTGATCTTAACCCACCAAGAATCTGCAGCTCATTCTGAAACTCCCTCTCTGTCTGCAAAGACAAAGCGTCAAGCCTCTTAATGGCAATCAACTTGCCACTTCTCAATATGCCTTTAAAGACAGTGCCTGAACCGCCTTTGCCTATAACACTGGAGGCATCAAAATCGTTGGTGGCATTCTTGAGCTCTTTGTAGGAGAATCTTTGGAGTTTGAGAGGTGCACTGGAATCAAATGGAATGGTTTTAGCCCTGTGCACAAGGGAGTGCCAGAGATGGTAAAGAAAGTAGAGAATTGAGGCTAGTATAACTAGAGAAGCTGAGATTGTGAGAGCCAAGAAAAGGACTCTAGTTTTGGTCAAGAAACTTGGTGGTCTTGGAGTTGGAGAGCTGGGGTTTGCAGGGAATGGCCTTGAAGGCATATTTGGTGAAGTGGGTTTGGCGTTTTTCTTTTTTTACTTGGTTCTGGGATTTGTTGGGGGGTCTTTTTGGTTTCACAAAGTTTTAGAAGAAGCAAAGTGTTGGAGGAGGAGGAGAAGGAGAAGGTAATAGGGATCTGAAAATGTTCATAGTCACATTTTCTTTTTTTTTTCCTTTTCTCCTTTGTCTTTCCTATGTGGGTTTTGCTTTACAGTTGGAATAATAATCAAAAGAGAGATTTGTAGCTCAATTTTCTTCATTTTGTTTAATAATATATAATTTGGGATTTAACAATTCTCTTGAGTGGCGAGTTTTAGTGATTAGGAAATCGGGATATTACATGAGATGATGGAAAGGGGGGGTCCCAAAAGACGCTTTTGACTAAAGAGAGGGCGCTTCAATCAAAGACTTGTGAAAATGAAAGAAGAACAGAAAACTAAAGAGAAAAATATATATATATTTTGGAGGCAAAGATGGAAGACAGTTGTGGAGGAAAGGTTAGTAGTTTTCCTGAACAAAGGTTTTGTCTTGCACGCCATTATGTGTGGCTTAGGCGCGTGCACTGGCTGAGATTAATTCAGCAGTGGTTTTATTAATTATTTTCTGTGCCATTTTTTTCTTTTCTGACTAGGAAAGATTCACATGTCTGTTTTCTTTGGCGATAAAAAGAGATTTCACTGCTCATCATTCTAGTTGGTCCTCTTGTATTCCATCGTTCTAGTCTCTCTACTAATCAACAAACTTCCCTTAATTTCAGGTCTTAACTGAGTTTTAACTACAACCATTTAATGCTGGTCTTGGTCCAGCAGTGGGAATGGAAGGAGAATTGAGTGACAGAAACTGGTTTGAGAAATCATGTAAATTTAAATTCTGATAGCTGTTTTCCACAGCTGAGGGACCCACTATTCCTGAAAAACTGTAATGTGTTCCATATTTTGGGAGATGGATAGTTGGTTTCTGAGCATTTATTTATTCGAATATTATATGTTAGTATAGGGACTTGAATTTAATTTTGACCCGATTTAAAAAATTTATAGTGCTATAATTATAGTGAAATAACAAATAAAGAAGCCCTTGTTATGCAGACCTATATGTTTTGACCGTTTAGTTTATATTTTTGGTTCATTAGATTGTATCACATATTAAAGTTTTGTTATGTCTGTATATATATATATATATATGATGTATTGTGATAAAGTTTGTTATTATTCAACTTTATCTTGTACTCTTTTTCTTCTTTTTTGTCCATAATTTTTTTCAATCTTAAATTTTTACGTAATTTTATGTGTGTTCGTATTTTTTGTTTTTATCTCACTGTTTTTGTGACATTATATATTTTAAAGTTGACCAACAAGATTACATGAACTTAAATTTGCTAGCTTTAATGATCACGTAGAAAATAGAGGTGTGGGAGATGAAATATTTTATACTGCCATGATAATATGCTCTGCCCTTTATTTGCATTAATTTAGCATCAAAGAAGTAAGGTTCTCAATAAAGAGAATAGATAGCAATGAGCAAGGAATCTATCTTCATAAAAGCATAAAGTTTGAATGAACTCATTTTAGTAGAAACAAACATATTGGGTTATTACTTCCTTAAATGAATCAATATTGGTTCAAGGCAAACAAAACTTGAGACTTTTCCTAAATGCTTCAATAATGTTATTGTACCACTATATTCACCCATTTTGGTATTGTCATAAATGATTTCGTACAACTTGAATTATTGTTCCAAAAAAAGAGTTAAAAATATTCATATGATGAATTGCCCGTAAGACCTTTTATTTTTTGCTGTGAAACAGTACAATCAGTTAAATAGCAAAGTTTTTTCAAGTTTTGGATGATAGTTAAAAAAAACAATTGGTAGTTGAAATTTTTCTAGTGATTGGGTTCCCACTCAATAAAAATAGTTTAAATTGTAGTAATATGATTAATTTATTTATCATCCACCATCATCAATCGCTTGATAACTTATTTACATAGTATGATCAGGAAAAAAAAAAAGACTGATCATATTGTGTAAATTTAAGTTTACAAATAGGTCAGTCCACAAACATCAATAAACCTAACTCATTATCATTAGAGCTAATGAAATATATCAACCCAAAATTCAACTTAATCAAGTCCTTTGCATGCATATATATTAATAAATGGTCAACAAAATCATGTTCCAATCTCATGTTAATTTCAGGTCAGGCTAAGGGACCCTAATCCTTTTAATATTGTGTCCACAAAATGGCACATTCTCTAGAACCCCATTTAGGCTTTTTTTTTTTTTCTTTTTTTAAAGTACAATGGATACATATACATGTTGCTTTACAAGCGCAGAAATATCTGGAAGACACATGCCTGCTAAAGTCTTTACCTTTAATAAATCTGCGCAGAAAAAAGATTGAAAGGAAAAAGAAATAACCTTATCGGTGTAACGTTGCTATTGTGATAATGCTTGTCCACCGCACACCCCCTTGCTTCTTTTTTTTTCCTCTCTTTGTTTCTTTTCTTTATTGGTAATATTTTTACTTGGAACGAAAAAAAAAATTTATCGATAAGTATCTATTTTTAACTATTATATCTATACAAAAATAATTTGACAAAATTTGACAATTGTAAAACGTGCATCATCTATGAAAATTCTATAGGGGAAGTCCCGTTCTTTCTTTTTCTTTTTCTTTTAAATGCTAAGAACTATATAAGAAGGTACCCAAACCAAGGAACATGCTTGCTGGTGGACAGTTCCTGTCCACCAACAGCAGATATGTCAGATTTCATACAAAGACACTTGGCTGGTTTAGTTTCTTTTTGTATTTTTATTTTAATTTTTCTTTTTGGCAGTGATAGTTTTTGTAGTTTTTCTCAGCTTTTTGGTCGTGGCTCTGCATGCTTGTATTCTTCCTTATTCGTATTTACCTTTTACACAAATCACGTTTACAAAAGCTGTTCAAACGTCTAAAAGGGTATCTGTGTTGAGGGGAAAACAAAGCGAAACTGGGAATGAAGAGACGAAGACAGAATAGAATGGGTTTAAGGGGTAAATAAGAACTTTTTTAAGGTGTTATTTATCTCTATTGCGGCAAACATATGTACCAAAATAAGTTTAAACTTATAAATTTAAACTATTTTATATTTATTGTGTAAAACTATTTTATACTATAATATTAAATAAAAATATATTATATTTTAAAATTTTTACGTCCTATAACCATTTCATAAGTTTAAAATCATACGTCATACACCCTATTTCAATACGAGACTTTTGACTTTTCAACTTCCATTAAATATCACACTCCCTCCGACAATGTAAAAATCTTGTTTATCTATATTAACACATGCTTTTTTTAATCAAATACTAATAGGGTGTTTAAAAGGTGGTGGAATCAATGATGTGAACCATTTTTATTGTAGCATATGAGAGTTTTATATTGTAGCATATTTTTTTATTATTAGTGTAACATATGAAAGCTTTATACTGTTTATAACTGAAATTATAGTAAAAATTGAATGGTTCTAATCATTACCAAACACCCCCTAAGTGAGCACACAACACGTGGAATCGAAAAAATAATTTATCAAATAACACCATATTTTTGCCATTTTTAAATAGGACTAATGGTCATACACATACGCTATCTGTATGCGTCCCCAGCAAGACCCTTAAAAAAATATGGAGAAATCAGAAGAACTAGATAGTGTAATTCAACTATGAAAAGGTAATTAGTTCATGTATCGACACAGTTAATGATGGGAACCCATTTGGATTTAACATATGCTTCAACCAGAACATGACATGTGGAAAAAATGAAATGACACCACTAATATGTGTCCTAATCATGAACCCGTGATAGTTTTCTCGTTATTAAACAACAAACATTATTTTATCCAGCTGCGCCCTCTTGTGGGTCTACGTAGCAAAAGCATTCTGACAAAAATACCGTGTCTTAATTCCAAACAAGATAACATTGATTGAAGCCAAAAAACACAAGATAACATTAATTAAACTATCATGAACAGGACAACCTAGACAGGATTTGTTAAAGGATTAATTCCAGGATTTGTTCCCGCTTTTTTTTTTCTTTATATCCTATTTTTTTGTTTAATAGAAAATTTAGCGTTTACTTTCAAGATAAAGTGATAAACTTAATAAAGGTCCTTTTAACCTTTTTTTTATAATTATTATTACGAAAATAATACAATAAAAACAAAAAAAAAACAAAAACACATAAGACTTACCTAAAAATTTAAGACGAAAAAAAAAACTACAGATAAAGAAAAAAAATTATTAAACTTAAAAAAGATTACAAGACGAAGACGATTAGAGAGACTAAAACTATAATACTAAAACACTAACGCAATATATATAAACATAAACAAAATTTCATAGGCTCAAATTATAAACTAAATGACCCAAAACTTAAAGGCAAGAATTGAGCCTATCGGCCTGATTCTTCTACTATCACCACAGATCTTATAAAAAATCTCACAAGCTTTCGGATCTAACTAAACTAAATTTGGGTCATTATACTTCAACAATTATGTATGAAAGATCAACTCAATAGAGTTGTGTACAATACTGTCATAAGTATGGTTAGGTTCTCTTGTTGTTTCACCTATAATCTTAGTTTCTTTTAAGACGTTGAACTATAACGTAAAACACTATCGATCCTTTTGTAAACTAACAAAAAGGTACAATAGTCCATAAGTTCTGGGGCTCTAGCCTGTTCTTTATGTTACATGTAGTTTCAGCAGATTTTAAAACAAGTTTGGTAAACTAAAGCTCGATAGAGAATGAGCTGTAAACTTGGACACATTGAAGAAGTTTCAGACTTTTCAACTGGTAAAACTTATGGACTGGTGTCTCTAGTAGGGAAAAGAAGTTTCACATGAAAAAGGAAAATACAAATAAAAATAAAAATCTCAGGATATCGAATCCTGGAAGGTGATTCAGCAGTGGTCCAAAAGGGGAGGAAAACAGGGCTCAGAAATGTTTCTGGACTAATAGTCTTGTCTTGGAATCTGCTAAGAATTACTACGTTTGGTAGTATGCAGTTCACCGCAGATGGATCATGTATGGACAAGGGATCATCAATTTTTGCACGGTACAATTCTTACAATAAAAAGGACATCACCCCTCATCTAATTTGGCATGCTTCACTCTACAGTTTTCATCCTGCTTTTGTAAAAGCAACTCTTTTTTTTTTTTTTTTTTTCAAATCTTCTAGTCCATTGCATATATCCAAAATGTTAAGATATGGGCTATCTGATAAGACTATATTCTTGAGTGCTAAGGTGAAGCCTAAACTTCTTTTCCTCCTACCTTTTATTCTTTGTTTTCCTTTTTATCTTTATTTATTTATTTAGTTATTTGTACTGGTTTTGGCAAGCTATAAGGAAAGCATAAACAGCCAACTCTGACTAAAGGGTTTGGCTAAAGTTTAAATATTCCACAAAAAAAGGAACAAAAATAAAGGTCTTTGAAAAGTTCAACAACACAGCCAAAAAAAAAAAAAAAGGGTCCGTAGGTTCCGGCTTTTGTTTTTTTGTTATTATTTCCGGGAAACTTACTCCTGATATATACCACAAATTTCTGTAGTATGGTGACAAAAACTTGGGACAAGGGGTAGATAGTTTTGAATAGAATGAATAATGAAGGATGGCCCAATGTGATTCAGGGAATTTAAAGAGAGTTCATCAATGTCCACCCTCCAATGTTTGACTTTAGGGATAAAAGTTGAGTGAGCTTAGAACATTGATCATTGAAATGTCCTATTCAAGTGGAATCTCTCATCCAAACTAAGTCTATGCATTCACTGCCAAGCTTTTTTTAGCCTTGAAAGTCGTTGGGAATAGCTTTCAGTATTATAAAGAGAAATGCAATAGGGTTTGCCAATTCTTTAACGCCAATTCTATTGACAGATGAGTTTAAAAGGAAAAAATCTAAACAGCTTTTACAGGATTGGCAAAAACTTGCATCTCAAATTGCTGGCCCAAACAAAATTACACCAAACAGATTTGGGCTAGTCCAATATTGATGCACAAGGGAGAAATCTACCACCTGTGAGCAAAAGAGAAAAAAACCCCTTCTCCCCTAACTCGCTCAAAATAGCATTAGTGGGAACTACGAAATGTAGTTCTAATCAACTTTTAGTTTAAGTTTTATGAGAAAAATGTTGTTACAAAAGTTGATTGAAAATATAGTTCCAATTGTGTACCAAAAACGCTATATTAATTTTGTGTACTTTGCTTAAAACTCTATTTTTTAAAAAAAATTTAGTAAAGCTATAAGGACAAGAATTTTATAGTGTTTTAACAGATAAAAAGATTTAATGCATGGCGTTTCGTCAACATTTTTTAGCATTCCTTTACAAGAGGTAATATTTTAGTACTTAATGAGGAATAATGTTTTAAAAATAAGTAGCTAGAAATGGATAATTTTGCAAGAAGTAATGATAACCAAGTCATAGAATATTATTCAATGAAGCCACGAAGGTTTCTCTTCAAGTGATTCAGAAAAACAGCAACATCCAACATTGTAGGCCTGGAGGAGGGAGAATCATGTGTGCAACGAATGCCCATCTCGATCAAACATCCAACTGAAACTCGCCATATGTTCTTCCTCCTACTTGTGAGATCTCTTGAAGCCCTCACCATACAAGAATCCACCACTTTTTCAATGTTATTTTCATGGCGGTTGCTCTTGACCCAGTTGTGTAAGGTTAGCCCACCAACAAACATGTCGTCGGTTGGCTTCTTTCCTGTCACCATCTCTAAGACAATGATGCCAAAGCTGTATACATCCCCTTTTGTTGTCGTTTTTGAACCAAGCCCATACTCTACCATATGAAATAAGAAGTAAATCAATCAATTCAGTCCTCGTCTTTAAAATTTTTGTCACTGTTAGTATAACAAGTATCAGCATTGTAATCAATGGTTTAATCCTTAAAATTCTTTTGTATTCATTAGTCTTGGAATTTAAGGAGTCCTTTAGTAATTTTCATTTGTTGCCCCATAGTAAAATTTAATAACAAATTTTAAAACTTTAAATAGATAATGGCTTCTATATTGTATGATAACTTAAAGTTTTATAACAACAATAAAAAAGATGCAAAATGATCTTTTAATTTTTTTTTTTGGTAACTCCTCCAAAATTTTAACATTTTAAACCTCGTACAGCCATTTTTGAAAAAAAAAAATCTTATAATATCATCAAAAATCTATTGTCAATTTAAGTATTATGGCCTAATATCGCCAACAAAAAAAAATGGAGGCACATATTGTCAGTTTTTAAAAATATCATGACCAATAGCATCAAAAAGGATTAAAACAAAACAAAACAATACCTAAAGCTTTAATCACAGACAGTTTATAAAGAAAAAGAAGGGAGAATAATGCACCTGGTGGAATGTATCCAATAGAACCAACTAACATATTGTCTGAAGTAGACTTCTCTAAGTTCTCAACAACTTCATTTGGAGCTAACAATCTTGAAATCCCAAAATCAGAAACCAATGCTGTCATGTCACCGTTAAGAAGTACATTACTTGGCTTTAGATCACAATGTATGACTACAATGGGAGACTGGTGATGCAAATAAGCCATTCCTTCTGCTATATCACTGCAGATGTTAACTCTCTGTATCAGACTCAAACAAGAAGATTCTGAAGATAAACCGTCTGATGAAAGTTTATGGAGACGGCTATCCAAACTTCCGTTTGCCATATATGGAAAAACTAGAGCCTTGAAATCAGGAAAACTGCAAACTGTTAAAATCCTCATCACATTCCTGTGCCGAATTATCTTTAGGACTTCGCATTCTCTACTAAAACTCTGGACCGAGCGACTAGATTGCATATGCAACACCTTTACGGCAATGGTTGTCCCGTTTGAAAGAACTCCCTTATATACGCGCCCGTAGCTTCCTGAGCCGATTAGTCTCTTGTCATGAAACCCTTCGGTGGCATCTTCCAATTCTCTATATGTGATCCTTGGGATGTTATGAATGAATTCAGGTGATGTTAGTTCTATTACAACTTGAGACTTTTGAGATGATACCATTACAATGCACCCACGACAACAGGAACAACATGTTGCCAAGAACAGGGCTAATGTGACCGTTGTAATGACAAAGATGATCAAGAAAGTTCGGGAATGAAAGAGATGCTTGTGAGTCTTCTGAGTCCAGCACGGTAATGATATGCCAGCAACTATTCCACAAAGACGTGGATTTCCCAAGAATGACCAGTATGTGAGTGAATTGAAGACGCCTCCAGAGGGAATTGTTCCCTCGAAGTCGTTAAAGGAGAAGTTTAGATATGTGAGTGTCATACTCTCATTCAAACTTGATGGAATTCTTCCAGACAAGTGGTTCCTTGAAACATCAAAGACTTCAGAGGTTCGCTAGATCAGCCAGAGAATATGGAAGCTATCCTTCTATGGAATTGTTGGAGAAATTTATCAAGCCGCACTGCAATGCAGCTTGATATCAGCGGAAAAATGCTTCCGCTGAGGTTGTTCGACGAAAAGTCCATCTCTTGCACATCTTCTAGTTTGCTGAGCTCGATCGGTAGAGGGCCTTCAAGCTGATTATGTGAGAAGTTTATAAAAATCCTGATTTCACTCATACCTGATAATATTTCAGGAGGGATTTCCCCAGTCAGCCTATTGTAGGACAAATCAATCTTGTATAGATCTGTACAACGTCCCAACGTCGGAGGAATCTTGCCAGAGAGGTGATTGTTGTTGAGGAATAAATAAATCAACCTAGACAAATTTCCTATACTTTCTGGGATTTCTTTAGAAAATTTGTTATGTGAAAGATCGATTAAACCCAAAGAAGGAAATTTGCCCAAGACTTCCGGAATTGGACCGGACAAGAGGTTGTGTGACAAATAGAGTTGTTCCAACTGTGGTAACATGCTCATTTGATTCGAAAATGTTTCGGTCATGAGGTTGGATGACAAATTCAACGTCCCAAGCCAAGAAAAATTGGATAAACTTTGAGGAACCGATCCAACAATTCTGTTCTCTTGCAATTTCAAGACTGTTAAGTTGATGTCGAGTTCTTGGCCAATGGTAGAAGGCAATCTTCCGCCGAGGCCCATGCCGGCTAACTCAAGCTCCTCCAAAGAAGTAAAGTTCTTAATAGCAGTAAAGAATGGGCTGAGATCCGTGTTTCCATTATGGCTTTCCATGTTGTTATACGAGAGGTAAAGAAATACAAGGTCAGGCAGGCTTCCAATAATCTCTACGGGTAACAAACCCGAAAAATGGTTGTATTCCACGTCTAAATTCTGTAGTGAAGCATTCTTCAAAGAATGAGGGAGTAGTCCGGTAAATTGATTGTTGTACACACTGAGACTCCATAGGTTTACGCAATTCCCAATCTCAGCAGGGATTCCTCCGAAAATGGAGTTTCTAGCAACGTCTAGAATCAGCAATGACGAAGAACAGTTGGAGAACAAAGCAGGGGAAAGTGTGCCGTTCAAATTGTTATCGGAGAGAAGTATAGCATATAGATACGGAATCAGGAAAAGGGATTGCGGAACTGGACCGTACAAGTTATTCCCATCAAGCCTGAGAGATTTAAGGTGTCTAAGGGAAGAGAATTCGTGGGGAATAGTTCCAAACAAGTGACTGTTAACAATCCAAAGAATACGAAGACCGGTGAGATTAGAAAGGAAAGGCGAAAGGCGACCAACGAGTTCACTCTCACCAAGGGTAAGCTGTGACACTCGGTGGTGGACATTTGTATGTTTGTCGCATCTGACACCGTTGAATTGACAAACATGAACGGAGTCATTCCAGTTAGAAAGCGCGGAAAAAGGATCTTCAATTATGCCTTCTTTGAATTGCAGAAGGGCGGCCTTGTCTGCACCCAAAGAGTGGCTAGGATGGTGGTGATGAGCCTGAGCCTGGCCAACTGCGCGACCCCTAGTTAAAACCCCGTGTTGGAGTACTACTAGAAACACAATCATGGTATTGGCAAAGACCATGTTAATAAACTGTCTATGAAAATTCTCTCCAAGCATGTGAGTCTTCTCGTGGGATAATTCTCGTTGCTCAACATTCCACTTTCATCTCTCTTAATCAAATTCACTAGCTAGTACTGCAACACTCGTATGTCACACGTGCGCATAGGCAAGCTTAGATATACAAAGATACTAATCTAACAATAACCAACTTGACGATGATTTCTATAATACACGTTTGTATATATGTATATTATCACGATTCACAATTATTTTATGTGAGAAAAAGTGTCTAAGTGTGTAGTTCATGATCCATTATAAGGATTCGCTCAAGATTAATATCTCAACTAGTAGACGCACCAAAATCTCTCTACAATTAATCCTTGCCCACAAAAGTCATGGCACGCGTTTCAGATATTGTATATTTTGGCACATGTGTGGCTAGTGTCCGAGCCAGACTTTTACTTTATTGGGGATTTATTTTGATTTTTTTTTCTTGAAATATATAAGTAAAGATAAAAAGATGTGAAGTTTGGTAAAGGGTACATGTAAAAAATCATATTTTAATAGGGGCTGAACAACTTTTAAAGTTTGTTTTGAAAAACAAAAAAAAAACTCGCCCCTACTGGTTGAAAAACAAAAAAACTCGCCCCTAGTGGCTCCGCCACTATGTGCGACATTGTGCGCTATGGAGTATTAATCAACCGAGTAATTATTTGGGCAATTCTCAGTGGTAGTCTTTCCAGCTTCAAAACTCATATGATGGTAAAAAAGAAGACACAGACACACGTGCTGTTGGCAATAAGTGGTACAACATTTAAGATAAAACTTTGAGATCACTTCCATTTGTTAGAGGATGTTTCAATTTGCCTATATGCAAACACGTCAAAATTTCAAAGGTTACCCTTCTTTTTTTTATTTTATTTTTTTCAAGAATAACTGAGATAATTACTTACAAATCCACTGTTGATTCAGCGTATTATTAAACCCAAGATTTGATGGGAGAAGTTGAGAAACAGAGGGAAAAAGAGGAACGAAAGAACACAAAGTTCTGCTTGGTTCGGATTTTTCAATCCTACATCCAAGGGCAGGAGTGAATCCCCCTAGCCTTATCCACTATCCAGAGAAAACAACAATTACACAGATACACATTTTTACACAGAGTTTACAAGCTTTCTTTATCCCCAAAGCTTCCCTGTTCTCACCCTCTCTGTTTCTTCTCTCACCCGAATTCAATCATCTAGAGAGAATATTGATTTCTCACACTCTAACCCAGAACCAAGGTTACAACAGATTATATAGATGACATATCCCTTTTTCAATACAACACCGACTCTCGTTTTTACCAATGTCTTAATAAAGAGATAAAAACTAAGCAATGTAACTAGAGTTAGGCTAATTTTAACCTCAAAAGGTTAATGTATTAAGTTTGTTATAACCAATCAAGCTGCAGTCTTGTTAGTTACCAACAAACTTAAATAAATATAAATATAAAACAGCCGATAGGATAGAGTCATTTTTAACATAACTCCATCTTGACTCTGGTCCGATAATGGATATATTCTAGGGGTCCTGCAATCACTAAACTAATCAAGTTGGCACAATGTTTAGTAAGTTTAAGGCCTGCTTAAACTTACTAATTGGTATTGCCTTAGTCAACATGTCAGCCGGATTGATCAAAGTGGAAATTTTCTGCACTTTAATCCTTTCTTGTGTAATAATATCTCGAACAAAATGCAATCGAACATCTATGTGTTTCGTTCTTTCATGAAACACATGGTTTTTGGATAAATGAATTGCACTTTGTGAGTCACAGTACACAATGGCTGCATGTTCCTTGATTCCTAGCTCTTTAGTGATACCTTGCAACCAAATGGCTTCTTTGACAGCCTCTGCTAGAGCCACATACTCTGCTTCAGTAGTTGAAAGTGCCACAATGTGTTGCAAATTTGATTTCCAGCTGATGGCGTTTCCTCCCAATGTGAAGATATAACCTGAAACAGATCTTCTTTTATCAAGGTCAGCTGCATAATCAGAGTCACAATAACCTTCTATGACTGCTCCACCTTTCTTTCTGCATCTGTACACCAGACCTACACCTGCAGTTCCCTTTAGGTATCTTAGTAATCCTTTCACGGCATTCCAATGCTCTTTTGAAGGTTGACCCATGAATCTGCTCACAAGGCTTACTCCATATACAATATCAGGCCAAGTGCCTATCATAGCGTACATCATGTTGCCCACCACATTAGAATATGGAATATTCTTCATAAAATTGATTTCTTCACTGGAAAGTCCCTTTGACTGAGCTCAGCTTGATATGTCCTTGAACTGGAACCGTGGTAGGTTTTGCATCCTTCATACCAAACAATGCTACCACCTTCTTGATATATCCTGCTTGAGATATGGCTAAAATACCTGAGGATCTATCTCTGTGAATATCCATTCCAAGTATTCTTCTGGCTTCACCTAAATCTTTCATTTCAAATTCGTTCCTTAGAATGGTTTTGAGATTGCTGATTTCTTCTCTATCCTTGCAGGCAATTAACATATCATCCACATAAATCTGTAGATAGATGAAACGTTGCTCTTGAATCTCTTTTATGTAGACACAGTGATCATATTCAGACCTTTTATAACCATGTAGTATCATATAATTGTCAAATCTCTTGTACCATTGTCTTGGAGATTGTTTGAGTCCATACAAAGACTTTTTGAGTTTACAGACCAATTTTTCAGCTCCTGTTTTTATGAACCCTGTAGGTTGTTCCATAAAAATTTGTTCTTTAAGATTTCCATGCAAGAAGGTTGTCTTGACATCAAGTTGCTGAAGTTCGAGATTCTCCATGGCCACTAACGCGAGAAGCAATCTAATAGAAGAGTGTTTGACAACTAGGGAAAATACTTCATGATAATCTATGCCTTCCACTTATGAATAGCCTTTTGCAACTACCCTTGCTTTGAATCTTGTTGGTTCTACTCCAGAGATGCCAGGCTTTCTTTTAAAAATCCATTTATAGCCGATTATCTTTGTGTTCTCGGGTCTATTAACCAGAGTCCATGTTCTGTTTTTATGGAGTGACTCCATCTCTTCCTTCATTGCTTGAAGCCAGTTAGCTTTATGTTTGCTCTTGCATGCTTCATCATAGTTTGTAGGTTCAAGTAGGTTCATCAAGTTCAATAGTATCTCCTATGTTGAGAGCATGAGCTACAATATTAGCTTGAGCAAAACGTAAGGGAGGCCTGATTTCTCTTTGTGTTCTATCCCTGGAAAGCAAATAGTCAAAGAGGTCTTCATGATCTTTAGGTCGAGAAGTGGGCATATCTTCAACCTCTCCATGATTTATGTTTTCCACCTGAGCAGTAGTTTGGGGTACAATGGAAGAGGGTTGATCATGATCAAGAACATTATCGTTATTTTCTCCACCTTGATCATTATTATTAGCTTCATCTTCATTTTCACTAAGATCAGTACCTGCATATCCTTGGTCAAAAGAAAAATTATCTGCAAGAATAGGCTCATCTGATTGCTCAGAGAACTTGGTATCATGTGCGTTAGTTTTATAAAATTCAGATTCAATAAAATGTACATCTCTGCTAATCACACATTTTTTGTCATCTAAAATCCATAATTTGTAACCCTTAACACCTTTAGGGTAACCTAAAAAAATGGCTTTCTTGGCCCTAGGATATAATTTCCCTTGATTAACATGCATGTAAGCAACACAACTAAAAGGTTTTAGATGTGTGATTATTGGTGCTCTACCAGTCCACTTTTGTTCAGGTGTCAAGAAGTCTATAGCAGATGATGGGGATCTATTTACTATGTAACATGCAGTGGAGGTTGCCTCTGCCCAGAACTTCTTGCTGAGGCCAGATTCAATGAGCATACATCTTACCTTATTAAGGAGAGTCCTATTTAGCCTCTCAGCAACACCATTTTGCTGAGGGGTATCAGTACAAGTTTTATGCCTTTCTATTCCATTATTTATGCAAAAGGAGGTGAAGGATTCATTACAGAATTCAAGACCATTGTCAGTTCTAAACTTTTTATTTTTTCACCAGTTTGATTTTCTACAAGTATTTTCCATTCTTTAAACTTTTCAAAAGCTTGGTTTTTTGTTGATGTTGACTCAGCATATTATTAAACCCAAGATTTTCTAGAATAATCATCAATAATGGAAATAAAATACTGAGAATTAGAGAGAGATAAGGGTACCTTGTGTGATCCCCAAAGATCTGAATGCACATACTCTAGGATTCCTTTTGCCTTAAATGATGAACTTGTAAACTTCAACCTGTGGGATTTGCCCAAGATGCACGTTTCACACGTTTCAAAATTGCCGATCTTCTTAGAGTCAAGGATACCCTGTTTGCAGAGCTCAAATAAACCTTTTTGACCTATGTGGCCAAGTCTTTTGTGCCAGATTTGAGTTTCATTTAATTCTTTGGTGGCTACTGCAACAGTGCCTGAAATCACTTGTGCTTGTAGGATGTATAATCCTTGTTGTAATTTGCCTTTGAGAGTAACCAGAGATCCTTTTAGTACCTTCAGATTTCCACTGTTTGCTTTATAAGAATACCCCATTTGATCTAACATACCAAGGGATATGAGATTCCTCCTTAATTCCAGTACATATCTCACATGATCTAGTCTCTTTATGGATCCATCCCACATCTTAAAGATTATAGAACCAAGGCCTATAACTTTACACGAATGATTGTTTCCCCTATACACAGATCCACCATCCACTGCTTTGAAATCTATTAACCACTCCTTCCTTGGTGTCATGTGGAATGTGCAACCTGTGTCAAGAATCCACTCCGATGTAGTATCATACTGTGAGATTGTTAGAACTTCCGCCATTTGAAATCCCACAGAAACATTTGCAGAATCAGCTTTCTAAGGGACAGTATTTTCTTATGTGGCCTTCTTTGTGAAAATGCCAACATGTCTTGATGGTCTTGGGCTTAGATTTAGATCGTGACTTGAACCTGTTCTTTGATGGATCTCTTCTTTCTGGTCTTCCTCGGACATTTAGCCCTTCTCCATTTGTATTCATCTTCTTTTCAGACTTAATTTCAAGATCCCTGGATCTTAATGCACCAAGAGCATCTTCTAAAGTAAGAGATTCTCTCCCATACTTTATAGCCGTTTTTAAGTCTCTATAAGAATCAGATAAAGAGTTTAGAAGAATAATAGCCTAGTTCTCATCATCAATCTTTTCTCCAATATTCGACAACTCAACTATGATTTTCTTGAAGTTGTCCAGATTATCCTCTAGCAATTTTCTAGAGTCCATCTTGAACCTAAACAATTTTTCCTTCAGAAAAATTTTATTCGATAGAGTTTTCTTCACATAGAGGGACTCTAGTTTACCCTAAATTTTTCCGGCTGTATCTTCCTCATCAACTTGTCTGAGTATATTGTCAGAGAGATTTAGAATTAGTAGACTATATGCCAATTCACATACCTTAGATTTTTGAGAAGCTTGAGTGCCTTCGGGAAAACCATCAAGAGCCTTGATGCATTTCTGTTGAACCATCACAGCTCTCATCTTCTTCTTCCACATATTGAAATCCCCACTTCCATCGAATCTTTCAATCTCGATCTTCGTAGTTCCCATCATTTAAACTTTCTCCGCTGGTTTCTTGAAATTTCTTGATCAAACTGCAACGATTTACGCCCAGCTCTGATACCAGATGTTGATTCAGCGTATTATTAAACCCAAGATTTGATGGGAGAAGTTGAGAAACAGAGGGAAAAAGAGGAACAAAAGAACACAAAGTTTTGCTTGGTTTGGATTTTTCAATCCTAAGTCCAAGGGCAGGAGTGAATTCCCCTAGCCTTATCCATTATCCAGAGAAAACAACAATTACACAGATACACACTTTTACACAGAGTTTGCAAGCTTTCTTTATCCCCAAAGCTTCCCTGTTCTCACCCTCTCTGTTTCTTCTCTCACCCGAATTCAATCATTTAGAGAGAATATTGATTTCTCACACTCTAACCCAGAACCAAGGTTATAACAGATTATATAGATGACATATCCCTTTTTAATACAACACCGACTCTCATTTTTACCAATGTCTTAATAAAGAGATAAAAACTAACTAAGCAATGTAACCAAAGTTAGGCTAATTTTAACCTCAAAAGGTTAATGTATTAAGTTTGTTATAACCAATCAAGCTGCAATCTTGTTAGTTACCAACAAACTTAAATAAATATAAATATAAAACAACCAATAGGATAGAGTCATTTCTAACACCAACTCAATTTTTTTAAGAGAATTCAACTTAGTTTTAAGTAGTTTTGAGTAAAAATAAGCTTCCCTAATATTTTACTTTAATAAATATATGTAGCGAGAGATGACAGTTTTTTAAAATATTTAGCTGTTTCACTTTGCGATTAGCTAGTTAACAGTTAAAACATTAACACGATTGAATTTTGTTACATAATGAATCTACCAATATATCTTGGCCTAAAAAATAAAGCAGAAGAGCCGATAACGAATATAACGTAGTTCTTTACCAAAAGAGTAAACGATGTTCTTCAAAAGAAGGGGAAAAACGATACGTCGTTTAAAGACTTGTTTGTCTTTGATAAAACGACATACACTTTTGCCCTTTTAGGGACGATGTTGCACATTGGCGGTTTGTTGCCTCCTTGGATTTGTAAACGACATGTCGTTGAATAAAAAAAGTCAAGCCGTTTGTTGACTACTTTTATGTCTTTGAACTAAAGCGACATATAATTTTTATTTTTAATGTTCTTGTTTTCATTTATAATAACAAGTACTTACAATGGTGTTAAATAATGATGAACAAGAAGGAAAAAAGAGAGTAAAAATAAACTCAGTAAATTCACGCTTACTTCTGTTAATGTGTGTAGGGTTTGAATACCCTACTTTCATTTTTTTTTTAAAGCAAGTAAAAAATGGAAACTATCAAATATAAGATTTTGTTAAGCATATTCTAAGGTGTGTAAAAATGTTAATCATATTAAAAAAGTAAATATGTTTTTGGATGATATAATAATTTTCCCAAGGAGAAGCCCTGTTTCAGGAATTTATCAAAACAGCGGGTACTATGTATAATCTAACAATTCAATATTAAGAACAGAACAGAGACATTGAAAAATGACTACCATGTTTTATACACATGATCTGTTAACCATAATCAACTATGGTTACAGAGCTTAGAGATCTACAAAAACAGCACAAAACAGAAACCATACATTTATGTTTAGATTTGATGCAACAAGTTTCTAATGGTTGAATTTGAATTCTAATGGTCTGCCCTTGCCGTCGACTTGGCCGAGGGGGGAGCCATGGGGTTGGCCGATGGGGGGCCAAGTGGTGAGCCGAGGTGGGGCCGTGGATGCTCTTTGGTGGGCAGTTGGCTGGAGTTGGGAGGTGGTGGTTTCTAGGTGGTTGGCATTGAGGAACTCCGAATTCGTGGATTGTAGTAGAGACTATGCTTTGGTCTTTTGTGTTGTGTATTTTTGTTCTCTGGGTCTGTTGTAATAAGGTCAGTCGTTTCTCCACTGGCTATCTGGGTTGTGTTTGTAGTTTTTGTGTTTTTGCAGGTGGTATTGGTTGTAGAGGATGGTTTCTTTATGCCTTTTGGTTTGATGGGTGGTGTTCAAAGTCAAAATTGGGTAAAGATGTGGCCCTTGTCTACTATCATTGGGATCACTGTTAGTAGAAGTTCAGCTCCGTCTAAGGTTAAAAATTCCTTTAACTCTGTCGATTGGAGCACTAATTTTCAAGTAAGTTTTCTAAGTTTGCTTGTGTACTTTGTTCTTAGTCTGTATACCTTTGCGGTACTTTGGATGATTTCAACTATTTGTAATAAATTTTGTTCCGCCGTATGGAGGCCTTAATCACCCAAAAAAAAAAAAAGATTTGTCATATTCTTTAAAAAAAAAGGAAAACGATATTGATTTGTGAATCGAGAACAATAATTGATAATACCACAATACTGCAAGGAAAAAGAGTACCAAAAAACAATATCAAACATAAGAATGATAACAATTGATGGAAAGGACAATAATGCAAGAAAACGACGACTATAAAAAGAGTATATCGACATAAAAACTTTAACAACCTCGAATTTCCCACGAACCATCCAATAAAATGGCAAAAGAAAAAAATAAACGACATAAACTGGGAAAGAAAAAAGATCTCGGAAAAACAACATTGGCCGGCAAACAAAACAAACATTCGAAAAATGACAATAATGAATGGGGAATCCTCATCCGTGGATCACATTGTTTTAGCCAACTTTTTTAACAGTATAATTTGTGACTAAATTTTGTATCACGTTGTTTTAGCTAACTTTTTAAGGGTCTAAATTATGACCAGATTATATGTCACATGCTAATATTCAAAGGTAAACTTTGTACAAGTGGAAGGACAAAGAAAAAGATAGAAATTAGAAAGGAAAAAAAAGACCACGGTGTCAAATTAATTATTTTGGACAATTAATAGCTACTCTTTTTTTTTTTTTTTTTTTTTTTTTTTTTTAGTTTTCCTAAAATTTTGCCCTTGTATTATACTTTTGTAATTGTAGAAAACTAATTACTAGTCTCGCAAAAATTTGTTCCGGCAAAACAACACAAAAATAAAATAAACTAAGTAACATAAACCCAGAACAAGGAAAGATCTCCATGAAAGAACATTGGCATTCCGTGTGAAAACTATTGACTCAGATTTCGGAATGCAAATGCACCTTGACTGCAATGGGTGTCCCGTTCGAAAGAATTCCCCGGTAGGCACGCCCGTAGTTGCCCCAGCCGATTAGTCTCTGCTCGTCAAATCTTCCTGTGGCGTCTGACAATTCTATGTAATTCTTGGGAAATTGTAAGTGAGTTGATCGGCCGGTAATGTTGGTTTTTTTTTTATTTTTTATGGCCTCTTGCTTCTTGAAGAGAAGTTTAATGCGCTGTAAGCTGATCACAAAACATGCTGCCAATGCTAATGTTGCAATAAATATCACTAGAGAAAATATGATCTAAGAAAGTTCATGAATGGAACAAACGTATCTTGTGAGGGCAGGGGTACATGCCGAGAACTTTTCCACAAAGACGTGGATTACCCAAGAATGGTGAGTATGTGACTGAATCAAAGATGCGTCCAAGCGAAATCATTCCTTCAAAATCATTGCCCGAGAGATTTAGATTTTTGAGTGTTGTGATTTTGTTTAGGGTTGATGGAATCATTCCAGACAAGTTGTTTCCTGAGACATCAAATGTCTCGAGATTCTTTGGATCACCTAAGGAATCAGGAAGTTTCCCTTGTAGGGAAGTGTGAGAGAAATTAACCAGCTGCAACGCAATGCAGTCGATATCGGAGGAAATATACTTCCGCTCAGGTTGTTCGATGAAAAATCTCTCTCGAACATCTCTTAGTTTGTCAAGCTCAAATGGCAAAGGCCCTTCAAGGTGATTGTGTGAAAGATTTATAAAAATTCTTATCTGACTCATACCTGATATTTCTTGGGGATTTTCCCTGTCAATCTATCGTGCGACAAGTCAACCTTGTAGGGCATAATGCAGTGTCCAAGCGTTGGAGGAATTTTCTCGGAAAAGAGGTTGTTGTTGAGGAACAGATAACTCAGGAGATTCAAATTCCCAAGAGTTGGAGGGATTTTACCAGAGAATTTATTGTGTGAAATATCAAGGAGACCAAGATGTTGAAATTGGCCTGGTGCATCTTGAACTGGACCGCCTAAAAGGTTGTGTGATAAAAAAGAGTTGTTCCAATGCAGGCAACCGACTTATTTCTGCTGGAATTGCTCCATTTAGAAGGTTAGATGTCAAATTCAGAATCATAAGACTGAGAAAATTAGATATACTTGGAGGAATTGATCCAATGATTTGGTTATCCTGGAGACAGTTATATGCAATGTTAGCACCAAGTAATCGGCCAATGGTAGCAGGCAATCTTTCCCCAAGGCCCATGCCAGCCAACTCAAGCCCCTCTAGGTACGTGCAGTTCTTAATCGCGTCAAAGAATGTGCCGAGATCAGTGTTTCTATTATGACTTTCCAGGTTGTTATACGAGAGATGAAGAAAAACAAGGTGAGGCAGGTTTCCAACAATCTCTGTTGGTAACTCACCTGAAAAATGATTGGATTCCATGTCTAAAAGCTGAACTGAAGTATTTGTCAAGGAGCGAGGAAGTAGTCCAGTAAATTGATTGTTTTACTTATTGAAGCTCCATAGGTTAATGCAATTTCCAATCTCTCCAGGGAGTTCTCCAGAAAAGGAGTTACCAGAAATGTCTAGAAGCAGCAATGACAAAGAACAGTTAGAGAAGAAAGCATGGGAAACTGTACCGTTCAAATTGTTGTCGGAGAGAAGCACGCCATTTAGTTTATCAAGAAGGGAAAGGGAATTTGGTGTTGGACCATGCAAGTTATTTGCTTCAAGTCTGAGAGATTTAGGATGTCTAAGGGAAGAGAATTCGTAGGGAATAGTTCCAGACAACCGACTGTTAACAATCCAAATAATATGTAGGCTGGTGAGATTAGAAAAAAAAGAAAAAAAAAAAAGAAGGCGAAAGCAATCCCACAAGTTGACTCTCTTCAAGGATGAGTTGTGACACTCGGTGGTGATGTCTGTTGCATCTGACGCCGTTGAAGTGACAGGCATGAACAGAGTCATTTCAGTTAGAAAGAGTGGAAAAGGGATCTTCTACAACGCCTTTCTTGAATAGCAGAAGAGCCTGCCTTGTTCGCAGCCATAGAGTGGCGAGTATGGTGGTGAGGACGATGATCCTGAGCTGTTAAACATGCAAATTGGAGTACAAGAAACAAAAACAAGATACTGACACAAACCATGTTGAACGACACAAAATTTCCTCACAGTGAACATAAAATCTTCTTACAAAATTCTACTCTCAGTGTTCTGTTTCATATTTCATGAGTGGTGCATTTATAACTTATAGTTCATATGTATGCGTATATATGTACTGCGCATGATTAGATTTTGAGGATGTGTAACTAAACAACATCAAAAGTCTCGCTTTCTTTGAAGAATTCCACTTGCGTTTATATAGCATATAATTTCTAAGTGACTAAACTGAGCAAATTGGCTGTGTTTTGTTTTTGTTTTTTTGCCCCAAGAAAGGATACGGCCACTTTCCTTCAGAGTCTCACTTGTTTCAAAGTCATCCACTTGCTTTATTATACATTCAATTCTTGCTTGAGTGATTAAACAGAACAAAGCGGCTGTCTCTTTTGAGGGAGAGGATATATGAGAGAAGTTTTTATAGATTATTTCCGTTAAATAATCATTTTCTTCTGGATAACTGTCTGATTAATGGACTAACAAGCCTCTTTCACAGCGGAAATTCACTCAATTATTTTCGGGATTAGTACCTCAAATCGTAGAGCTCCATATATTTCACTGTACTCCTATTTATTTAGAAAAAATTATAATTATTCTCTACTTGGTAATGAAAACATTTATACACTTTTCACCTTCTATAATATAAGAATCTCATATTATTTAATTATGTCTCATTTTTTTTAAAAAAAGTCTCACCACTATTAATGGAAGAGATTCAAATTACTTGTCCAATTTTTAATGTCTCACTCTTAAATGGTATGTGACTAATTAAATCTTATATGTAAGCTAATGAGCTCAAATATTAAAAGGGTTGAAAAGAATTTCAAATTTTATAGATGTCTCTCCTACATTCAAGCGAGCATTAATTAGTTTTCTTCCTTCAACTGCGTAAACATTGTTAAACCTTAGTTATTCTTTCTATCAATAGCTTCATGTCGTCTATGTAATAAATTACTTTCAGAATTTTTACAAACATCCTATGAATAAATGCCATGATGCAAGTCCATCCTGATTCTTTTTTGTTAATGCAATAATAATAATAATATTTTTGAAGGAAAAATCAATCCTATTTTTGTATTAAAAAACATATTCCAAGTAATTTTAGATTATGCTACAATTTGAATTCGAGTACTTATATCTCATGTTCAAAACTAGCTAACATTGTTAAAAAAAGTTGTAACAACTATCTCTTTCGACAATTGTCAACAAACTACACTCGAAAGAAAAAAGATAAACTGCTTTTTTTTAAGTGTTTTTTTTTTTCCTCACTGAGGTAAAAACGACATTTTGTTCACGTGAAGAAACAGCATGTCGTTTTCCACATTGAATCTAAGTTATGCGTAAGGGTTATAACGGTAGAACTCTTGCCCAACCTCCTCAAAACAACCCTTCCCCATTACACGCAAATTCAAACATTTCCGCTTCTACCTCGCCAAAATATGTTCATACCTTTTTTTTTTTTTTTTTTTTTTTTTTATCTTTTACTTATTGGAAATCAAAGATTATCGTTACCCACCGTATGCTCATTCTTTTGTTTCTTATTTATTATTATTATTATTATTATTATTATGTTTAGAATCTTCATTTATCTGATGCAATGGAGCTGCAATAGATAATTAATTTCTCTTTTTTTTTTTCTCTCTTCATCATTGTGTTTTTTACAATTTATCTTGATCAATCCTTGCCGAGTTTGATGCATATTTGGTGGATGATTGATACTAAAAATAGTAATTACATTTGATGGATGACATTCACCTAGGAGAAAGAAGCCTTGTTTCAGAAATTTGTCCAAGAAAAACAACAAAAAAGACATTGAAAAGTGATTGCCATGTTTTGTACACATTTCATTGATTGAATTTGATTTTTGTTATTGATAGTAAATGATTTAAATTTTGGAACTTGATTTCTGAAATCCTGACATTCTAGTCCTCCTGTACCCACGTAACTGCTTCATCAAAATGTTCGAGTGTGGATATAAGTCACAGTACATTGGGGGCCAAAGAGAAAAATTTGTAAGGTATGAAATCAATAATCTGATCCATTTTCCATCTTTTTTTTTTCTTCCGGTTTTTGCAGACGATGATTGTTGCCTCTTGATTAATTACAAGAAGAGAGTTTTATATACATCTTGTTTACATGATTAGATGACTGTTGCATAACACCCCAAATGCCATCATCAAAATTGCTGAAAATAAGATCATCAATAAAGGACAGTTCATATTTGCTCAAAATTATGCTCTAATTACTGTAAAGCTTGTGAGATCACATTTCATTAATTCCAAGTTTCCAATATATTGAAACAAGCTTGATTTGTAAGTTCTTTCTTTCTCTCTTTTCTTTTCTTCCCAATTGTGGATTAGGAAAAACTGATTGGGATTAGAATTTGATATTTGCATATGTGATGGAACCTTTATAGGTTGGATGATCTAGAGTCCACATTGTCAGTTCCGTCGAGCACAGGAGGGATGAAGAGGTGTAAATTCAATCTGGAAGGATTGCCTTTCACTGGTCGTTCAAAGAAAAATGCATCGAAATCTTTTCGGTATGGAATGAAGAAAGGATCAGATGGACTAAGGACAATCGGTAGATCATTAAGGACAGGAGTCACCAGGGCAGTTTTCCCCGAAGACCTTAGGGTGTCTGATAAAATGATATTTGATCCTCAAGACAAGTCCCTCCTTTTATGGAACAGGCTTTTTGTCATTTCTTGTATCTTTGCAGTTTCCATTGATCCGTTCTTTTTCTTCCTTCCTGTATTTAACTATAAATCAAATTGTCTTGGAATGGACACAAAGTTGGCGGTCACAACGACAACTCTCAGAACAGTAATAGACACAGTCTATCTTTTCCGAATGGCTCTTCAGTTCAGAACAGCTTTTATTGCACCGTCTTCTCGGGTTTTCGGGCGTGGTGAACTGGTGATCGATCCTCATCAGATTGCCATGAGATATCTCCAGCGCTATTTCTTTGTTGACCTGCTCTCTGTGCTTCCTTTGCCTCAGGTTTGGTTGAATAATCCATGTTAAACTTCTTTTTTTTTTTTTTTTTTTGCAGCCTAAGAGAAAAAGGCTCTGCTAACAATTTTGATCATCTGCAGATTGAAGTTTGGAAGTTCCTTAAGAGATCAAAAGGGTCAGATGTACTGGCTACAAAACAGGCATTGCTATGTATTGTCTGTTTGCAGTTCATACCGAGATTTCTCCGTTTTATACCGCTAACTTCAGACCTTAAGAAGACAGCTGGTGCTTTTGCCGAAAGTGCTTGGGCTGGCGCTGTTTACTATTTGCTCTGGTTTATGCTTTCTGGTCAAGTAAGTCTTACCTGCTTCTTAACAAGTATAATGTCTACATTACTTTCTCTGTTCGAATTGCTGGTTCTTCTTACTTTTTCCCTGTATCAAATCACAGCTACTTGATTAAAATGTCACAGGTAGCAGGGGCTATCTGGTACTTGCTAGCTGTAGAACGCAACGATACATGTTGGCGGGAAGCTTGTACACGTAGCGGAAAATGTAAGATAGACTATTTATACTGTGGTAATAAGCACATGGCGGGTTATGACGATTGGCAAGCAATCAGTAACCAAGTTCTTATTAGTCACTGTTCTGTTGCTGAAGAGAGTTCACCATTTAAGTATGGAATCTACACCCAAGCTATATCCTCTGGCATTGTTGAATCCAGGAATTTTTTCTCCAAGTTCTCTTTTTGTTTGTGGTGGGGAATGCAAAACTTGAGGTATGTATCACCTTTTTTTCTTTTTTTCATTATTTTTTTAGTTCGTTAGAACTTAAGTATAGTTTTAACGAAGCTAATTCGAAGATTTGGTGATTTCTGCATGCTGGTATTTTTGTTTATGCAGTACTCTTGGTCAAGGACTTCAAACCAGTACCTACCCTTTAGAGGTTCTCTTTTCCATAGCAATAGGCATTGCTGGTCTCATCCTTTTCGCACTTCTGATTGGAAATATACAGGTAAACTTGTGGCAACAAATTATGAGTGTCTCACATATGTCAAACTTGTTTTTTGAGTGTACCTTATCTTTGGAAACTGCAACAGACTTATCTCCAGTCCATTACAATTCGACTTGAAGAAATGAGGATCAAAAGGCGCGACTCTGAGCAGTGGATGCACCATCGCTTGCTTCCACAGGAGCTTAGGGAAAAAGTCCGTCGCTATAATCAATACAGATGGCTGGAGACTCGAGGTGTTGATGAGGAAAGCATAGTCCAGAGCTTGCCAAAGGACCTCAGAAGAGACATCAAACGCCACCTTTGTTTGAATTTGGTCAGAAGGGTAAGTATGCATTGTTGTGGCAACTTTTAGATCAGACGAATTTGAAGAGAAAGGAACTTTAAGTGGCTAAGGTAAAAAAACACCAGATATTTTTAACATGGTTATCAATGCAGGTTCCTCTTTTTGCCAATATGGACGAGCGGTTGCTTGATGCAATTTGTGAGCGTCTTAAACCAAGTTTATACACAGAGAGTACCTATATAGTAAGGGAAGGTGACCCAGTTGCCGAGATGTTATTCATCATACGCGGTCGCTTAGAAAGTGTGACCACGGATGGTGGTAGGAGTGGTTTTTTCAACAGGGGTTTACTAAAAGAAGGGGATTTCTGTGGAGAAGAGCTCTTAACATGGGCACTGGACCCGAAATCAGGTTCCAACTTACCCTCGTCTACTAGAACAGTTAATGCCATAACGGAGGTTGAGGCTTTTGCTCTGGAAGCAGAGGAGTTGAAGTTCGTTTCCAGTCAGTTTAGGCGTCTTCATAGCAGACAGGTTCAGCACACCTTCCGCTTTTATTCACAGCAATGGAGAACTTGGGCTGCCTGCTTTATACAAACTACTTGGCGTCGGCATGCTAGGAGAAAACTGATTGAAAAACAACGTATGGAGGATGAAGAAGAGTTTGACTACAGCGAGGAAGATGATGAAAGGGCTTTAGTTGGCAGGAGTATGAGCTCTTCTAGGCTTCGCGCCACCATCTTTGCATCCCGTTTTGCAGCAAATGCGCTTCGTGGTCATAGGCTTCGCAGCGAAAGTACCAGGAGGCTAGTCAATCTGCAGAAACCCCCTGAACCTGACTTCTCTGAGTATGCTGCTGACTAGCTCTGTCTTTATTTTTTAGGTTAACAACAGTGAAGCTGCTTTTGTCAGCTCTTGTAAATGTTCTTCATCATTAACAATGATGCCCTATGTAGAAGTACGCAACTCATCAGAAATTTTTTTAATTACATAGATCTTGAACTTTGTAAGTTTAGAAAAGTCCTCTTCCTTTCCATATACTTTCTATACAACTCCACAGAGAATGAGGATTTTAGGTTTCCTGTATATCCCAAGAGAGTTCAATCATTTTCTTCCCAAAGTAAACAAGCAAGGACTATATTTCAAATTTTCAACTTACAAGCAAAATGAAACCAGCCTTATGCCCCGCCTTTGGAAAATCTTCTCAACAGAGTGTGACACGGTTCTGTATGTTTGGTTGCCTTTTAATTCCACTCAGCTACGCCATTCAGAAGATCCTTCTGCTTCAACATCTTCCTCCCACCAAGTAGCAGCCTGCATCTCAGTGTTACCATTAGTTAGTGGAGTTTCATGCCAATATTCACATTTCACGGCAAAAACTCTGCCATAGTAAATTAAACAATGACAAATACAACCAAATACAAGGTAGTCAATAAATGAAAGAATCTAACAAAGGTAAGTAAACCTTGTAGCCTCTGCGAAGAAATTCTAGCGAGCTTCCTTGTTCCTCTTGCAGCCCTAGGACCCTCAGCAATTCTTCTTTAACCTACACGGCACAATGAGATATTAGCCTCAAAGCATTTAAAAATGATAATAAAAAGAATTCCTACTTGTGGGAATTGACAGAAAGAAAATGTGGATTGGAGTTTGAGACAAATATTTACTTCACCGAGTGTGAACTGTGTTGCACTCTCTGCTACACAAGCTAAAGAACCATCTGCTTGTTTAAGCATTACTTGCCACGGCCCTGAACAAATTTCGAGAAAGATAAAGGGAAGTGACAAAGTGCAGAATCAGGCATGTTTAATGGAAAAGAAAGTAAAACGAGAAACTTGTGCAGTTGTTAAGGCATGTGTTAAGTACCAGGGTATTGGCGAAACAGCGCTCCATTGTAATTTACAATATAAGGTGCTACTGCTACTGTCTTAGAAGTTGAGAGCAAATGGTTAGCTAAACTTGAACAAAGAATTGAAAATTAAGCATGCAAGAGATGAATAAAGTGTGTACCTTTGAGTATTCTCTGGTCCGAATATAGAACACGGATGAATTGAGAAAGAAATCGATAATGCAGTTCCTTGGGTGGAAATCCGAAAAGACCCAAATCGGCTCTGCAAAGTTAGCAGCTTTTGAGAACGGAAACATATCAAACAGCAAGAGAGAGGAAGAAAGGGCACACACACAGAGACAGACAATTGTCAATTAAGGTCTAGAAAGACATAAAAAGATTACCGCAATGTGTCAAGTTCAAGATTGAATAGAAGCGTTGGGGTTGACACAGCAAACTTTTCCTGCACATACTCAGCAGATTTAGAGAAGAAAAACAAACTCCAAAACAAATGTTGGTATTTGCAATGAAGTGGAAGGATGCAAAAATGATATTTTAAAACAATCTCATGTTTCAGTAGATCTATTGAAAAGAAAAGGAAAAAGTTAAGATTTTTTTCTCAGTGAAGAATGCATACCACATACTTCTCAGTGAAGAATGCATACCACATACTTCTCAATGGAAGCAAGTTCACGTGTGCTACAATTAATAAATATATAGAGAGATGGGGGCGTATCGGAGACCCAACGACCTACATTTGCAAGAGATGAAAGATGGTATGAAGTTGAATCTTTGTGAGAATTGAAGAACTTATTTTCATGACCAACCTTCATTCTCATCTTCAAAATCAAAGTCAAGTGTGTTCCGTATTGATCTAAAGAATGAGCTGACGGCACCACCAGGAACATCATCCAAGGAACCTATGGTTATGCCATCAATCTGAAACAAGAATAGAAATGAGAAATAAAAATCTTGTTGGGATGATCATAACAAAACTCAAGTAAATAACAGTCTTACAACTCCAAATTACTCTGCATGAATATTGATAGACTAGAAAGGGATCAAGGAGATCATGAGTTATTTCGTTACCGATTCTAGTGCTGCCTTGAACAACTCCGAGGCCCTGCGCTTTTCTTGCTTGTCAGGAAACACCTGGAATTCAAAACAAATCAGAAAAATCAACATCTCCTCAAGCTCACTGAAACTTATAACCTAGCTACATATATATGAAGGCAAAGTCTATGCTTACAACGCAGGCTCGGTTTTCCATTCTTTCTTGGAGCTTCCTTACAACAGCTAAGGCCAGTTGAATGTTGGCATCTATGAATTCATCTGAAGATCCCTTTACATTTTTAGGAATTTGAGAAAAATCATGTATCATATATTCAGATTCATACGTAGCATGAACTAGCCATATTATCACTATCAATTATGGTATTGAACCAAAGAATGACATTGATCAATATAGGTTTGACTGGTAATAAGTACAGTCTTCTCTCTTAATATAAGGAATGACTAAATAATGCTAACTGCTATATTGGGTCGCAATTTGGTACCTCACAACTAATTAGATAAAAGAATTGTTTAATTAAGTACAACCCATGATGAATAATGTTTGTTACAGAGAAATATTAGACTAAAGAAAGGTACCTTATAGGAAGATATGTTGCTAGGCAAGGGCCTTCAATATAGAAGACAGAAAAAAGAGTATTAGGACAGAAAAATCTGAAAATGCAATAAAGAGATTCAAGCAAGAATATACTTGTACAAATATACAAAAATGAAATAAATATACTTGGTTAAGTAACGGATTTGTATGAAAATAAAAAAATAACTAATAGCACTTAGTGTTGATTATTAACTATTATATCACCGCTACATTACTGATTATTACTAACAAATATTACAAAATGCACAAAACAAAAAAGCAAAGAACATAAAATAGAAACAATGGAGATAATCATATAAATAAGAAGAAAAAAATAATAATAATTTACGGGAAATCAATTTCCAAGCGGGTCTTTCCGTCTTGGAGAGCAAAAGCAAGGGAGTTGGCAGCGTCAGTGACAAGAACCTCGTACGACTTTGGCTTGTAAAGTGCAACCCCTGCCTTCGGATTTGTCGTAGAATAAGAAGAAGCCTGTCCTTCCTTAACGCAACACCGGATTTTGCTCTTCAACGGAGCGTCAACACAGAATTTGGGCTGCGAAGAGAAGGAAAATGGACGACAATGATCAACAAGTTTTGGACGAAGTGGGCAGAAGGAGCAGAGTGGTGATGGTGTGATATTTGAGAAGGCCATCATTGTCTTCATGGCAGTGTTGATTGGTTCGGATTCAGTCTGTGACGCAAGAACGGAGGGAAACCATTTTAGTCCACACAAGGACAAAAGATGGAGATTCAGATGATAACTAACGTCAAAGGCTCAAACCACCACCTCTTTCTTTTCTTATCGTCTGGTCCTTGTCTTTTGTCAAAATTATGTTTTCACCACGTCAAATTCTACTCTTTTCAAAACTAGTCCGGAAAAAATATTTGTTCTTTTTGTTGTTATTTTCAGGAATTATAGAAAGTTTGGGGGAAAAAAAAACTTGTGTAGCCATGCTCTGGAATCTGTTATCACATGCTGGCCTCTTTTTTTTGGCTAAGTGGATTTATGACGTGGAGCGCATGCTTTGTGACTTTTGTGGTGTGACTGTTAAAGTGAAACTTTTTTGTTTTTCTTGACATGTATAAAGTGAAATTCTCGAGATGAATATTATTTCCATTTTCTCATATCAAGTGCTTATCAGCAAAGCTAGTTGCCTGGGAGTAAAGAATAATCTATACTTTATCCGATTCATTGGATTTTAAATGTAAAAGCTGCCTCTTTTTTTTTTTTTTTTTTTCCTGATTAAAAGCTGCCATTTTAAGGCACTTTGGGTTCTCTCATTTTTTTCCCCACTTTCATGCATTCATCATCTTTTGGTATTCTCTTTTATGGTATATGGAGGAAGTCTATACAAATAACATTATCAATTACAGATCTAATTTATTGTCCCAAAAGTATAATTCAAAAGCCGCATAAAACTTAAACTGAATTTGAAAAACAAAAACTAATGATAAAATTCATACGCTCCTACTCGAAGATCGAGTACAAAACATGAACACTCCCAAATAAAATCATTCTCACTCGCTAGTCTTTATCATCTTAAATAGTAAAAGAAGATAAACTAAAACTGAGTTTTAATTATTAACACGATTTTTAAAAGTATAGTTTAAACTAATAATTTAAACTGTAAACAGTATAAAGCTATAAACTTTTATGCGCAGCAGTTTTCCTAATTACCCAATCGAGTTTAATATGAAAGTTGAAAATTCTTACCTATCATGTTCATGTTTAATGACTTTTCAATAAAACGATTATTAGAAGAATTTCAACCTCAACTGTCAAAAATAATTATAAAAAAAACATCATATCATTCTAAGCCCAGCAAGTTGCTTCGGCTTTTAAACTTAATTGTATAATTTAAGCGTTTGCTTTATAAAAACATAGCATTTTAAAAAAAAAAATTTTGCTTAAAACTTCCATACAAGTAACAACTTAAATCAAATTTATTATCAAATTGTCGTACTAAAAATAAAATAAAATAAAATAAAGCACTCTTAAAAAAAAAAAAAAAAAAAACTGTAGTCACTTTGGAACCAAGTCGTGTCCAGGTGGCATATGACTTTAAATTCCAACGGATTTTACAAGTTGAAGAGATTGGCACTTTTGCAGTTGCAGCTTTCACGGTTACACGTCCCGACCGTTTGCTCCCTCTCTCTCCTTTCCGGCCAACCAAAGCTGTCATGCCATGGCCATGGACGCTTTCTTCGACCTTTTTTGCCCTACTTCCCCATCCGTACGCCTCTTTTAATTTCCTCGACTCATATATCTTATTTTCTCTCTAAATTTTATTTTTTGCTCTGCTTAATTTCAAGCAACTCTTTCTCTAAAGAACCTTCATTTCCTGCTTTATTTCTCTACAATTTTCCTATCATCTTGTTCCCTTTTGTTTTTTGTAAACCTCTGTTTGGTAGCTGAGAAAAGTCGTGTAGGAAAGAAACATCAACGCTCGAATTCCTTCTTTGGTGCGATCATATTTCTTAATTATTCATTACTTTTGTTGGAAAATTTTCTCTTGGACGAAAAAGCTTGATGAACTTTTGGACGTTCGTTTTTATTTACATTTTTTTAATTTTCGCGGGAACAGAGGAAACGAAAAAGTAGATTCTGAGTCAACTTAGCAAATGCTTGGCTATATTTTCAGTGTTTTTTTATGTATTTTATTGATTTTTTCTGTAAAAAAAATATTTCCCATCAATGTAATGTACAGGTACACAATTAGAGTTTCATAACTTCTATTGTTATTATTATTGTTATTTTAACTCTGTTCCTTTGTTAAGCAGGCAGTATTCCTCTCCGCTTCAATGACCAACGTGTTATTCATTTCTCTCTTTTTGTTGTTTTTTCTATACGAAGAGACCACTAAAAATTGTTTCTTGGTTATGTAGGAATTAAAGGGTTCGCTAAAGATTTTTTTCCTTAAAAAAAAATGTGTATTTATGAATTATGACATTTTCTCCTTTTGTGGATTTCAGGTGTGGGACCGGAGTGGATTCTCCATATGCTTTGAAAACATATATCCTTTCAGATTTTGTTTGTTGTGATTTTTCCGCTGATAAAAAATACCATTTTTAAGGGAAAAATGCCATTTTTATGATTTGCACATCCATGCAAGAAATAAAAATGATAATAAAATAAAATTATTTTGAGTAAGAATTGCTTTTCCTTTACAGCCTCTACTGTTTTAGGTTTTGGGGCAAATTCTGTGACTGTACTTCTGATTGCTGTGCTTGGAATAACCCGAAGGAGTGGCGGAAGAAAATGGACGGTATGTTCTTGATTTATTATCATTTCTTTGGTTATTCCTGATATGTATTCTATATAGATATATGCATCTATGTATATGTTCATGTATATGTGTATGCTATAATAATATCTTAATGGCTTTTGACACTGCACAGATGAACCTTTCAGAAAAGCTTTTATTGTACTTTCTTCCTGCCATTGGAGCCTCTTTGACGCTTCTGGACATAGTTTTACTAATCACGAAAGCACTTCAAGGAGAGTTTGTACCACATTATGAATGGTTGTTCATATGTTCTCGTTTCGCAGTGTGGGTAAGCTTCTGTAGAAATATAGCTGCATTCCATGTTCCTATAAAGTATGCTGTGATATCTCAAGCATGTCTTGACTAGTTTTTATAAATGTGTAGGCAACTATCATACTGTTATCAAAGTTTGCCAACTACAGCTGCATCTTTTGCAGCCAAATTTTATGTTTCTGGTGGATTGTAAAACTGCTGGTCGGAATCCCAAACTTACTAACAGTATATAACTCATTCAAGGTATTTTTTTCCATACAATTTTCTTCTGGCCATCTGTCGGTTGATAAGGTTTCTTGAGTCTATAGTCGCAGAACATAATAGGATGTTTATCCGCTTCCTGCTACAAAGTTTTGTCATAACACAATCATATTGGTTTATTAAAGAAAAAAATGTAATTGTTTCTTTTTTGTTTTATATACAAAAGCTGTTCTTTGCTTCTGCTATGTGCTTTAGTAATGTCGTTTTATTTTTTGTCTTGATAGGTACAAATTTGTATAAAAGAGAGCTGTATTGTTTTACTGGATGTTATGTTTGGACTGTCGATTAACATTGTCAGGGTAAAACGGAAATCTTCCAAGAACGGGTATCATCTGGTCAATTATTCTTTATTAATCTGAAGTTCTATGGAAGATCCACTACACAAGTCACTATGTAGTTCAATATATTACGCCCTCTCTCTCCTTGTCTAAATTGCAGTTCAATGGAAGATCCACTACTATCATCTGATGTGGACCTCGAGGAAGGTTGCGACATGGACTCTGTAAGTTAAAATGGCAGTCATTTTATTCATATGATCAAGGCTAACACAGATGAAAGGCCCTCTAATCTATTTTTATCTATTGAACTTCGGATTTTGAAGGGAAGCAGTCAGAGTTTTTTTGATCTTATTACATTCAAATCAATCGCATCTGTAATGAACCATGGCATGACAAAGCAGCTCGACTTTGAAGATTTGCTCCAGCTTCCTGCTGATATGGATCCCACTTGTTGTCATGATACATTGTTGAGATCTTGGCAATCACAATGCACTAATGGTTGTTCTAATCCATCCCTATTTATGGCCCTCTGTCATGCATATGGATGGCCATATTTTCGTTTGGGTTTGTTGAAGGTAGCTCAATTCTGTTTGGCATTTTCTTCTCCCACATTCTGGAATCTGATAAACATATCAACCAATTAGAACTTAAATTCGTTATAAATTAACTGTTGTTGTTTCTAGTTAGTCACATTTTAGATCTAACGCCATGTCAAAATTTTTCAGGTGCTTAATGATTCTGTTGGTTTTGCTGGACCGTTGCTTCTCAACAAAATGATTCAATTTCTTCAACGAGGTTAGCAGACACACACACACACACATATTGAAAAAAGAAACGAGAACAAAATTATTGATTTGGGGGGAACGTACAACGTCTATGGAACCAAACCGGCCACCACTGTATAATTAGGAAATAGTAGGCCACAGTAAAACACCAGAAAGAAAAATAACTAACTAAAAGATAAAATCTACAAAAATGAGGATCAATTTCTGATAAGATCAAAAACCATCAAATCAGAAAATTTTTTGTCTGGATGAATCCAGAATTGGATATATATTAGCACTATGTATATTTTATATGTTGGGAAGATGTTTAAAAATTCGTTTTCAATTAAGTGAGCCTTTATTCTTTTCTTTCTAACCTGCTAAATTTGCGGGGTTCTGGGTTGGTTATAGAATGTTGCATTGGTTAGTCATGCTGTTATTGAATATCTAATTAATTGCTATACATGTCTTACAAACTTTGACTGTCAATAGTACTTTAATCGACAATTTTATGCAATAACATATACTACACATGAGCAGCCTAAAATATGCATGTATATAGACACTTGGATTTTGTCTTCATTATGATGAGCTTATGGTTGGGAATAGTATAGCAAACATGTTCTCATTAATACCGCTATTTACTAATTTCTATACCAGGTTCAGGGCAAGTGGATGGCTATGTTCTTGCAATATCATTGGGTCTCACATCAATCTTTAAGTAATTTTTTATCTTGCGCTTTACAGGCATTATTCCTTTTCTTTTTCCTCCTCGTGTGCCTTAAATATCTGTTCATTTCTTAACACACAACTAACGTATTTAATAGTAACTTGAACAGAAAGCACGCTCATCAAAATATAGTTTAGTCAAAATAAAAAAAAAAAAATCAATCAGTTAGGAAAATAAAAGTCAATCTTAGTAACTGTTATGCTAATATTTTTAAAGCGTATGTGCATCAACTGGATGATATAATACTGCTTTTCCTCTAAATCTTCTTAGATTCTTCTTGTCTTTGTTCCTGACTGTATTCATTCCGTTGGAAGTGTTGTATTACTTGCTTTTTCTGATGTAAAGTTTGGGTGCATGTTGGACATACTTCGCCAGATCCTTATTGGACACACAATATACCTTTCATCTTAACAAGCTTAGGCTGAAGCTACGGTCTGGTATTATGACTGTTATCTATCAGCAGGTACATTTTTTCAGTATTGCATGTGAAGGACCAAAGACAAATCCTATAATAGTATAGGTTTTGTTTCTCAGCAAGGCAATAAAAAATATCTTTCTGTATCTTTTTCCTCATTGTTTTACCAATCAGGATTTACAAGAACTCTGATTGCTTTATCTTAAATGTATATTTCTCTCCAGTGTCTACGCATCAACCTAGCGGAGCGATCGAAATTCACTGAGGGGGAAATTCAGACATTCATGTCTATAGATGTTGATCGAACTATTAACTTGTGTAACACTTGCCATGATATGTGGAGGTACGAATGTTTTCTACATTATTTCATCTTTTTCTATTACATACTTGAGTTTTGATTTTAGTATTAATCTGCAAATGGAGTTTCTTCTTCGTATGGTGATAAATTTTGCTTTTACATCATATGAAAAATTTGGTTGCTTTCACTTTGGACTACTTTAGACTGCATCATGGCATGATTTTTTGCTTATCTTTTGATTGCTCTAGTGCCCTGAATGTTTCAGCTTGCCTTTTCAAATTGGAGTGGCTTTGTACCTTCTTTATACACAAGTCAAATTCGCGTTTGTTTCTGGGATTGCTATAACCATATCCTTGATACCAGGTATTCTCTCTTTTAGCTAACCCAATATTGTGGTGGCATCTATGAAAAGCATGTTATTGATTTTGAAAAAGTTATTTGAACTCTACTCACTGCTTGATGTATGTGACGTCATTACAACATATATCTAGAAACCTTGTATTAAGATTGAAATTCCTTATCTGCAGTTAATAAGTGGATATCCAAATTAATTGCAAATGCTAGCGAGAAAATGATGAAGCAAAAGGATGAGAGGTATTTTTCTCTTCATCTGTAAAAAAGGTGAATACTTTTCCATATGTGCTTTCTGTTTAAATCTTCTCTTAATTATTAGGTGATAATGGAAAGAGAAGGAGAATGCATATTTCTTTTTTGAAAGAGATCCTATTGCCATGCTTTTCATTTAAAGACAAATTGTTGATCAGTCAAATACTTAGAGCAGCATAATTTTTGTTATTATAAGAACAGATATACAATTTTCTAAGGTAAGTTTCAAATATTAACATTTTTGTTTCTTTTATCTTTTTTTATTAACAGAATTAGGAGAACAGGAGAACTTTTGACATATATTCGCACTCTAAAGATGTACGGCTGGGAACTTCTTTTCTCTGGCTGGTTGATGGAGACAAGATCAGCAGAAGTGATGCACTTAAGCGTATGACCACAGTTTATTCTTGGAGTTGCCGAAAGTGTTGCAAACAATTCAATATCTTTGTTTATTCAAAGTTGCTAAAATAATTTTGAACTTTTATGTTTGGTCCATATTATTAGACGCGGAAGTACTTGGATGCATGGTGTGTATTCTTTTGGGCTATTACACCCACCCTTTTCTCTCTTTTCACATTTGGACTCTTCACGTTGATGGGAAATCAACTTGATGCTGCAATGGTATCTAACTATTCCTCAAGCAAGTGAAATACTTGAGCATATTTCTAGTCATTCATTCTGTATCTTATTGTTTTAATTTTTTTCTTTGGTTAATCTCTAATAGGAATATGTTAGATTGTCAAGCAACTTGATCACTGTGATAACTTGAATGCAGGTCTTCACTTGTCTAGCTCTGTTCAATACTTTGATTTCTCCACTGAACTCATTCCCGTGGGTTATTAATGGATTGATTGATGTGAGTTTTCCTTGTGCCATACATCACAAGTTAATTTTCTTTTTCTTTCTTATTTATTTGATTAAAATGCAACATATTATCTTTACTATTTCACAGGTCATTATATCTACCAGACGGTTGAGCCGGTTTCTATCTTCTTGTGAATGCAAGTCTAAACTGGAAGAGACTGATGATGCTTCATCACAGTTATTGGTGGACGACCAGTCTGAATTTACCTCTGAAGAAATGGCTGTGGTCTTCCAGGATGCATCTTGTGCTTGGTCGATCAATGACAATGAAGAACGGAATTTCGTTGTAAATAATGGGACTCTATATCTTCAAAAGGGTTCGTTCACCGCAGTTATTGGAGAGGTTAGAATTGTGCCTTACACATTTAAAATCCAAACAGGCTTAGGCCAAGGTAGGGTAAGATACCCAGTCCAACATTGCTCAGGGAAGGTGTTGAGCAATGCTTCCAAAGCACAGAGTTGCTTCTCATTGTGTGGATGTATTCCGAAACCGTGAGGCCAGTGGCGCAAAGCATCAATATCTACACAGAAAATGGGTCTTGACAGATCGTTTATCTCTTTTATGTCATGTCTAATGACTTTATTTTCTAACTTGCATGCATGTGATCAGGTTGGTTCAGGTAAATCATCCTTCTTGAATTCAATTTTAGGAGAAATGAGATTTGTCCATGGTTCAATCCAGTCAAGTGGATCTATAGCATATGTGCCACAGGTTCATACGCTAGCCCTATTGTTGATTTTCCTTATACTTTCACTCTTTAAAAAAGTCTTAAATCTCCTTTTTGCTAATGTTTGCCGCTTTAATTATAGGTCCCTTGGATTCTATCTGGAACAATACGTGATAATATATTGTTCGGGAAGGATTATGATTCAAGAAGGTATTATATCAACGATGGATAACTTTCTTTTTGATTCATAACACTGATTCTGTTTTACCATTCCTAAGAATTCAATAGTCCAATTCTTGTTTAAACTTGTGTAGTTTATCTTTCAAGGCATAAGTTATAACGTCCTGTTTGGAGCAGGTACTTAGACACTTTATGGGCTTGTGCACTGGATGTTGACATGTCATTGATGGACGGAGGTGACATGGCTTATATTGGAGAAAAAGGAGTCAATTTGTCAGGTGGACAGCGAGCTCGGCTTGCTTTGGCAAGGTACAATATTTCTCTGTGTAGCCAAAGCTGCTATCTTCCAATTGGCTTCAATTCATGTATTTTTTCTTTAATGTTATTAAAAAGAAATCTATTATATTTTGCAAGACAGGGCTATCTATCATGGCGCAGATATTATCATGCTTGATGATGTCCTGAGCGCAGTTGATGCACAAGTTGCTCGGTGGATTTTGCACAATGCTATTCTCGGTCCTCTCATGAAACAACATACTTGTGTGCTTTGTACTCATAATGTTCAGGTTAGTCTCATAATTCGTTATTCCTTTGACTCCAAGTCTCTCACAGTGACAAAGGAAAATTTGTTTTATTGGGAGCAGAAAGAAAAATTCTTCATATGGTAAATATTTTCAGTTACTCCTCACTCATCCAAAACTTGTAAGGAAAAAATTGCAATTGAGTTAAAGGATCGTCACTTGCTGAAAAATCATGAGTCTCTAGTATAGAGACTTTTACTTAATTCTTTGTTTGAAATCTATGTTTCTCCACTTTCCAGGCAATATCTTCTGCTGATAGGATTATTGTTATGGAAAAAGGACATGTGAAGTGGATGGGGAGTCCAAATGAGTTGCCAGTGTCTTCATATTCAGGATTTTCTCCACTGAATGAACTTGATACAGATATACATGATCAGGGACAAGAAAGGAGTATAGGTCTATGTAGTGAAGACAAATGTGAGATCCTCCAAGAGAAGAACACTGTGTGTGCATCTGAGGAAGCAAAAAAGATCATTGAAGATGAGGTACGGAAAGACGGCAGAGTTGAACTGACCGTGTACAAGTGAGTAAAAGTATTTTGGTTCATAATTTACCGTGTTAGATATTATTTTTAGTGTGGAGAATTCTGGTTAGCAGTTTTGACAAAAGACCTTTTTTTTTTCCTCGCGCTTTCTGGTTTCTTCTCCAGGAATTATGCTGCCTTCTCGGGTTGGTTCATAACAATTGTGACATTCGTGTCAGCAATCCTGATGCAAGCTTCACGAAATGGAAATGATTTATGGCTATCTTATTGGGTTGATACAACTACTGGAAAGCATCAGAAACAATACTCCATGTCCTTTTACCTGGTGACGTCTTCTAATGTTTCCACTATCCTTAAAATCGGCAATAAATTTGAAACTTTTTAGAAAAGCAGCTATTAGAATAGCTTTATAAGCGACTTTACATTTTTCTCATTTTCCTTGTGACAGTTCAGGGAATCTTCTGCCTCTAACTTGGAGAAAATTTGATAATGCAGGTTATACTATGCATCTTTTGTATTGTAAATTCTTGTTTTACATTGGCGAGGGCATTCTCATTTGCATTTGGTGGCTTAAGAGCTGCAGTTAAGGTGCACAATACACTGCTCAACAAGCTTATAAATGCACCTGTTCAGTTCTTTGATCAGACACCAAGTGGAAGAATATTGAACAGGTTATATTTTGATGCCTTAAGAATATTTCCTGGATTTTTTTTACTCTGTATTATTTGCATATTGGCTGGTGGTGTAGGTTGTCTTCAGATCTTTATACAATCGATGATTCACTCCCATTCATTCTCAACATTCTTCTAGCCAATTTTGTTGGCCTGCTGGGAATTGCAGTGATTTTGTCATACGTACAGGTACACAGTAGAGAAGTTTTCACCTCAGTCCTGCACTCTCAAATTCGAATGCTATTGTCCTTCTTATTTGAATATTCTAAAAGTGTATTTATACCTATAGGTTTTCTTCCTTCTTTTGCTACTGCCATTTTGGTATATCTACAGCAAACTTCAGGTATCTTTTATTTCATTTTTCTTTTTTCTTTTTAATCTCATAGACGTAAATGATTATCAATTTAATTATGAATGTCAACCCTTCAAAAAACTGTAATACATATGTGCAGGTTTGAAATATTTCCCCAACTACGTTTAGAAAAGGAAGTAGATAGTGCAAAAAGTAAAAGGATGCAATGTGACAAAATGGCTTTTGCCCATTTCGTTATCTCCATCTAGGTTGTAGATAAATAACGCAAGTTAAGAGCTTAACTGAATGGAAAGTTGTACAGTTTTTCTACAGGTCAACATCCAGGGAACTGCGAAGGCTGGACAGTGTCTCTCGATCTCCCATCTATGCATCCTTCACGGAGACACTTGATGGAGCATCAACCATAAGGGCGTTCAACTCTGAGGTAGATAGTTTTATTATTATGTCAAGATTTTAACTAACCTACTGTTTAGTTTAACTACGTCAAAGAGTATAAGAACTGTTTTCCTTGTTTGGCAAAAGAGGTTTTCCTGAGCACCAGAGCAAACCTGTTTTGAGTTTCAATTTTTATTTCTTAATATGAATTACTTTTGCTAGAAAAAAATTTATCTCAAGTTTTTCAAAATTTTTCTGAACAGGTTTATTTTTTGGAGAGATTTATGAAACACGTGACATTGTATCAGAAAACTTCTTACACTGAGTTGACAGCAAGTTTGTGGCTTTCTTTGAGGCTTCAGGTATGTCCCAGAATTTCAATTGACCACAAACCGTAGTTTTTCAACATTTGACTAATAGCCTTTTGCACACTTGGTCATTTTCTTTCGACCACTAACCATTTGAAGCTCCCATTTGGCCTTTTGTGATCTAACGCATTGTGATCTTTTTTTCTCGTGCAGTTGTTGGCGGCATTTATCATCTCGTTTGTTGCCCTTATGGCTGTTATTGGATCAAATGGAAATTTACCCATCAATTTTGGCACACCAGGGCTGGTAAGTCTCGCATCTCCAAATGGTCATTTATCTTTGACCTCTGTTAGCCACGTTCTTATTCGCTATGTAACTCTTTTATAGGTCGGGCTGGCTCTCTCTTACGCCACACCAGTTGTGTCTTTGCTCAGCAGCTTCTTGACAAGTTTCACTGAAACAGAGAAGGAAATGGTTTCTGTTGAAAGAGCTCTAGAGGTATAAAGATACACCTTCTTCCTCGATATAAGTTGCTAACAGTTTACTGATATGTTTTCATACTCATAACAGTATATGAACATCCCTGAAGAAGAACAACTACATGGACACCAATCCTTAAATCCTAACTGGCCATATCGAGGACAGATTGAATTTCATAATGTTACCTTGAGATATATGCCCTCTTTACCGCCCGCGCTTTGTAATATTACTTTTACCATTGAGGGTGGGATGCAGGTAGGTTCTATAATTATTGAAGTGCAAAATTTTCTGTATTGATAGTATGTTTAAATTTTAAGGTCTAACCCTGTTTAGCTATATGGTTAATAACTGTATCCTGTTGACCTTGTCGAACAGGTCGGGATCATTGGAAGAACAGGTGCTGGAAAGTCTAGCATTTTAAATGCACTTTTCAGCCTCACCCCAATATGTACAGGGCGTATTATTGTCGATGGAATAAACATAGGTGACATTCCTGCTAGGGATCTTCGTGCTCATTTTGCTGTCGTTCCTCAGAGTCCATTTCTCTTTGAAGGGTCATTAAGGTACTTAGAGACATGGCACTCAATTTGGCTGATCATACATTGCTTCAGATGAATATTTAGGTGTTCTGCTTTTTATCTCGTACGAAGTGAATGTGATGGCCTGATATATTATCATTTGATTAATGAAGTAACGTCCTAAACTTAGTCACCATTTTTGTCCCTTTCTTCGCATATGTAGGGATAATCTAGATCCGTTTCACATAAATGATGACTCACGGATTTGGAAGGCCCTAGAGAGATGCCATGTCAAAGAAGAAGTGGAAGCAATAGGAGGGCTAGATATCCATGTTAAGGAGTCTGGAATGTCATTTTCTGTCGGGCAACGACAGCTTGTTTGCCTTGCTCGTGCGCTTCTCAAGTCTTCAAAGGTAAGAGGTTAATCCTTTTTTCTAATTAGTAGACACTGCGTAATAATATAAAAACAAAAGGACAATTTTGGGAAGACTTTGGATGGTTATGGCGTGTACCCGAGTAAAAGCATAATTAAGTTTTGGAAACTTCTAGCCCATGTTTATATTAGTTGAACTAAACATGTTTCCTATTTCAGGTTTTGTGTTTGGATGAATGTACGGCCAGTATCGACACACAAACGGCATCAATATTACAAAATACCATATCTACTGAATGTAGAGGCACGACAGTTATCACAATTGCTCACCGCATTTCGACAGTCTTGAATATGGACAACATAATGGTCCTTGAACGTGGTGCTTTGGTACGTTTAGAATGCTTGTAACATATCTGATAATGCATGATATTGGATCACTTTCAAATGTTTCTTCTTGGTCTCTGATCTGATGTAGGTTGAGCAAGGAAATCCACAAGCTCTCTTAAGAAATGAGTGCTCCCTATTTTCAAATTTCGCTAAAGCTTCAACCATGTGAGATCTCAATAACTACCATTTCACTACTCGCTCGCTGACTTCTTACGCGTTCAGGTTGGACTTAATTAAAAAAAAAAAAAAGAAAAAAAGAAACATGGGTTTCACATTTTTCCCTGTAACTTGTGCATAATTCTGAATGGAGGTCGTTTTCCAATAGTGTTGACACATAACATGGTTAAGTCCATTATTGTGAACATGACAAATGACTAGCATTATGAGCATCATGAATTTGGAAACTTTCCCTTCTTTGTGAAAGTGAAGACATGCCAAAACTATTAATAACCCATTTAGTTGTAAAATTACACTATTCTAGTCAGTAGCTCAATTTGTTCACTTGGGCTTTTTGCTGTCTCTCCCTGGAGAAAAAAGGTGGAGGATTACTTGGAAATTTATCTTCCTTTTCCCATTTTGTGGCTTACAATATGTATAAATAACAGTAACAGGGTTTTCCTGTGAGGTCACTTTCAAATTCAAGCTACTCTACTTTTCCATGGAGTAGTAATCCAAGACAAATAACAAAACGAGTAATACTGATGCTATTTGCCTTCTAGTAACAATCTGTTCTAGCCAACTATTAGAACTTATTAGTCACATATCATCCAAATTAAACAAATTCACATTTTTTGTTAAAAATTAAATTAAATGAAAAATGTGCCTTTAGTGTGGCCTGAGAAGACCCATAACTAGTGCTAGTGGATTATCATTTAACTGTGGAAATCGTTCATGTCCCCAAGTTGCAGTATAAATCATGTTAGAATTTGTTTCCGTACGTAACAATCAGCTGCATTTCTGTATAGTGCTAAGCATTCAACTCTTTGTTAACCTTGGTAATGGTTTGAGCCATTTAAATTCAAAATACTGTAACATGTGAGAGTTTTACATTGTAGCTTATTCTTGCTTTATACTATAATATGTGAGAGTTTTACATTGAGTTTAAACTATTAGTTTGAACTAAATTTTCCAAACGTCCTACAAAATTACACTTACCCACCTATGGAATGTGGCTTAGTTTTATTGACTTTTAGCTTTTTAAATGCTAGTTTTTGAAGACAAGACTACAAGAGTTATGTTTGATTCTATTCTATTTGTAATCCTAATAGACACCAAGTGGCTGTTGTACTAAAGGCATGAGGACACTGTTAGAAGTATTAAAGCTTCATTTATTTTCTTTTATTTATAAGGGTAGTTTTGTCCTTTTATCTTTCTACTTGTTGTCTGTTTAAACCTTTTGTTTTGGTATTATCTGATGATGCAATGATAGAAGCCTTTGTTTCTCCTCTTTCCCATTGTGTTTTCTCCCTACTTTGGCTTTGAATAATTATCATGGTATTAGAGCGGTTAATTCAATCCATGGCCTTCGCGGATTCAACTTATATAAAATTTGAATAAAATAATCATGGTATCGAACGGTTATTTAAATAAAATTTTTCACACCGACCCATTTGTTTTCTTCTGGGTTCGCAGTGGGTTCCATTGTCTTGGATTTGCAGCGGTTTGGGTCTCGTCATCTTTTGTTTCGCACGGCACATATAGTCGACAAATTAGTATTGGACTTCCCTCTTCTTCTTCTTTGTTTTGTTGGCTTGTATATTCTCTGCCCTAGTTTGTTGAATACTTGTTAATAGTGGCAATGGCTGGTGAAAAAGGTGATTCCCTTCAGTCTATTAGTGTGAAATTGAATGGACAAAATTATTCGTACTGGAGTTATGTGACGAAAAATTTTCTAAAGGGCAAAAGAATATGATGTCTCTGGAATCTTTGTTCAACCGACAGATCAAAAAGATGAAAAAAATGCAAAATAGTCAGAAGCTTGGGATGCTAAGAATTCGAAAATTATAATTTGGGTCAATAACTCTGTATTGCAATCGATAGGTATACAACTAGCAAAATATGAAACTGCTAAGGAGGTTTGGGATTATTTAGAAAGGTTGTTCATGCAGTCTAATTTTGCAAGGCAATATCAATTAGAGATAGATATCCGTGCCCTTTAACAAAATAGCACTGAGTGTCCAGGAACTTTATTATGCAATGACTAATCTTTGAGACCAGTTAACTCTTACAAAATATATGCAGAATTACGAGTTTTTGTACCATATATTGCTCATAGGAGAAGAATAACGACTAGCTCAGTTTCTGATGGCACTTCGAGATGATTTTGAAGGGCTTTGTGGAATAATTCTGCATCGCTATCCATTTCCTTCAATTGACTCAGTGGTTAATGAGTTGTTAGCTAAAGAGATTCGCCTCAAGTCTCAAGCTGAAAAAGGAATTCTCCCCACGTCTAATCCATCTATTTTTGCAGTTCCTCCTAGACCTCCTTTTAGCAATCAAAACAAACCTCACGTAAAGGTCGATTATGATGAGTGCAGCTTTTCTAAGCAAAAAGGTCATTGGAAGGCACAATGTCCCAAGTTGTTGAGTAAATCACAATAAGTTCAACAACCTTCTCAATGGAAAACTACCAACCAGTCCCCACAACGAACCTTCAAGCCTTCAACACCTAATACTGCAGCAGTTGTTCCACCTGTGGACTCGTTTGTTCTTGGACCTACATCTTCTTCTGGAGGCACATCATCTCCTAGTCCTACAGTAGTCGCCCTTACTAAGTAGGTTCAAAGTTTCTTGCCACGCCAACACATGCAATGTCTGCCTCCTCACATATTGGTTTGCCTTCTACTAACTCACCAGGTATATTTTCCTCTATATCGGTTCTTGATTCTGGAGCTTCACATTGTATGTCACCTGATTTCATATCTTTACATCCTGCAGTCACCTGTGTCTATCATGACTGCTGATGGCACTCCTATGCCATTAGCAGGTGTTGGCCTAGTTTGCACACCTTCACTTGTCTCTTTCAGATGTTTATCATATTCCTAATCTTACTTTGAACCTTATCTCTGTTGGTCAATTGTGTGATTTTGGTTTCTCAATTTCTTTTCTTTCACTTCTTGTTATGTGCAAGATCCGTAATCTAGGAGGCTGATTGGGACAGGCCGTACGCATGGGGAACTCTACATTTTGGATGAGCTGAGAGTTTCAAATGTTGTAGCTTCTAGTGTTGATTTGTCATTCTCTCGTTTGAGTTCTTCTTCTTCCAATTTTTATTTATGGCACTCTCATCTTGGACTTGTTTCTACTTCTTGTTTAAAATACTGAGCTTCTACAGGAGCATCAGGAAATTTATAAAATCGTGATATTTCTGATTGTTGTGGTTATGAACTGGCTAAATTTTCTACCTTGCCTTTTTATAAAATTGTTTCTGTTTCTCTTGCACCATTTGACTTAATTCATTTTGGTGTGGAGAGATTGTCACCTGTTCTCACAAAAGGAGGATCACAATATTATGTTTCTTTCATTGATGATTGCACTCATTACTATTAGGTTTATCTTATGAAACACCGTTTGACTTTTTAAGCATTTATCATATGTTTCGAGCTTTCTTAAACTCAACATAATGCTACTATCACATGCTTTCTATGTGACTTGGGTGGTGAATAACCTGTAATCAATTTTCTAAATTGCTTGCTTCGGATGGGACTTTTCATGAAACTTCTTGTACTAACACTCCTGAACAAAATGCTGTTGTTGAAAGAAAATAAATAAAGCTTTAATACTTTTAACATAAAAAAAAAAAAAGAGTGGCTAGGTTTCTATCATCACATCATAAAAGAATACAAGCCAAACAAAAGGTTTAAATAGACAACAAGTAGAAAGATAACAAGACAAAACTATCCTTATAAATAAATCTTTAATACCTCTCCTAGAGATTATCTTCTCTTTCAATCCAAGCACGTAGCTATGTCAGAAGTATTAAAGCTTTATTTATTTTCTGTTATTTATAAGGGTAGTTTTGTCCTTTTGATCTTTCTACTTGTTTCTATTTAAACCTTTTGTTTTGCTTGTATTCCCTTATGCTGCAATAATAGAAACCCTAGCCACTCTTTCTTTTTCCCTTTGTTTCTCCTCTCGTTCCCCTTTGGTTTTCCGTCTAGGTTGGCTTTAAATAATTATCAGACACCACTGTTTTTTATTTTCTTAAAAAAAAAAAAAGAAATAAAAAAGTTGAAAAAAGAAAAACGTTTCGTGTCTTCTCGAATATATATATATATATATATAGTTGTACCTCCTACGAACTTTCCCGCCCGGCCACTAATTTTTCTGCAAAATGCTGGCAAAACATATCTTTTGAACATGTTATCATGTCAGCACTATTTTTCGACAAGACTTTCTAGTACGAGGGCCATATTTCTTCACTTTCATCTTTATTTTTTCCTATCTGATGATATCCGACAAGCAAATGGCAGATTGACAGGTGGATCTAACAAAGAACGCTAATCATGTTAATGCGACGTAAAGTGCATAAGTGTTCTTTTTTTTTTTTTTTTTTGATAACAAAGTGCACAAGTGTTCTGAAAGACATGAATTGGTGGCATATCAGCTACATGCAAAATATGCGGATGCTGTTTTTTTTTTTTTTTGGGTTTTTTGTGCTGTTTGTTGTTTTTTTGATAATTGCTATTGCACTGTTTTTTTCTCATCATCATCATCTTTTTCAACAATCGTTGGCTCGGGAGAGGACACTAGTCTTTCAAAGAAGCATATACCGGCACGGTATATTTATAAGAAGATATTGATGAACAAAGCGAGCTATACATGTAGACTACATATCTATATATATAGACCCCTATTGAAAGAAGTAGGAAAAAAAATAAAGCTGGTGAGTATTATTCCTATGGAGCATTTTCACCACTTAGAAAAAAATGTGTCGCTATAAGAGGAGGATACCCATCATCAACAAAATCTCATCTTTTAGAATCTGTATCCTTGAAAGGACAAATTATGCATTTCATTTTTCCAGTAAAATGCAAAAAATTTCTTTGGAATAAAAAGAGAATATATGTATATATGTAGCGATTTTATACTGTAACGCCTTTATATGGGGGTTAACAGTTTTTAATGAGATAAAATAAAAATAAATAATAAAAGTAAAACCTTAAAAATAAAATTTACCCGGGACTTAAATGAAAACTCTCAACTCAAAAATAAAAATATAAACGATAAATAAACCACAGTTTTAAATGTAGCACCTTAAATTTAATAAAATAAACTGTTGTCATCATCATTTTAACCCTCAACACATTGTAATACAGTCACAGAAAGTAACAATTGATGCTTACATTATCATGAAGAACATTCTCAACAATTGAAGCAGTCCCAATGTAATATAGCTACATCACTTCCTCAACTATATTTCTCGTAGCCACCTCACACTTAGTGAGTCCTGAAAAGATAAAAATATAAGGGAATGAGCGACACTATGCTCAGTAGAGAAAGCCATTACTCACCTTTAGGTTTTTATCATTACCACATTAAAATCTGCATGATTAGTACGTTACATCATATTCCAGATTATAAGGTTTATTATGATCACATCTTATGGATACCGTAGTTAATCATTACCAAGTGTCATAATTACACATTTATACAAATATTACCAATCATCATTGTTCCTAGGTATCCATGTTAAATTGAGTATCACTCAACTCATCGAAACCCAAATGGGCGCACTTGATCACCCTATAAACATTCCAAGGGTGTTCCGGTGAGGGGACATCAAGCCCCGAGTCCTCACCAAATCGATTCCTGTACAGTGTGTTCTGGGACTTTCAACCCAAGGAAGCGTCATCACCTTCCCCCTATTTTACCTTTTAGGGTATTCATGCCCAAGGACGTAACCGTCGCCCTTTTCATGTCTCACAATTTCTCTATATTAAATCATTATTAATAGAGTTAATTTTCCTAACCATGCTTCTCAATTTATAACATGTGTCAATTCATTATGTTCCTCGCCGTACAATACAAGACGAGTCCATGTCACAGTTTCATATGTGATACACATATAATATCAGTTCAACATAGATATATATATATATTGCGGCAAAACAATCAATTTTAATTCTATAAAAACCTCACAAAAGATGAGTAATAGAATCCCTACCTTTTAAGCTTATCAACAGTCTCTTAATCCTGGAATCAATTAACGTTAGCTCCATACTCCCTTGATCCTAAGGCGTGCATAAGGACAATTAAAACTAAAGCACAACATACAACTACATTCATAAAATTTATTTTAATTTAATCTTAGAATTTCAAGAAATAACCACTGCCCATAGAGGTATTATAAAGTTTAACAATATAAATTTTCTGTCTAGGGCATATACACTTAGACTTCATACATATGCTCCAAAATAGCAACAAACGTATACTTAGGTTTAAGAACGCAAATTTGAATAATCCTTTAGTATAAAAGAAAATTTATAAATGAAAGACTAAATTTGTTCATAAGATTCTAACCTCGGATTATGGTTAGTTGGAAGCTTGAAATGGCTTCAAAACAGGTTCCTTTACTTCGGTATGACTGAAATTCTTGCTCAAATGGAGGTGATGGTGGCTGATTTTTATGGCTGCCTTGAAGAAGTTCTCTAAGTATTTTGCTTCAGCAAAGAAATGAGAAGAAGAGTGTGGGAACCGTGGAAGAGAAAGGAAGAAAAGATGAAGTCTTTGAAGAGAAGTGATGGAAACAATTATAGAGGAGACATGTTGAAGCATGTCACGGAGGAAATAAAGAAAATGAGGGTCAAGAGTAGTTGGAAAAGATATCCTTATGTCTCATCTAAAGACTTTAACACACATAATGCCAATATGACATTTTTGAGATTTATTAGAAGTTCTAAGGCTTTTTAGTAATCATACTAAATAAATATAGGAGAATTTTAGAAAACTTAAAAATAGATAAAAATAAATATTATAAAATAAATTTAAATGAAGCAATTTTTTTTTTATACATTAAAAATTAATTTAATTATCTCAATACCCGTTAGGAGAATAACAGGTGTCACAGCTCTACCCCCCTTAAAGAAATTTCGTCCTCGAAATTTCAATTCAGCAATACTAGTAAAAATTTTGATTCCATTATGATTCCAATTCCGAGTCTAAACCGTTAATGTTGTTTATCTTCCAAAGTTAAGTTATCGTATTTCCACTTATTTACTTGCATAATAAATCTTACTCCTAAATCCCTCAATAAGAGTATTTCTGACAAGTTTCAACTTATAACACCGTATAATAGTCTAAGAATCTGATCAGGCATACATATTGACCATATCATGATTCCAGTCCTTCATTGTCCATGGACTGTGATTTACAATCACATTTAAGGAGATTGCCAGAGAAATTTTATATACTTCATCTTTAGGTTCCTTTTCCTTTTTGAGTAAGGAAAAGTCAAATATATTTGATTTCATACCTCAACTAATAAACTAGAACATAATCATAAAACATATATCACAAACACTTTTATTCAAAACTATACATTAAACTTACTCATAGAGATATTAAACGGAATCTCAGAGTTGCAAACATACCCGGCATATTTTTCATTAAACAGCTATCCTCATGACACAAACATTCAATCCAAATAATATACTCATATTTCATATGGAATATCCCCATAACTGACTCTGGTACTTCCACATAATATTAACAGAATATTACACATTACAAACATAATACGGATACGTTTCGAGAGTACAAGGCACTCCGTATACCAGCTATCCATATCATGCATGCTTAGAGGATACAAAAACATCGATAAACAAAAGATCAGACCTTAAGAAGGATGCGTTTCGAGAGCATCAAGTACTTCGTATTCAGCCATCCCGGCATTAGGCTCAATGAATCTAAAAGATTGAACAACAACGTACCACAAGAAACACAGAATACAAGGCAAACGGTTATTCGTAACACACGGAATATGGACACACATGCCTACATGCCAAAGATAAAACAAAAAGATTACAGATGGAGATTCAAATCAATTGGCCGCTCCCGGCTTTCCCTTTCCCATTCAAGCTTGGATGTTGCAGTGTCGGATTCTGGATGTATGATTTGCATTTTATCTATCAATTCCTCAGCTGTTGAAGCAGTGACAAAGATTTGTCTCTCCGATTCTGTAGTGATGTTTTCTTCCACAGCGTAATCTAGAAATTTCAAAAGACCGTCATAAAAACCCTTTACGTTCAGCAGTCCCAAAGGTTTGGAATAAAAGCCCAACAATTGCCCACAAGCAACTATAAATATTTCCTCAAGAGTACCTAGACCACCAGGTAATGCTATAAAAGCATCAGAATTATAGATTATGTCTTTAAAATTTTTAGGGATACTCCTGACTCCTTCTCCCTTACCTATGGCTTCCTTACAAAGGTTTCCTTCAACTGGAATATGAGGCCAAATTCTTACATCAGTAGCGTCGCTAGACCTAGCTGCTAGTGCCATATTTACCATCATTTTTATACTACCACCCCCATAGATTATGTTAATCTTCTTGCGTGCTAGGACTTGCCCTAAGTGATTTGCAGCTTCTAAATAGGCTTTATCTTTTCCAAGGCTGGAACCACAAAAGACACAGACATTCTTTATTTTCTTCGTGGACTGGGAGGTAGACATATTTGGTTTATAGAAGTGGTTGCTTAATGTCTGCTCCACTTAGACTTCGGGTTCTATATGAGATTTTAAAGATGAGAAATATACAAAAAGGGCTAAAGAGATAGACGAGTAGGTAATGAAAAGGTAATCCAAAGATTTAAACAAAATATTGTGCGGATAAGAAAGTAAGATAAGGTGATTGATAGTTTTCAGAAAATCTGATTCACTTTTTGAAAAAGATTAGACTCTAATTGTATAACTTTTGACAATTGAGAACAATTCGACAGAAGACCGTCTTGACGCAACTGTAGACTTTTTGACAAATATACACCAAGTTGAGAAATTTAATATAAACGACAAATACTGTAGAACTTTTGAAATTTGAGACACAAATCTTGAAATATCTGGATAAGTTTTTCAAAATTCAAACATATTACTGTACCGTATGTAATGTGTCTGATAAGATAATATATTTTATTATATATATATTTAAGAAAATCATAAATTAAATAAGATATTAACACTTACTGTATCAATCTAATAATCACAATTATTTCAAACACAAAAGCAAATATTCTGAGTAAAAGAAAAACACAAACTGTTGAACATCAGCTAAAACTGCTTCAAATAAGCAAAGACTAAATAACCTTTATAGTGCGATGACTTATTCCCCATCCAGTTTTCTTATGGCTTGGCAAACAGGATCTAGAAATACCATATTCCTGAGGCGTTGTCTTTCTGTATAAAATTTAGGCCAGAGTTTAAAAATAGCTCCTTGAACATATCCACTAGGGTGACCGTGGAGAGGAGGATGGATGCTATCCAAGTTCTCCTTTGAAAGTCCATCCCTACAAAACCTTATTTTATCCTCTCTATTCGTAGACATATAACCAGGTGAAGTACATTTACCGTTACAATTTTGTCTTCCACATTTGTTACAAGTGACCACGATGGCACGAGCTCTTCTTTTCATTGCACTACGACTGGTACCTGTTCCTGGTAAACCGACATCTTGACTAAAGTCACTCGGACGGATTTTCCCCTCTATTAACATTCTCACATCACAAGGGATACCAAAACGCATAAGAATCCACAACCGAGTAATTCTAGCCTTGTATTTCTTTCTGAGAATCTTTTGGGAGAGTGATGGGAAATACTTTCTCAGGTGTTGGTACTTTGGGTCCATGATGAGATGAAAGAAGAGTAAATAGAAAGGAAAAATTAAGATAGTAAATTGCAGAATCCTAGAATTCCTTCTTCTTTTAGAGGAAAAGAAGAATTTCTAATGAAAAAGAAGAGGATTTGCGATTTAGAGAGAAAATAACAAATTAAGAGAGAAAAAGTGAACTCGGAGAAATAAGCTCCTATGCACAGTAAACGTATATGTAAACAATGATTAAACCACTGTATATGACACGTATAGAGATCACGTGAGAGAGACAGTGTGAATCAAACTGATTTAAGATTTGAACTAGGCCCAAATGTTCTTAGTTGAAAATGGTCAGGTTGTTTCGGGCCTTAACACATTTAGAACGAGTTAAATAACAAACATAAAATTGAAAACCAATTTGTATACATCTTAAACCCAATTTAAAGCCCACTATAGATAAAGTTAACTATAAACAACAAATCTAATTTAACGACAACAAGGATCTTCCTGAATGATCCAGCAACTCAAATAATTTTGTTTTAATCAAAACCTTATTGAACAATGCATACACCCATATGTTATTGATAATACTTAACATCTATCAATGGATTCATCATCATTGCTACCAAGGGTTTAGAATGTGACTAACCTTGAAATCAATACGATTTACGTCTTTCAACATAGACCATATCAATGAACAAAGACACTTGATGTTACTACTTAAGAACATCTACAATCCCCACAATTCTACTTATACAATATATAATTTCCTCATATAACAAAACCTTAGGTAACCAAAAGATTCACTGATACACTTAAATACAATGTACGTAACAAAATATTCCAATTTTGAGATTCATGCATTCTAGACTTTACACAGTCTCAACAGACCAAAAGTCTAACATTTATCTCTCTTAAGATTCAATACCATGATTCCCAACTTATATCATATTCCTCAAATAAATAGAACTTTTAAGAAAAGTTATTGACACTTATGTGCTCCATCGAATCCACACATAATCATTACTTAGGTTTGAATCAATTACGAAAAATTTGGCATATCTATGTCAAACTTTAAAATCAATAAATCAAGCCTTATATTTCTTATTGTTTTTCACGAGACAAAAGGCTTTTAAATCCTCTTATCTATACGAATTTCTCATCGTTTATACGAATTAAATATGCTTATAGATCCAAATATTATACGAATTTCTCATAAGCATTCTACTTATAAACTCATTCCATATAATTATCATTCTCTTATAACTATTAATACTTTCCTTCTACATAATTATTGTACTCATATAACTATTGATATTTTCATTCTATGGCCTTTCCATGTTACATCCTTTTAGACTGTATAAATCAATGTGAAGGTTCATTTTGATGATGACAATAAAAATTCAGCTTCAAAACCATCTCAAAAATATATTTTTTTAAAGTGGTGCTACACTCCCTAGGTTAACCGAACCTAGGCTCTGATACCAAAAATTCTGTAACGCCCCTATATGGGGGTTAACAGTTTTTAATGAGATAAAATAAAAATAAATAATAAAAGTAAAACCTTAAAAATAAAATTTACCCGGGACTTAAATGAAAACTCTCAACTCAAAAATAAAAATATAAACGATAAATAAACCACAGTTTTAAATGTAGCACCTTAAATTTAATAAAATAAACTGTTGTCATCATCATTTTAACCCTCAACACATTGTAATACAGTCACAGAAAGTAACAATTGATGCTTACATTATCATGAAGAACATTCTCAACAATTGAAGCAGTCCCAATGTAATATAGCTACATCACTTCCTCAACTATATTTCTCGTAGCCACCTCACACTTAGTGAGTCCTGAAAAGATAAAAATATAAGGGAATGAGCGACACTATGCTCAGTAGAGAAAGCCATTACTCACCTTTAGGTTTTTATCATTACCACATTAAAATCTGCATGATTAGTACGTTACATCATATTCCAGATTATAAGGTTTATTATGATCACATCTTATGGATACCGTAGTTAATCATTACCAAGTGTCATAATTACACATTTATACAAATATTACCAATCATCATTGTTCCTAGGTATCCATGTTAAATTGAGTATCACTCAACTCATCGAAACCCAAATGGGCGCACTTGATCACCCTATAAACATTCCAAGGGTGTTCCGGTGAGGGGACATCAAGCCCCGAGTCCTCACCAAATCGATTCCTGTACAGTGTGTTCTGGGACTTTCAACCCAAGGAAGCGTCATCACCTTCCCCCTATTTTACCTTTTAGGGTATTCATGCCCAAGGACGTAACCGTCGCCCTTTTCATGTCTCACAATTTCTCTATATTAAATCATTATTAATAGAGTTAATTTTCCTAACCATGCTTCTCAATTTATAACATGTGTCAATTCATTATGTTCCTCGCCGTACAATACAAGACGAGTCCATGTCACAGTTTCATATGTGATACACATATAATATCAGTTCAACATAGATATATATATATTGCGGCAAAACAATCAATTTTAATTCTATAAAAACCTCACAAAAGATGAGTAATAGAATCCCTACCTTTTAAGCTTATCAACAGTCTCTTAATCCTGGAATCAATTAACGTTAGCTCCATACTCCCTTGATCCTAAGGCGTGCATAAGGACAATTAAAACTAAAGCACAACATACAACTACATTCATAAAATTTATTTTAATTTAATCTTAGAATTTCAAGAAATAACCACTGCCCATAGAGGTATTATAAAGTTTAACAATATAAATTTTCTGTCTAGGGCATATACACTTAGACTTCATACATATGCTCCAAAATAGCAACAAACGTATACTTAGGTTTAAGAACGCAAATTTGAATAATCCTTTAGTATAAAAGAAAATTTATAAATGAAAGACTAAATTTGTTCATAAGATTCTAACCTCGGATTATGGTTAGTTGGAAGCTTGAAATGGCTTCAAAACAGGTTCCTTTACTTCGGTATGACTGAAATTCTTGCTCAAATGGAGGTGATGGTGGCTGATTTTTATGGCTGCCTTGAAGAAGTTCTCTAAGTATTTTGCTTCAGCAAAGAAATGAGAAGAAGAGTGTGGGAACCGTGGAAGAGAAAGGAAGAAAAGATGAAGTCTTTGAAGAGAAGTGATGGAAACAATTATAGAGGAGACATGTTGAAGCATGTCACGGAGGAAATAAAGAAAATGAGGGTCAAGAGTAGTTGGAAAAGATATCCTTATGTCTCATCTAAAGACTTTAACACACATAATGCCAATATGACATTTTTGAGATTTATTAGAAGTTCTAAGGCTTTTTAGTAATCATACTAAATAAATATAAGAGAATTTTAGAAAACTTAAAAATAGATAAAAATAAATATTATAAAATAAATTTAAATGAAGCAATTTTTTTTTTATACATTAAAAATTAATTTAATTACCTCAATACCCGTTAGGAGAATAACGGGTGTCACATATACTTTAAAGGAGGTCACTTTTGTTACTATAACAATAATTACTTGTGAGGAATAAAAGAGAGTTTATAGGCAACATTCTGAAACATTAGAGTGTCCATATCCTAGATTCGTAAGTAATTAAAGATATAATTAATTGCAGATCCCAAAGATTGGAAGCATGTTGCGTTAATTATATTTTAATGGGATATTTTTTATTATTTATTTATATATATATATATATTTTTTTTGGGAAAGATTTGGCACCTTGAATTTGAAAGAGAATACTAGAATTTTGGATAAGCACTACAACTGCGGAGCAATGACAATTATAAGGAACATTTTGGCAAAAACATTTTGACTGATCATGACATGCAAGGGCATAATTGGTCAATATTAACGCCAAATTATGAGACAATTAAGTACAATTATAGTTCCCACTAAAGAAAGCAAAACTACCGGTCTTGTAAGAACTAAAATAACTCATAAAGTTGTTCACGACAAATGATTGACATTAAGCAGGAATATATTTAACTTTAAGGCCTTGTTTGGCAAGGAAGAAGGAAAATAAGAAGGAAAAAAAAAGTATATAACTTAAATGAGGCACATATAGAGAAATCTTTCTCTAATTGTGTTTTTTGATATGAATTTCCTCTCATAATCTCTCTATATTGGGGATATTAAAAGGGTATTTGGTTGAAAGGAGATGACCAATCTATTATTTGCTTGAAGTTATCCGAGAGACTAATAACAAATCGATAATGTTTGAATTCAATAGGAGCACAAATAAGGACGAATTATTAAGTACCTTGATACATAAGGGCCGATATTACTTTTACACTCTTTATTTTTCATATTCTTTATTTCTCTAACTTTTCTTTCTCTATCCAACTAAACATAACCTAAAATTGAGATTCTAATTTAAAGAATTTGAAATCCCTCACCCCTAATCCAAACTCTCTCTCTATTCTCTCCTATCACAGATCTCAAAATCGTTGCAATATTATTTCCTTCACCACTCCCTCGTTTCACTTTTTCCTCCAATCAAACAAGCTCTAGGCGTTTGTATATCAATGACTGATCATTCAAAAGTCTTGAAGTAGAGAAATTTGTAACTATAAAAAACTTCTATCACCAATATATTTTGCAGTAAATGCTACTGTTTGTACACTACTTGAGTTCTACAGCGTGTTTGACGACGACTAATCACTTTTTTCATGGACCACACACTTTCATATGAATGCAATTTGCTCAAAAAACACCAGAAAACTACAAAGGTCAATATTTATTCTGTTCTACATGTGCGACTTGCAAGTAATCAAAATAATGGTTTTGCATGTTCATAATATATAAGCCTAGAAAAAGGGCACAAGTACCTTCTATAGACAACTTTGAAGGTTATATAGCTGACTTTTTTGGGGGAATATATCTATTGATGATGTACATTTTAAAACAGTTAAATAACGTCAAAATTAATTTTTTTCTACAAATTCAACAGCTAAATAATAGATACACATATTTTCAGTACCCATAAGAAAAATTGCCTATATATATTCACAAAAAGTAAAATATAAAAAATAATTACTTGGTAATGAAAAATGATCTACCTCTCAAAAAGAAAACTAGGACCCGTGCTATTGCAGTTGTGGTCTCACCATCTTTGAGAAACAAATGCCAGGGGACTTGACACTTGTGAGGCAGATTTGAGCTATAAAAGTTTGACAGGTAGCTAGATTTTGGTAAAAGGTTTTTCTTTTCTTTTCTTTTTTTCTCTTTTTGATATTTATTTTATATGTATTTATGGGGGTTTTGATCATAAATTCCTTTTCTTCTTTGCTGCTTTTGTGGTTCTATTTTATTACAATTGGTTCATTTGGTAGTTATCGAAAGGACTAAGGACTTTCTTTCTCCTTGTACGGTCAGTGCATTATTTGTTAAGTTTATTATAAGTGAGGGACCAAAAGAAAGCCTTTTTACTCTAATTGTGACACGCTAATGATCTATCAATAGTGCGAAATAAACTATAAACCGAGTTTCTATTTAATAATGAGGTCTAGATTCTCTTTACTTTAATTGGATGGAGCCAATTCAGAGGTACGGATGTTTTGTTAAAAATGAACTATGATCAATAATCCGTCAAAAAAGTGTAAAAAAAAAAAAAAAAAAAAAACAACAACAACAACAACTAAGGGCAGAGCCGTGTAGGGACAGGGTGAGATGCCGCCCTCTAAACTTCTTGTTTTTTATAATTTTGTATATATGAGATTTTATAAAAAAATTGTATGTCACCCCTCTTAATATTGTATTTCGTTTCTCTAAAATCAATTTTATCCATCACTTCATAGTTCAGTTATATATTTACCCTCCTCACTAATTATTCTGGCTCTACTCTTGCCAACAACAACATCAAACTTGACAATAGTTGCAGGCATAGTTTATCAATAATCACGCTCAACTCTATCATAGGCGTAAAGTGTGAATTTCGACCCATCTACAACAAATATAATTGCATCCATTGTAAGTTGTAGACTTCAAATTCTCCACCTAAAATTTAAAAAAGAAGAGAGAGAGAGAGAGAGAGAGAGAGACCAAAACAACTAGACTCATGCGCAGAAGAATAATGAGGAACTGGTTGGAAGCATGTTCTTCTCTTCTTTTTGTCTGCAAGCCATTTTAGTCTAGCTAGCTATCAAACCTTATAACTTCTGGCCCACCAACATATTATTCATAGGGCTAGTTAGCATATTTTAGTGTATAAGTGGATAAAGCACAACAATAATACGCTAGAGAGATTAACTCCCTTTTACTAAAATAGTAGAAGAAAGTGAGATTCTCATTTCTCAAATCACTTTTGGACACACTCAAGTTTCACGTAAAATATATTCGACTTATTAGAACAACATATATTTTGTTTAGATTTGTTCAACATACTTCAGTGACATTTACTTCGACAATATTGTAAAAAATATTTCGAGACTATTTGGCGAATAAGTCGAGCACTCCTAGCATTCCATGCTCCTAGGTCACTTGATGCTAATTTACTTGTAATTTTGTCAAATATTTAGTTTTATTATGTATAAATATTTAATAGTTTATGATCTCATCAACTTCTTGTGCAATTACAGATATTTATTGAATTTTCTGTTAATATTTAATATGGCAGCGTCATTGCAGCAACTATTGAAATCTATATCCATAGAAATTCTAATTATGTACCTTTGCATAAAAATATTCTTAAATTTGTTGGTGATAAAAATTAAAACAAAAAAAAGTACAAGTAAATGATGGCGAAGAGATCTTATTGAGCTTAAAACTAAAGCTCACAACTTACACTCGAAGAGATGTATTAGAGAGACACTAGCTATAACATGTCTCTTTAACACTTTTTTTTTTCCATTTTTTTTTCCTTAGTTGGTGAGATAATACACAAGAGATTAGCGATGCTAGCTACATCCTCAAAAGTCACGTGGGTCAACAAAAATCACCGACGAAGATGATGATGCTAGGGAATTAATCCAATCGGACGGCTTAGATCCGGTGTCATATTCTCCTTTCCGATTTGCATCCTTTAAGCTCTTGATGCACCATAGGTCCTCGGCCACTGAGAATCTCCTCCAGTGCGGAATAGCCTCTCTAACTGGGTCCCTCTGGCCCACCTCAGCCACGAGGGCCCCACACCCGCCATCATCCCTTGCCATATTGTACGCGAAGGTGCATAGAGACTTCATGAGCCTCACCCCTTGCTTACCTTCCATGTGTAGCCCGTAGAGGAAATACACCCCAAACTGCCTAAATATATCGGGGAAAGAAGGCAATCTAAGCCATGGCATCCATGCGTCCAACACTCTACTCCCTACACAGCATGCGTATGTTAGCGGCGATACGCCTTTCACTTGCAACTTAAACACCTCCTTTGTGTTCCACACACTAAGGAGAGCAAAACTTTGGGGGAAAATTGTTTCCCTTGGATCCCATTTGGGGAGGGATTTTTTGGGCACGGCCATGAAAGTGCCCAAATTGGGCTTGCTAGCTATAATGGTGTCTATGTCCTTTGGGAAGAACTCCGAATGGGCAAATACTCGACGGTACATTGACTCTGCTAGCTTGGGAGGGACCTTGACAATGGCCACACTCGAGCTTATCGACTTGTAGTGTGCGTGAACAGGCTGCACCAACATGGTTGGGGTGCGAAATTTTTTGTAGTCACATTTTTTGGTGAATAAATTGACGGAGGGCTCATTGGTGCAATCTGTGGCCATGTATGCGTATTCTGCATCATTTAACTTGCACCATTCTTCTAGTCGTCTCACCAATTTTGTACCAATACCAGACCTCCTGTAGATAAAATTAAGATGATAAATCTCACACTGTCACGTGATAGTATATACAAGAAAGACTATATATTTAATACTTATAATAGCGACCAAAAATATGAAACTGATCAGGTGAAAAATATATAGTAGAAGGGAACACTGAAGACCACGAGATTGAACTAGTGGATTATCGTTTTCGAAAGCCAGCTCAGCCGCTTCATTGGTAGCGATATGTTTGCGTGGTGACAAAAATAAAGCAAAAATCTAGTGGGGCAAGGATACTTTCTAAAGTGGTTCTTAATGGAAAAGTAAGGGAACAATATTTAAGATATGACAGATATACTGTGGAGTTGTGTAAAGGATGAGAGCAGAACATAAGATGCAGTTTGTATTGGGGGTCACATCCGAGGAAGACTGTTGTCTAGTAGGGCAGTGGGAAAAACAAAACATAAAGGGGACAAAAGAAATTAAAAAAAAATGATTTAAAAAAGAAAAGCAGTGGGGGATGACACTGTGTGGATGAGAAATTTAGTTTTTAAGCAAGGGGGTTGGTGGAATGAGAATGCGACATTCTATCTGAATTTTAATTGTTTAGTATTAAATTTAAAATATTAAATTTTACATTGTTTGGAGCTAGTGGATGCAGGTTTCAATGAAAGACTAACTATCTCTTGCTTTAGCACTCTCTTAGCTCCTACTTTCCAAGATACGGGGAACATTACTCTTCTCTTTTTAGTAGAATCTAATCTCTTTTATTTCTCTCCTCTTCTCTTCTCTTCTCTTCTTGTGGGGATTTGGAAAATGGGACTTAGAATCAATCCAGAATGTCCACATATAATAAGAGATAAAGATAAGCTAGAATTGTAAATTATTGGAATATCAAAACTGTTTCTCAATACGTAAAATTAGGAGAAAAATAGGGGCAGAAAAGCAAGAAAATCAGAGGAAACTAAAAGAAATAATATTAATTAATATTATTATCATCCCGCCAAAAGTTACTGAAACTCATGCATATTGATATAACAATCAATGTGCCCATGACAAATAATAACTACAATAGTTATTATTTATACAAGTACACTAGTCGTGCTTATTTTGAGGGTTAAATCTCTGAACGTGAAGTAACGTACGGTGGAAAAGAAAAAAAAAATAATTTAAGGATGTTGAGACAAAGAAACAAAAAGTTATGAGAGAAAGAAAGAGAGTAAGAGAGAGAAACCTGTGCGTTGGAGAGACTCTAAGTCCCAAGATATATGCCACCTTTGCATAAACAGAATTCCCTGTCGTTACGTTTTTCACACAACCCCTTACGACCCCTACAATGTCCTTTTGCAGTCCGTACTCTGCAACCTATAAAACATATACATATACATATATTCACACACACATATTCATCAACAAAATATTTATTATAAGGTCACACAGATTTTTCATACAAATTAACCAATATTCATATTCCATAATTTAAGCATGCAATGGTATATTAGTGTAGACTCTTAAACCATTATTTAAAAAATGCAAATTGAATCATAATTCTTTAAATTGGATAAAATATACATTTTAATGAGGTCGATATCATACCAGCATGATGTGCGTTTGGAATAGGCGGACCCGACAGATTGGGTCCCCCATGAGGTCGGTGACAAGTGAAGGCTTACCCCGCCCCCCGCCGCCGACCTCACACCGCCTCTCCAGCTCCTCCGCTGCCTCCTTATCTCTCTCCTCATCATACTCTCTAATCACCACAACTTCCACATTATCATGGTCCACTTTTGGTGATTGCTCAGCGGCTATTTTTAGCACCATAGTGTCGGATTCGAAAACCAAAATCAGTGAAAACAGCAGGTACTTTTGGAAATAAAGAAAGAAAGAAAGAAAAACGACAATATTTCGGTTCCGATATAACTATAGTAATAGTAGCAGTAGTAGTCTTTTTTTTTGTTCTTTCTTCTTCTTCTTTCTCTTTTGCTATGTTTTCTAAGTTTCGTTGTGTGCCTCTCTATATATATAAGCACCAGAAAGATGAGGACTGCAATTAAGCGTGACGTCCCTACCAGGTGGAGTGTAGTAACTGTGCATATAGCCGCAAGATTTATATACTATATAACTATTTTGGCGATGATTGACCAGATATCGTTTCAATTATTGCTTCAGATCGTACATGCCCTTCATTTAAATACCTATAAAAATATAATAAAAAAAGAACTAAACGTTATGTGTATGATAAAACTATATATATATATATTCTCGAGGGAAAGAAAAGAGAAAAAGGTACATGGTCTTTATCATGTGCAGTGTCAACTGGGATTATGATAACTATATGAGGGTGATATTGATGTTACTTGTTGTACTAGCTTGATCATTATATATTTATCTATAAAGCTCCTTATGAGAAATTTAGATCATCTCCTAATTAATAATGTGTCATGCATTATACTGTTAATGATAATACTATAGATTAGTGTGACACATCGTTTAATCACTTGATTAAGAATATTCAATTAATAAACTTGTAAAAAATGGAACAAAAATCAAGTTCATCGTCCCTCAATTCCTAGTTGATTTTTTTGATTACTAGTTTCTTATATGGTCTTGTACAAAGCACCACTACTATGAAATATTTTATATGTTTGTTGCCTAAAGATTTTCTTTATTTTTATTGAATTCGTGGAAACGGCAACCATTCACATTATCGATACACACTAGGCATTATAATATATGTATATATATACATACACACATATACATATACAACTCTCTCTCTCTCTCTCTCTCTCTCTATATATATATATATATATAATAGATTGCATCAATTATTGGTGGAGATGGTGAGAGAAGCATGCGGAGAATACCAGGTTTTTTTTATGATCATGTGGATGTGGGCTTTTGGAGTGTGATGATGAATATCATTTGCACATAAAATTATAATCTCTCTTTTGTCATGTCGGAAAGAATGATTGCCTATATATGTGTAATGAGAGAACAAGTATTTGAAAAAAAAAATTGCATGGTTAAGAGAGAGATACATATACTTTTCCCCTTGTCCATAAAAAAAAAATATATAATAATAATAATAATAATAATCAAGTGTGCAAGGATTTCCTTGTTTGGAAACCGACTTTGTCCTTTCAGCCTCAATTAAGATAGATAATTTTTATGACGCCAAATAATGAAGCAAGATAACTAAATCATAAGCCTACTTTGGTAAAAGGAAAAGTTTATCTAAAACTTGCTGATTTTGAGCGTCATCTTGTACTAAGTTTTGCCATGTATTCTATAATTGATCTAGACAAGTCTTCAAACACAAAATATAAATATAAATATAAATATAAAAAAAAACACTGTGACACTAGGAATTCTCAATATAAAGAAGAAGAAGGCGCCAGATGCCAATAATCCAAATTTTTTAAGTTAATTTGTTAAATATATCTTTTTTTAAAAAAAAAAGAAAGATTGAGAGAAACAAGTATTTGTTAAATATATCTTTTTTTTTAAAAAAAAAAAAAAAAGAAAGATCGAGAGAAACAAGTGTACTTTCTCGATCATACATTTAAAGTGGGCAGAAGACCATCCAAATGAGCATAAAAATATCAAGTAGGACTATATATTAATATAAACGATTTAAAATAAAATAAATTATCATTAGCAAAAAAGAAAAAAAAAAAAGAAGAGAACTACATTAAAGTATATTCTTGTTCAGCGCAGTGCCATTATTCTGGTTAAAAAGAAAATGGGACAACTTTGAGATCTTCGGAAATGATTCGAGCTCCATATATATCCAATGACATTACTTCCTATTCATTATATTTAACATTTCTTTTTTTAAATATCTTCCTCTCTTGTTTCTTCTCCTTTTACCAAAATCTCATTTTTCAAATTACACGGTTCAAAGTTACTTTACAAGGCTCATTACTAAATTTTACTACATATATCCAATAAGAGACCCAAGTAAACGGATCTAATTAGCATACAAAAAAGTTTATGACATCAAATGATCAAATTTTCTCCACAGCTTACGTTATTGATTACGTTAAGGAATTGTACACTTTTAGAATGATATATGATATATTAACGAAGTCTTATCTTGACTATATTCTTTATTCAATCCTTAACATATATGCATATATTCTAAATGAGAAACAAAAAGAGAGAATACCAAAAAAAAAAAAATGTCCTTAATAATAACTAGGATTGGTTAATGAAGTTTTGATATAGAAGAGACTAATATGAACGAATAAGGAAAGGTAAGTTTAATTTAATGCAGTTTTTTAATTAGGAATTTATTCAAATTCTCTTTCCCAAGCCTACTTTGTATTTTTTAATGGTATCGTTGGAAGGAACCGTTCTTTCTTAAAGCTAGTAACATGGCAAGATTAATAGAGAAATTCTTAGAAATATATATACATATATAATATTCACATATACTTAAGGTGTTGATGTTCTTTCATTAGACTATTTAAGGTGACGACATACATATCCTTAAAGAAAGTACAAAAACAGGAAGTGAATTTAGGTCATATCATATGTACTACTCCGAGCACTGTTATCCATGGAACAGCTATATTTATATTATAATTTTATAATTTATGCTAATCATATACATATACGGAACTTTAATGAAGGGAAATCGATTAAATATATGTGTATAATATACTCTAAACAACATTCCATAATAGAGATAGACAGGCATGTATAAATATGTCTGTCTTTCATTTATTTAATTTTGGAAGCGTTATTTGCTATAATCATCTTTCATTGAAGCAAAATATGTAGATTTAAATAATCACCTAAAAAGGGGTAGTCTTTAATTCTTGGCATCTGGCATCACATGGGCTGAAAAGTGGTCCATTACCTGAAAATTTGTGGTCCTCTTATTAATTAATACAACCTACTCTAAAAATAATCATATATAAATTTGTGCCAGTATACAGTGATCATAATATATACATAAAGTTGTAGACAATTTTTTCTAGGGGCGGTGAATAAAAAGTTACGAAAAAATTTTCCCCAAAAAAAAAAGATACATGACCAAGTTATTATAGTGACATTTGAAAATCATATTTTCAAAAATATTTAATTAATAACCCTAATGACGCCTATATTTATCACAATAACGTCACACGTAATTTAATGATATCATTTTAAAACATATGTAGAATGTTCACAAACTTATTTTCATTGACCTATTTTTCTCATTAGTTCAGAAATGAAATTCCTCATTCACAATAACGAGGTTCTCACAAATTAAAAAGGAAAAAAAAAATGGGACCATAACAAGGCCGCCAGTCAAGACAGTTCGTTATATTTGAGTACTACGTAGTAGAAATAACATGCACCCCTTTCTTGGGAATTGGGACCAATAGATGCTTCGAGCAACATGTGTTTGCAATGTGTCCAATATTCTTCTGAATCTAAACCCTTGTGAGAGATTTGTTTTGGCCACCACTACCACAATTCCAATTCAAATGATGCTCTGGCTTTTCACCATTAACGTTAATCCTTTGCCGCACATAGGCGATGATTTTTTCCTCTCTCTCTCTCTCTGTTTTTTTTGTTTTGAGATGTACATAATTTTGTTCTATTAATGCCAAAAAAAAATATAGTTAATCCATACACGACTCCGCTATAAGGAAAAGAGTTTGAATCTCTCCACGTTAAATTTTAAAAAAATAATAATAGGGAAAAAGATTAAAGAATTTGCTTCATAAACATGATGGAATGACCATCTAAGGGTGTGTTTGCTTAACTTCAAAAAAAGTATAGACATTTGATTTCTGATTGATGTGAAGGGTATGAGAGTCCGGGAACAGAACAGCATGATGCGGCCCATTGTTGCGCCAGCCACAATAACATGGGCCCGATTTGGCCCATCTGTTTACAATTGAGCAGTGGGCCAACTTTCCCAACTCCATGAGGGGGCCAATTCTGGCAAAAAGGGCATATCGTTTTGATATCGCTCGTCCCTTTCATCACATAAATTAGTAGAACAATACTTTTAAAGTGTTAGCGTTCGAATAGACCAGGAGTTCGTTTGAGAACATAGAATTAAACCAAAGGTTTAAACTAAAAATATTATAAAAATTTAAATTTTATTAAAAAAATGTTTGAACTAAATAATTTTGATTCAAACATGTATTCCCAAATGGTACTGACCTACATATAAATGTGATACATGAATATAATTGGACGTTATAAGTAATACTAAACCTATTACACCCCTTTGTTTGTAGAAAAAATAAAATGGAAAGAATATGATCCAATTCTACTAAAAAAAGGAGCTTTCACAAGGTCTATCACCCCCTTTGTCTTTAAAAAAAATAAAATCAAAAGAATATGACCAAATTATACTTAAAAAAGTAGACTTTCACAAAATCCATAAATTAGGCAATGACCTCAAAGTAAAGCTTTTTGGAGATTGAACTTTGAACACATCGAACAAAGATAAGGAAAAAAAAAAAGCATCCTGACCACCCATTAATGATCAATGTGTTTACTGGTTACTAAACATATAAAAAAAAGGGTTAAGGAGATAAATGGTCTAATTATGTTTATTAAATTAAAACAAGACTTCGGTTTATAAATATTTTATATATATTTAAAAATAATATTATTAAAATAATTACTATGTTATTAAAATATTTTTAAAATATTTTAAATATTACGTGGAATTTTAAGTTTTCAAACTAGTCTAGGCCCTTCACTGGCTTTCCAACTACAAAAAATATGGGCCTGGTGGGTGGGTCCACAGTATATTGAAGTTTGTTTTGGGTGAGCCTAGATCCATCCAACTCCAGATTTGCAAGAAAAAGTCCTTTTGTCGTTTAGCTTGCACAGAAGAAGGCGGATCGTTCCCTAGGAAGTGAATAGGAAAACAGAAGCGAAAAAAAAAAAGAGAGAAAAAAGAAAGGAAAGAAATGGGCATAGCAGCAGCTATTGGGGTGATCTCACCGTTCCCGTTCTACTACTGGCTATGGAATCATCCGCAAACATGGGTGGACCTGTGTGGGAAAGGGCGGGACCCATCTAAAGTGATGGCCATGGTTTCTCATTTCCTTAAGCTCGTTCAATTCCTCTCTCTCTTCTCCCTCTTTTCCTTCTCTTGGCCTCCACCTCTCTTCTTTTGGCCCCTCATTGCCTTTGGCCAATTCCTCAACTTCAGGTCAGCTTCATAATATATATGTATATATGTGTTTGTTTATGTTAATTTACGCTGTGATTAATTAATGAGACATAAAGTTCTGTGATTGATGTTGAGTTTCTTTTGGAAATTTTGTGATTTGTATGAGTGTGTATTTTGGCAGCTATAAACAATGAATGTGACATTTCGGGGCTTTCTCAATTTTGCCTTTAAAAAGTGCTCTTAAAGAGCAAAGAATGTGTGATTATGTGCTTAAAATTTAGGGTTATTAGCATTTTTTACATCAAATTGTGAGTTTTGTGTCATTTTAGTTTAAGTAAACTTTATTTTTTAAGGATTTTTAATAACAGTAAATTGAAAAAAAAAGAAAAAGAAAAAGAAACATACAACTAACTTGATACATTATTGATAGCTCAGAGACTAATGAATAAAATGTCCTTTGCTTTTGGGAACTGTTGGTTCAAACCATGATGTTTGACAATTTAGTTGGTTTCTTAGTTTCAACTATGGACATGGACAGTGTAAGGCTCTCACGTGTTACATTGACATGCAAAAATAAGCGCAACAATGTAAAGCTCTTATATGCTATGGAATTGTCAATTCAAACTCTCATTTCTAACAAATTCCCCAAATGGCCTCTATGTTCTAAAACAAGCTTTTTGCTGTTTATGTGAGTATTTTAAAATGAATTTAAAACTTGAAGTTAGAACTTTAATACTGTATCATGTAAAAGCTTTATGCTACAACATATTATTGCTTTACACTGTGACAGTTGAAACTTTGGTGTTTGAACTTGGTTCCCAAACACTCTATGTCCTGCTAATTGTTTTGGCGTCAAAATCTCAGGGTGTACCAGTTGCTAGGTGAATCTGGGACTTATTACGGTGTGCGTTTTGGGAAGAACATTCCGTGGGTGAAAGAATTCCCATTTGGGTTTATACAAGATCCTCAGTACATAGGAAGCATCATGAGTTTATTGGCGTGCCTGTCTTGGGTGCCTTTTCAGTACATTCTGTTGTGGACACTGGGTTATGTGTTCATGATGCGCATAGAATCAAAGGAAGATCCTGCTACTCGTGCAAAGCCACTCTCTTAATAGCAATTCTCATCTCAGAGTCCTTTCCGTACTTTTTCATGATCAAGTGAAACTAGATTTTTTGAGTGTCTAATTCATTTCTGATTCTGCTACTATGAGAGATTAGTCGTACTAATTGCCGGTTTTTTGAGATGTTGTTTTTGTATCCTTGATTCTTTGCTAGATTCTGCCTTTAATCCGAGCAAGAGCAACGGAAACTGAAATTTAAACTCTTGTTTTGTTGTTGGACCATTATATTTTGGTTTCTACTCTCGTATGCAGGTTTCTACTCTTGTATGCAAACTGAGGATGGTCAAACCTGAGATCTTATTTCCTTTTTTTTTTTAATTTAAAACAGGGAAAAGAAAATCATCTGCTAGGTGAACCGCTAACGTTATTGAAATCTCTGCTTTGTACCTTTCTAAGGACACCATTATCTGAAGTCTGAACCAATTCTCTTTTGCCTCTCTTATATGGGCCCTTACTTCGAAGGTAGAACTTGAACTATGCTCCAAACTTATTTCTGGCAGCTAATCATGTTGTTGAGTTTGTAATTAAGAATCTGAAAATTAAAGTAAATGGGTACACTTGGGAAGTTTTTGAGCCCACTTTTTTAATTTTTTAGGTGTTTTTATTAGCACATCTCTTTTAACTCTTTTCACTTCTTCAAAACGTGGGCTTAATTCCAAAGTATGGAATTTATTTATTAAACACCTTTCCTATATCAGCCGAACAAATTCTAAACTCATTACCACTTCACTGCTTCAAATATCTCTGCACAGAGACCATTGTCAGTTTTACCTTCAACATCTCCTATTCCGCACATCATCAGACGCTTCAACTGTTTGTCAAGTTTATACTCTATAATAACAATCTATACACAATTTTGTCTAATTTGATGAGTAAAAATCTTCAAAGAAAAAATAATAATAAAACAAAAAAAAATCTAAATTCTTTTTTAATTCTTTCTTTGTTTTACCTTATCTTTTTCCCCTTCAAGTTCATTTTCGTCTTTTGACTAATTAAAGTTCAATTATTCAGTTCATAGTATTTACTTGATGCACATTTAAAATATTTCCTTTTCTTTTTTTTTTTTTGAAAGGTAAAATATTTTTGAATAAACTCAATAAATTAGGTTCAATTTTATATTCATATGCTTATATGCATAACTTAACAGTAAAATTACAACCGCCTCCACCTAAAAATGAAAAGTTTGAATCCACCCATCCCAAGTTAAATAAATAAATGAGTGATTTTAGCACATTTACCTCTAAACTTTTGGCTTTTTTGTAATGCAGCCTTTAAACTTTTTTCGCAGCAATTGGGTCACTAAACTTAGGTGGTGTTTGGAAGGTGATAGGAACCGTTGGTTAGAACCAATGTAGCATGTGAGAGCTTTACACTGTAGCAACTTTTTTTTATTGTTACTGTAGCATGTAAGAGCTTTACACTGTTTATAACTGAGTTTGTGGAGGGAACAGTGGTTCCCACTACTATGCCAAATAGGGGTTTAGTTAAGTGTGGTAATTAAGTCTCTAATCACAAACTTTTGTCAAAATTAAGAGAGAAAACGATCACATAAGACGCACATGACCCATTTAAAAAGGAAGGGATGGAATTTTGAATACTACAATGATTAAAATATACATATAAGTCAACAAAATTGTTAAAAATTATTGACAATGATACAATTTCTTTTGTTTTTCTTTTTTTAAGCATAAAATTGAACAATTCTCTCATTAGAAGCAAATGAGTTGTATATGTGTTCTAAATGAGTCACGTATATCTTACGTACATCTATGCATGCATTTTTTGTCATAATTTTGAGGAAAGTTTATGATTGAGACTTAATAACCGTACTTTGTTAAGTTTATGGACTCAATTACTATAAAAAAAAAGTTTAAGAACCGTATTGCAAAAGTATGAAAAATTAAAGGGGCAAATATGAAAAAAAAACAATTAATAAATAAATAAATAAGCCTTTCTTGGGGACCCCCGCTACAATTATGAAGAAGCGGTGTCTTCGTTTGCTCAAGTCCAAGAACTAGGAATCTCCCATACATTTTGAGTGTAGGTTCCGTATTGACATCGGAAGGAAAGCTCAACAAGTCTCTTCTCGGAGAAGCCCACGAAACCAATTCCCATAAAAAGGCAACACCCCCTTATCAAATTCTCATCCCTCTTTGATTTCTGATTTTGACCCTGTCTTTGTTCTTTTCCAATCACCCTCAATCCATCATCCACCTTTTCTTTTTCTTTCTTAAAACCTTGACCATCGACGTTTCGTGTTTGGTATGTTGTTTTTCTACATCTCTTTTGTAAAACTTGTGATTGATGTCTTTGTTTTTTTTTTTTTTTTTTGGTTTTTGATTATATATATATATGTATATACGTTTTTCTGGGTAAGAGATGATTTGCTGAGGCTGTGATGTTTCAATGTTTGAAATTCTCAGAAAGCAACAGAGGTGGGAGTTTCACCATGTCCAAAACCTCGTTCAAGCTCGAACACCCTCTGGGTTTGTCTCCTTTCTTAATTTTATTTCGAGTTTTTTCTTTTCTTTTCCTTTTTTAAACGCTAAATTGTACAAAGCGCTGCTATAATTAAACCATGTAATTGTAATTGTTTCCATTTATTTTCAAGTGCTATGAATTGGAAACTTTTTTCTTTCTTTTTTTTTTTTGCCCTTCTTCAAAAAGTTGGTCTTTTATCCCCACTTGAAACATAATTAATTCTTATGTAGTCTAATAAGACTAATATATTCTCTACACCTATCATCATCCATTTTTTCCTTAACTTATCATTTTGTTTTTTATGGTTTTGATCGTCAATAAGACAGAAAGGAGGCGAGCAGAAGTTCTTCGCATCAAAGAGAAGTATCCTGACAGAATACCTGTAAAGTTTTCCCCTTCCTCAGCATCTGTTAACTAATTTTAATTCAAATTTTCAAAATCACTTGACTCATCATAATCTGATTATGTCATTTAGGTTATTGTGGAGAAGGCTGGAAAGAGTGACATTCCTGACATTGATAAGAAAAAGTTAGTAGTCTTCTACTCACCCTTCTGTTACAATGTTTTATACTAATTGATAAAAAAGTTCTTTTACTTAAATTATTTTCTAGCACCTAAACTGCATAGAATACTTCTTAATTAATCTCTAGCTGTTAATCTTTATATACCAAAGGCAGAGCAGATACTAGTTTTGGATAGGTTTAACCTGTAGATTTGTGAATCAGTTCATTGATTTCTTCAAAGCGTTTGAGTTTGCGAATGCACCAAAGTGCCAATGAAAAAGTAGAGAAAAAAGGAAAATCGAATGTAAGTTCTAGGTGTCAGGGTGAGGGCATAGTCTTAAATATTATGGTCGAAAAATTTTAGTGAACAATTCTACCATGAAATGCTGCTTTTGACATGGGTGATACGCCCGGTTTGATATTGCTTTTGGAATCTCTAAAAGCTTTATGCAGGAAAAAATTTATTAAAAAAATGCAATCAGAGTATTTGGTAAACGGTGCACAAAAATGCTTTGCTTTGCCCATACACCAGCGCAGTTTTTAAGTTATTTTGAGAAGCTGGGTTCCTTTTTGTTCATTTAGCTTTTAAACCTTTTTTTCCGAGTTTGTTGTGCTTTTAAATCCAGCTATAAGAAAACTTGATGGCTTGAAGGGCCTTATCAAAGAATTCTAACAAGATTGTAATTTTTTGTTTCTTGATTGCAGATACCTTGTCCCAGCTGATTTGACAGTTGGGCAGTTTGTATATGTCATTCGGAAAAGGATCAAGCTTGGTTCTGAGAAGGCTATATTTGTCTTTGTCAAGAACACGTTGCCTCCAACTGGTGAGTCTCAATCCCTTTTCATTGAGCTATATTATATTTATTATCAAATTGCGTCATTTAATTCATCTTCTCCCTTCCTACTACAGCTGTGTTAATGTCGGCTCTTTATGAGGCGAACAAGGATGATGACGGATTTCTTTACATGACTTACAGTGGAGAGAACACCTTTGGATCTTTTTAACTTGAAAAGAACACAAGGCTTTTGTGTAATTAGAATTTGAAAATTTGTACATTCTCACCTTCTCTCATCATGTCCCTTCAAACCAAAATGTTCTCTTCCCCCAATATTGATTTAACTCTATTGGGATCAAGAGATTCCATACCATTAACATTGTGCTGGAAATATAACATGAAATGGAAGTAGTGGATGTACATATCTGACATCTTGAGCTGGGGTATGAATGATGCAATTTATTGTTCATTTTGTTGTATGAATGATGCAATTTATTGTTCATTTTGTTTCCTTTTTTTTATTGTTCATTTTATTTTTTCCCCTTTATTGTTCATTTTGTTTCATTTTTTCGCCTTCTTTCTTTCATGTATGTATGCTTGTTGCTTTTGAATTGAGTTTTTTGTAATAGATGTGCATCGTTGGACATCCTTACTAGAATATTAAATTTCATTAAGTTTACTGTTTTCTTAATACAATATAACTCCATGAAAGCTGACAGTGAGTATCATCATCAAGCTAAAAAAAACTCTTAGGCATTGAAAGAAGAAGATTCACGAAAATGTTTTTTGACATTCAATTTAGATACAAGCAAAACAACTAGTAAACCCTGTATTTAACAAACGAGTGAAGTAATCAATCACTCTTATTTTATGTGGAGCCGCCTTTTTTCAGCTGGCACTGATTCTTGATCCATTTGATGCCATTAGACGTCCCACTTTTGATCTTTTGCGCTCCTGCCAAGGCTGCGGCTTTGGCTTTAGTCAATCCAGCCTTGCCATCGCCCTTCTTGTTGGCGCCACTATCCTTTTTGGCGTTTGTGTTGTCTTCTTCTTCCAATGCTCCGATTCCCCCGGCACCCCATTGGTCGGCCCAGCGCGGAGCTTCACTTGCCATACTCTCTGCCAACAATCCAAAGATCTCGATTAGATTACCAGAAAACCAAACCCTTTCCTCAGATCACTACTGACGGTGAAGTTGTAAAGAAGAAAACAAGGATGCAAAAATTCTTACTAGTTAGGGAAAGAACACCTAAAATATTAATCTTACTGTTGGCTTTCTGATCCAAGTACTTTGTATGATCTCAATGTTGGTTAAATTTATGGGAAGATGGATTCCTCTCAAGAGTTACAGGACATGAGAGATTCATATGTAGTTAGAAGTTATGCAGAGAGGTAGAGCTCTTGTGTGTTCGCTAGTGTTGGAAAACGGATCTGAGGCTAACATGGTAAAAAACCGAGTATAATAAAGAGTTTTTGTGTCAAATCAAGCATTTAGTTAGAGAAGAAGGTTGAATCAAGAAGCATCAATCAGACAGCAACTCAATATGCTAACCAAGACATAACAACTACATGTTGCATTTGGAAAGATTGATTTTAACCTTACAATGAAAAATACAGATAGTTAGATAGATAGTGTATCAGTTTGTATGTGTGTGTTAAGAGAGAGAGAGAGTTGGCACCTGATGATGGAGGAGGAGGGGAACAACAAGGTGTCTTAAGAAAGGTGATGGTGTTAATGGAGAATATTGGGTGTTCCAAGGCCTTTAAACTCAAAAATTAAAAAAATTAAGAAAAGGGCACATGCGGATGGGCTGTCTTTCATATTCACCGTTTCACCACTTTTTTTTCCTTTTTTTAAGATTTGCCAACTCACCGGTTTCCATCAGGAGAAGCAAACGTCTTTTGGCATTTCTTGTTACTTTGTTGGTGATCTTGTCGATTAATCCTCTCCTCATACATCCTAATCATTTGGCATCTTCTCCTCATTAATTAAGGTATAACTCAAGACCCACATCTCGTCCTAATTAGGCCATAAAGTTGGACTAGAATTATGCTTTCCCTCTTACAACAAGTTACTCAACAATCTACCTAATTTCTCAAGATCCCTGGTTGTTTTACCCAAATAAAGAATACAACAAGTATCAGTTATTATGGTAACGAAGTTGTTCGTTTTTATCGATAACACTTTAAATTTGAGTCAGTCTCAACACAACAAGTAAAATACAAAATTAATATCCGTCACGAGATACATATACTCTACTCAACATTATCAAAATCTGTCATTCTCCATCCTCAATTATTATTTTTTTCAAGCAGAGAACACAAATATAAAAAGACCCTAGAACTTTTGTGTCTTCATAAGAGGAAAAAAGTTATTGTTATCAAAGAGGTGGTAATTAAGAATTAATCATCTCTTACATGAAACAGGATGAATTGGTGGCTCCCCTGTCACATGTGAGCTTTAGCATCTTGGGCCATTGACTAATAATTGAGTACTTGCAGTGCTTTTGCTCAATATATTTTTCCTGTCAGATAACAAGTCCAAACTGGTAAATACTACAACATTGATTCTTTTTTGGTCAAGCAAATGCCATGATTCAATTAACCATGACCAGGCCATGCCAAATGCCACGTCTCTTTTCACTTTATCTGAATAACAAACCAAAGTGAAAGCTACAATTCTAACTTTGGTAAAGGTAACAGAGGTAATTCAATAAGAACATCCCAGAAATATAATGGGGGACACCATGATCAACTGGTTTTTCTCTGTTGCTGAGTACTGAATCATAGCAGTGCAGTTAAAAGGATTCTTCTCTTCTTAGCATATTCAGTAATTTCCTGAAGAAGCTTATCAGGTTTGATAACTTTTCATCATGGTTAAAAATTCTTTCTAGATAAATTGAATACTTAGTGTTTATTTTTTATTTTTTATTTTTTATTTTTTTGAAACACAAGACAAACTGGCCAATACAAGTGGGTTCTCTAGTGTTGGTAGGTGGGTCTACAAGCTAAGATGAAAAGTTTTGCAATTGGGGTGAAAAAATAAGTAAATTTTATCTGTGAGATTTTCAAGGCTGGAAAATTATGTTAGATTGAAATTGGGATTAATGTTGGTTAGTCATTAAGCAGGCCCATGTTATTATAGATAAAGATGTAATCTCTCAATCCTTCTCTTTTGTAATGTGTGTTGGAATTAATCCAATATATGGGTTAATATATAAAATATTAAAGGCTATCAGATAAAGTTGTTCAATTAAAATAATCAATTTAGGTTTTGGGCTTTTAAGACATCATTAAACATGGGCCTCCTACGTGTAGAGACCAAAATATAATTACTGATTCTATGATAGGCTAAATTAGTAATTAATGATAACTGTTAGGGTTAACAGATATATAAAAGGGTTGTGGTCCACAGGTCAGTACATTCGTTATTTTTCTATCACCTATCTATAAAGAAATTACAAATGCATACTTTAAATGAGGAGTTACATACTAGACTTGGAAGATCCTCAACTTATAGACTCGAAAATCACAATTTAATATATGAATTTATAATAACTTCTACATCTTATTAATTATCTCGATAATTTAATATAAATGATTTTAAATAATGATTATTTTTATCACAATATTTTGTTTTAATAAGGTGTTGTAATTTTCAAAGTACGGGCATACGGCATATTTGGATGAGAACATGTTTTTATTAATCATTTTGATTAACAGTGACATCTAATCAATATGGGGCAGTTGTAGAAAATCCAATGGCAAATTGGCAACATCATATGCGGCCACCTCTAGAATAATTAAACCAGGCATGACCAATGAGAGCAAAAGTTGAACTTCACATAACCTTATATTCCACGAAATAAAATAACGGCTTTCTTGAATATTTGTTCATAGCATCCATGTTTGTTTAGGCTGTAACATTATGAAGGTGAACTGCGTAGGTGTAGTCTTTAAAGGGAGAGTGGATACATGATGGGCCTTTGAACTGCAATCTCAATACTCATCTTGATCTTTTTAAGACCTAATTTCACGTGGGGGTGACAAGCCGTTTTCTCTTTGGGTATGTGTGATGAATGCCGTTTACTTTTATGACATTAAACATGACAACTAACTAGACAAGAGAGAGTACTTCTTAACATATGTTTTTTTAGAAGCAAAAATTGCTAGTTATTACTTCTTAACTAGTTAGAAAATCAACATATAAGATCGTGTAAAACTCCGTGTTATATCTATAGATCTCAGAGTTGACATTTAAATTTTTATCGTTTGAAATATAAGGTTACGCTAATGGTAATGTATAGACATTACTCAAGGAAAGAGAGGATTTATTCTTCATTTTTTTTTATGGGGAGATGGGGAATGTTGTAGTTTCCCTCTTACCCCGCTATGGGGTGGCATTAGAAGAGCCCTTCAATTGGAAGTTAATGCAAAGAGTCTCTCGTCAATCAATCAGATTAACTCGTGATCATAATGGTATTGCAGTTCAACCCCTTAGTCGGTTGGTTGTGGAATTAATTAATTGATGTTTGCATGTTATGGGAAGCATCTGAGGTTTCATCCTAACCCATTCCTTGAGCCAAATGAAGAGAACCAACTAGTAGATGAACACAAACAGGGGCGGAGTCATAAATGAATACCGCTTCTAGACAGTCGTGCTCCTTCCTTCAGCTTGGTATTGTCTATATGTGATTTTGTTTTCAAAAGCTAGCGTTTATTAATAGATCGATGGAGAACGTAGTTTAAACCACAATGTTATATAGTTCAAACCAATTTTTTTATGATATTTTAAATTTCAAATCTATTTTATATCAAACTCTAGGTTTGAACTGCGTTTTCAAACAAACTATAAAGAAAAACTAAGTTGAAAATTTTAATCACTAATCTCTGCCCCAAATAAAGGCTAAAACTCCATTTCCTCTTTGTGTCACCAATAAACAAGCAACAAACTAAGCCATTAGAGGGGAAAAGCCTTGGGGTTCTTAAGGGTACAGAATCTTTAGTGAAAAACTAATGATCAGAAAAGTACTCGCATGTTTTAGAGACAAAGTCGACCCAGCCACACCAAAGTAAACTTTGATAAAACAGGCTGTTTGAACTAAGTTTGCTACGATGTTTTCTCTCAAAATTTGAAAGCAAAAACTATAGTTTGTAGTTCAAACTCATTGCCGAACGACCAAAGAAAACAAAATTGTTAGGAGCAAAACTACATGAGGAAATCAATACAACGAGTACATATATGTTGTTGCTCAACCAATGCTACCTCCCTGGACCATATTCCAAAAGGATAATAAATGCTGCAAATTTGATGGTATATCTACAAGTGTATATTCAAAGTTCACAACACGCATGTTTTTCAGCCAATCTAACCATTTTTTTCTCCCTTTCCACTGATTAAACGTCCTCATTTTCTTTGCTTTTACTTGGACTTCCTAATGGACTTGGATTTTTTCATTTTCTTGGACTTGTCATCAGGCGCTTGTCCATGTATATCCACTAGGAATAGCAAATGGGTCAGTGTCTTGTGCCACTACAGCAGACCGTTGTTGCTGTTGCTGTTGCTTGCTGGCCGACCCCGACTGGCTGTTGTTTCGCCTTAGCCACGTTGAGGCCGACGACAATGACGACAAAGATGAAGACGACGGCAAAGATGAGTAGCGGCTTTGCTGCTTCGGCTCCTCTTCCGATTGGCTTCTTCCACCGTAGAAGAAGTGTCTTGGGCTTGAGAGCGGAGTGAAGAATTGCTCCACTGGTTGAAGCTCAACAAACTTGGTAAATGTTATCACAACTCTCACTGTAGGGACCACCGGTATTGCCAGCTGTTCCACAGACATACATACAACCAACAAATACCTTTGATTAATCAACTTGACTAGTAATATAAATTGTTTTGTCCTACATAGACACAAAGACAGACCAACTAAAAAATTCTAGAAATTTAGAACAAGACAAGAACAAGAAATCTATCGCTGTTGGTCATGGAAGTTAACCGTTAATGAGTAGCCATCCTTTATCAAGCCACGTCAGCAAGGTGGGTTGTGCTGGAGTGACGTGGCAAGATCAAGATCAAAACAAAATTCACTTTTTTACTAATGGGATTAGATTAGTTTATTTGAGGTGGGGTCTCGTAGTCGGGATTTGAGGAATCAAAATAGACAAAAACATGGGCCTCAAGATCCCGTGTCCGTCGAAGAAGAGATTCTGAGTATGATGTGGGTCCACTTGTTGTATCACCGTCCGATCTAAAGAATCGGACCCTTTAGAGTATTCCACGTCAAATCACCGACCACCGGTGTGTCCCCGAAAAAAGCCTCTTCGCCAACCAGCAGGACTTTCCACGGTCTCATTGGTCAGAAAGCACAAGGTCGTTGCTTAGACCATCAAAAGCATCAAAAAGAAATAAACAAAACAAAGCAAAGGAAAAACCCTACAAGAAAGCGAAGGGAATAACCGCGACCCTACACAAACCAGGGCCCCCCCTGTGGGGCCCGCCTTACCTTGACTGGAAATGTCCCCGGCGGGAACTTGGCGGTCAGCAACTCCCTCATCCTCCTCACGGCCTTCACCTTGTTCGCCAAGATGTCGAGCAACGGCAAGAGCTCCTCCGTCTTCAGCGGAAACTGCTCCGTCAGCCACACCGACGGCCTCAAACTCCTCACATACTCCTTCTCCTTTGTCGGAGGCGGCGGAGGCGCCACCGCTGCCGCCGAGGATCTCCTCCGTGATGAAGGAGGCGCCGCCATCACGGACGGCACGTCCACGCTCTTCCTCCCCAACGCAACGAACTCCCTCTCTTCCCTCACGAAGCTGCTGTGCCTCCGCCTATCGGGAATTCCGAAATTCGGATTCTCCGCCACGAGAAATCCGTCGTCGTCTTCGTCGAGCTCGAGAGGGAGCACTTGCTCACTCCCCGCCACGTCGGCGTCTCCTCCGGCGACCTTGCGCGACCTGAAGCTGAACACCACATTGTGGACTTCATAGACCCTAGCTTTCCACTCTCCGACGCTTTCCGTCTTCTCCTGTCTTCTCCAATTGGTCCTCCCGACGAGTTCGGCCTTGGTGACGTCCATGCCCGGCCTGTAAACGCTCGTCTGCGAGCAGAACCCCGCCACGTCGGACTCACTCATCGGCGCACCGGCGTTCTCGAAGGCGTCGAAGATTTTCCGATTGTCGCGGTTCAGGACGAGCAGTGAACCCGACGGAATGTCGTGGCTCTCGTCACCGTCGCCTAGGAAGAGGAAGCTCTGATCGGCGCGCTGGATCTTAAGTCCATCGAAGCCGGCCAAAGACGTATCTGCCCGGAGATTTCCATCGCGCTTCCAGATCTTATACGTGTCGGAGGGAGCGATCTTTCCGACAAAGGGAATGACGGAGCTCTCGAAGTGAAAAGAGATCTCCATATAGAAATCGCGCATGCGACGGAGAACAGCGATGACACGTGGCAGGCGGCGGCGCCACTTGGCCCATGCGGAGCGGTGGTGGAGGCGGAGGAGAATAAGCGCAATGTCTGAGCTCCGGCGACACAGGGCCTCCTGCAAGGGGTTCCAACCGGCGGCGTTCTGGAGCGAGACATCGGCACCGGCGTTGGCGAGGGTACGCGTGGCGACGGCGTCGTTTAGGCGGACGGCGAGGTGGAGAGGGGTCTCTCTGTAGGGGACGTCGCGGCGGTCGAGGACAGCGGAGATCTTGTCGGCGAGACGCTCCTGGGCGAGCGAGTCGGACTCGGAGTGGATCTGAGTCGGCTCGGCGAGTCGAGGGACTGTCAAGACGATTCTAGACAGCGTGGTGTGGTCGCCGAGGACGATGGCATAGTGGACGGGGCTGTGGGCGTAGTCCTCTGGCTTGATTGCCGGAAACGACGTCGTCGAGGACGCCGACGACGACTTTGCCATTGCGTTTTGTATTCCTCTTTTCTAAAGTTGAGAAAACAAAGCAAAGCCAAAAAAAAAAAAAGGAAAAAAATGTTTTTTGCTGTTTCTTGTTATTGATTGATAACGTCGTTGGGTTTACTTGGCTGATGAGAGAGTGAAGAAAAGGAATGTTATGGGGGAACGAGCACAGAGAGAGAGAGACAAGAGGAGAAGAGGGAAGGGTAGTTTCGTCAGAGTGGTGTAAAACTTTCATTGGGAAGTGTGAGGAAGGGACGGAGACTGTCAATACATGATACACGCGATTGGCTCGACTTTTGCCAGTGTCGTAGATGTTTTCATTCCATTTTTTCACTTTTCTTTTCTTGTTTTATTTTTTATTTTTTATTTTTTATTTTTTATTTTGAGCTTGAGGCAGTAATGGCAGAGACTGTGGTCCCGTGATTCATTTCAACTGCCAGCTTCATTTTCTCATAAATAGAGAACTTGAATTTTAAAAAAAAAACAATAGAGAAATTCTTTTCAAGAGTGTTACGTGTGCATGACTCTCAGGGCCCATTGTTGCTTAGATGAATTCTGAGGTTCCTAGGAAGATGGAAATGGTAAAAACGCTCTTGTTTTCCCTCTCATTAATTAGTTGTTTATTTTGCCCACTAAACAAAATGAAAAAGGACAACATCGTTTTGTTTCGAACAAGATTCTTTCTTCTTTTTTGTTAATCTAATTCCAATATATTGGATTTTTTTTTCGTTTTTTCAGTTTGATTGACACTATTATTGGTAAGGTTTTAAATTCACAATCTTTAGACACTGTTAGTCCTTTGAGCCATAAATTATAATTCAAACTAAATTTTTTTAAAATTTTATAAAAAAAATACTACAGAAAATTTAATTTGTATTTGCCAACCGGTCTAATCGTTTGTTGAATAGGATTTGTTATGGCTAAAACACATGCTATGCTTAAAACAAAAACAAAACAAAACTTTGTCGTATGGTTATAATAAAGGGATTATTTAATCACAGAAATACCCAGAGGGCATAAACAGTGGAGAGAGAGTGGATTTTGGGTATCAGGAGTGTTCGGTGTCTGGCAAGTCAGAATTGATTGGAGGGTTGAAGTGGGGCCCAACAGAGATGATAGGGCTGAAGAGTGAGAGGGGTCAGCGTGCGCGCGTGTGTGTGTGTGTGGTGACCCCGGTGAGAGTGACTGACCGAAAACAGAGAACGTGTTTGGTTTCACCCGGACCATTTCGGAACCGCATCTTCCCTCTCTTCTACACGACATTGTCAGGACCACGACGAATCTTTACCCTCTTCCAGTCTTCTTCTTCCCTTTCTTTTTTCAGAAATTTACATCAATTTGACAAAATACACTTTTTCTGTTTGGAGTAGTTGATTTTGGTGAGTTCGTATATTTTTTTAATCAAATTTTGGAAGGGTGTTTGATGAGAAATTGAAAAAAAAAAAAAAGGATGGAAGAGAAATTACAAGGAAAAATAGTACAAATGACATCATATTTAAAGAGATTTTTTTTCTTTATTATGTATTTTCATTTTGAACTTGGATTCAGGATACAAAAAGAGCGTTGGACAAGGATGTTTGACATGTAATGATTTAGATATTTTAAGTTATAAATGGTATAAAAAATTTTTATGTTATAATAATTATAAAAAAATTATTATAATATAAAATTTTTACATATTATAATAAAAATAATTATAATTAATAATTTTTATTATCTTATAAAACACTTTAAAAGTCCTCACTTTTTAAAGGAGTGTAGTAAAAAAATACTCCTACTTAGACACGAAATTACTACTAAATTATAGATCCAACTGACATCATTTTTCACAACCCCATTTGAGATTAATAGTGTAAGTTTTATAACCTCAGATATATAAAATGGTAGTTATGCATCAAGCCCACTGACTCATTTTATATTCTCGCTGTTTTCTCTCTTATTTTTTGATAAATTGCTAAGGAAGTTCCAACCTTCTTAAAAAGATGTGATTTAGTCCACAACCCTTTTTTTATTTAAATTAGTTGAACCATCAAAAAAAGATGCGATTTAGTCTCTGTCGTTTGATTTTGGATAAAAAAAAATTTCATATAGCACCCCCTTACGAGACATGACCTTATCCGTTATTTAACGATATTTAATACACTTTATAATAATTAGATTAATGAAGAAAGTGCAGTGAAATAGAAGCTAGCATAAACTTAATGATAATTATTTTAAAATTTATCATTGGAGCAATACTAATCGTGTGGTGTTACCTTTATTAACTAAATTTCCTTTTTTAGGTTGAGGAATTTCAAAATAAACAAAACATTATAGTCTCAATACCAAAAAATATAAAACTCATAATAGTGGAAAATAAAAGTAGTACTAAGCATTAGAAAATTCTTTTGACGGATAATTTGTTTCGAGGTTCCGCCGTCACCATCGTCTTGCATCCACGTTATCATTCTTCACTCTTACATACTTCTTTTACCTTTATCTACGATATGAGAAAATAAATTAATAAGCAAACACTTAGTAAGGGGCATCTTAAATCTCATAGATAATGCGTTAATCATATTCTAAATCATTCAGACTTAGTCATAAGAAAACATTTTTCATAACTTGTGTATTATCTAATTTTTACATCTTAGGGCCCTTGGCGTTGTACCCATGTGTGCTACTCCGATAGAATCCATGGTACCTAGCCACCAAATTTAACCGAAGCAACATAAGTTAATGAGCAACCTTTGTCCTAGTACCATCTTTTGGGGCAATCTTAGTCCCGGTACTATTAGGGGGCAACCTTTGTCCCTGTATAAGCCTTTTTAGAATTCCTTTTAACATTTCTTATATGTTCATAACTTTCAATATAATTCGTCTCTTGGTAAAAGACATAAAAATTCATCATTTAATATTAATTCATCAACTTAATACGTCATTGGCTAAAACATATACGGCATCGGAACATATACATAAATGTGTAAATATATATCGACATCAAGCTACTCACACCGTAGGTGAGAGATGCACTTACACTTTTAACCAACTTACAGAACTTCTTAGCATGAGGTGACGTGAGGGTAGGAACCCTCAGTGTGCTTGCCTTCAATATGGGTCATGTCAATTTCATAATTTATATTCTTATTAGAAACATCATAATGAAATCTCATATCATTACGACATCAATATCAATGCCAACATAACATTTGTTGCAACAAACTACATAACAAAAATGTTTCATAAAAACTAGCAGTTTGATCTCTGTCCATTCAAAAATTCATATAAGATCGTATAAATGTCTAAATGATAAAAACTCATTGGTGTTGGAAACTAGACATCCGTGTCTTTTCAATAATATGTCATATGCCTCATTCCAATGTCACTAATATATTCAAAAACGCATTTAAATGCTAATCAGTGTTTCATAATAAAAAATTGTCAGTTTGATCTCTGTCTATTCAAAAATTCATATAAAATCGTATAAATATCCAAATGATGCAAGCTCAATAGTTTTAGAAACTACACATCCGTAGCTTTCCAACGATATATAATATGCCTAATTCTAATAATGTTAAGGCATTCAAAATGTATTTGAATACTGGTCAGTGGTGTTGGAAATTCCCAACACCACCAATCCGAATTTAGCAATTCTTAAAACCAATCAAAATTGCAAAAACAACTTTTAACAATCATCAAAATATCATAATACGGCCTTATACATATTTCTAAATCCTTAAAACTAAAAGATATTTATCGCAACATTTATGTCAAACCCTAGAAACCCTAAATAAGCTAATTGTCATATATGACATAGCTTGTAAAATAAAATCCCGATAATCAAAATTAGAAAAAGAAAAACACAATATTAATTCATGTAATATTTGGAAATAATTCATTAAGAGGGCCAAAAAGGGTCATTACTATCATGTTCTTAAACCCCAAAATGCCAAATTCATTAATAGTCTCATAATTAATTTATAAAACACCTATGCACCATTTTTAAATATGTTTGTAGGAGAAAACCCATAGACTAACCAATACTACCCATAACAACCCATGAGAAAGAAAAACATAGAAACTTTAATAATCAAGAAAGTCATAGCATGATATCATGCCTCCCCACCAATTCCTAGAGTCAATTATCTTAATATCAAAATTCTCATTCCCACAAGAAAATACATAGAGACTAATAAATAATCATTACTATCATATCCATGACTCATAGGTTATCAATATTTCCTCCTCACATAAACAGGTAGATATACATATGCACTCATTAATATAAACATAAACACACCAATAAAAATCATCATCTCATATACTTTCATGATAAAAGCATTCCTAGTAATTCACTATTCCTTGAAATCCTCTAGTCTTCTCTTTGTCATGTTGGCTGGTTAGGATGATGATACTTTGAGCATGAAATTTTTTTATCAAAGATGAGAAAGAGAGGGAGGGAGGGAGGGTTGTAAACATGAGAGGAGAGGTAAGAAAATATGAGGGAGTAATTTAAAACATTAAAGGCCATTAGAGAAGATTTGGATCTTTTTTTCTTCTTTTAATTAGCCAATCGATCAAGAAAATTAAAAAATGAAATCAATGTGATTGGGAGGAGATTTACAGTTGCTAATAAGCATAAGGTCAAGTCAAAACGTGTGAAAAATAAGGAAGCTTTGACAAATTTTCGGAATTAGCATCCCTTGGTTATCTGGTAAGTTACTGCTTGGTATTCGGATAGTGTACGGGCCAGAACTTCTCATTCTGATGTCAGATTTGTGCAAATGAGTAGGCCTTGGAAAGCTCTACAATTTTGAGTAAAAAGAGAATTCATTTCAAACGTTTAGAGGTCTAAAATTAGGATGGGATTTAGCATCCTAGAAACTGCATGTGGACTTGTTCATGGTAACATTCGTTCAACACTACCTCCAAATATCTCCTCAATCAAACCCATAAATACAAATTTTCATTCAATAAAAACATCTATCAAATTAGCATAAATTATCATTATAATTTATCGTAAACACGTCATCATAATAATTATTAGGATCATGTACATAATATTAATCCTTTATTTGGCATAAACTTGTCTTTGTACCATAAATCCCCGTTACCGTCCCCTGTTTAATAACTAAAAAAATTTATCAATGACACAATAATTTTATAATAAATAATTAACATTTCATTAACCTAGCGAAATTCTATAAATTCGATAAGGCGGGCATTATATTGCGCATTATCTTTCAATCAAAATTATTAAACTACCCTTCAAAATATTTTTTAAATTTTTATATAAAACACTCAAAATAATCGATACATTCAAAATTTATTGAAAACAAAAAATAAAAACGCCCCCTTTTCATGTTCTTGTTTTTTTCTCTCTCTCTTTCATGGGAAAACCCATCCTACCCCTACCCTTTTGACACCACGCCACCACCACCTGAGTACCCCCATCCCTGCACAACCCACCTCGCCACCATCTCGCATCCTTGCCGTCAATGAGATTGGACCTCCAAGGCTTGGGTGCTAGGCCCAGTTATCCTCTGCATAAGGACGACCTCTACAACTGCTCGTTATCTGTTCATGGAGATAGTCGATTCCAACATCTTGTTTATGGGAATTGAAATTTATTTTTGACAAAATTTTCTTCTTGTTTGTGGAATTGAAATTAGATAAGTTTTTTTTGTTCTGGAGAAGGTGTCCTCCATTGGAGGAGTAAATTTTTTATTTTTTTTTGTTTTACTGTTTGTTTGATTTTTTTATATATTTTATATTTTTTTAAAAATAAATATGTTTGAATTTTAATTTCTTTAAAACATATTATGTATTTTACTAAAAATACCCTCACTAAAGTGATCAAAACATTTATTAAGGGTCTAACTTAATGGTTGAGGATCAAATTAGACATTTTAATGATTAAACCCAATTAAATAAAAGAACAGTTAGTAACTAAATCGCACCTTTTAAAAAGATTGGGACCTCTTGAGTAATTTTTCATTTATTTTTTAAATGTCCAGTCATTTAATTTTATTTTAAAGTTTCTTTCTCTATTTTCACACAAGTGCGTCTTAAAATCTTATGTCTGTTATGAGTTGAATTAATGAACTTCTAAATTTTTTAGTAGAAGCAAAGATTTTGAGTTTATAATTATAGGTCACTTATTGACCATGGTGTTACCTTCTACTAAAGGTCTTAATAGTTTACAATTCTTAACAATTGTAACTTGCATTTATGACATTTAGGTTTTAAATGCAAAAGTTTAACAGTTTATAATCTAACTTACCAACAATGAATTACTTGGGGTTTGCTTGTGCAAAAAATAGCTAGGCAATTTGTGTGATGATCAAATTAAGATCTCAAATATTAAACTAACAAAAAATTGGGGTGCATTTGTGCAAATTGCCTTTAATTTACATATCCTGAAAGCCTGGCACTGACCACTTCTATAATACGCTCTTTTTTCACCTTTTTCTTTTGTCGTCGCCCCTTGGACTATTATTGCTTTTCAACACTTCGTACTAATTATTAGTGCCATGCCAAGGTATTTGATTCTTGCTATGCCCAACGGATAACGCATTTTCTACTTTATATGTTTAAGCAAAATAGAAGCAAGCCTTTTATTTTTTGTTTTATTTTTTTATTAAATTGGCTGTATTTTGGTAGTATGTGTTCTGGAAAAGGGAAACCAAAGAGAGAGAACAAGAAATTTTAAGGAAGCAAAAAGAGCCCACCATCCTTACCAAGAGGTAAGGTGTTTTGTTATCTTTGGGCCCGTGTCAAAATCCCAAGATGGATTTTCTGTTAAGCCCCAAAATGGCAAAGGTTTTGTTTGACAACTTGGTTGAAACTAATAAGTTTTGATTATTAAAGTGTAAAGCTCTCACATATTAAAGTATTCATGTTTCAGCTTTAAATTTCAACTTAGTTTCGAAGCACTCTCAAATATTTTATAGGAATTAGCTATCAACCTAGTTTCGATTAAACTAATTTTGGTATAATATTCTCTCACAAAATTTGAATCTTACTTTTTATAAATGTTACACACGTTGGAAACTTATCATGTCACTTAACAATAATATTGATTGATAACCAAAAAAAAAGATAAAAAGAAAGTTAATAGAGTGTAGGTCTATTTCAATTAGTTGGAAAGAAAAAATAGATTTAAACAACTACACTAATTGTTAAGAAAAAATACAGGTGGAAGTAATTTTCACTAATTTCCAGCGCATTGACATGAACAAGGTCCATACCTTAAAGCCCATAAAGAAGTCCTTAAATCAGCCAATAGGGCCCAAAAACTATTTTCAGCCTGATAAATGGCTGCAAATGGGCCCTTAGCCTACCTCACAGTGCAACGTCAGAGAAGGTTTATTGGTCCGATTATTCTAATTATATAATTTTAACTATTACAGAGGTGTTTGAAAACCTTATTAGAACTTAAAAATTACAATATATGACAGCTTTAATTTTTTATTGTAGTATGTGAGGGTAGCAGTTGGAATTTTTGTGTTGAAATAGAGTTCCCAAACAAAGCCTACAGTACAAAGCTCTCACATATTATAGTATAAAATAAAAATAAGCTACAGTCTAAAACTCTTACATACCAGGATAAATTCGTTCTAACTTTTTGTAGTAACTGCATTATCAAACACACTTGAAATTGTTCTACCATAAAAACATCACACGAAATTGAATCAAAGTCATCTCTATTTCCTTTATTTATTTACTTATTTTGATATTATTGTTGCTATTTTCGTCCTCGTTCGTCTCATATTGCTTTGTTTGAATTTTCAGCTTGGTCCACTTTTTGTAGCCAACCATGCATGACCATATTTCCAAACGCAGCTTTCTTCGGTTCCTCGAAGCCCCACTTCCCTACATGTCACCATGTTTTGTGGGGGCATTTATGACTAACACCGCAAGCAAACTTCTATAGTCCCCAGATATTTCCAGAATCCTTTTATCAAGATCCTTCCAGGAACCACAAGAGAATTCCCATTTCCTCGGAATTCACAACATAAATAATCCCAAGTTGCAACTAGTAACATATGTAGTATGTGTAAGTGTTGCATGAGCAACGTTTCCTTGGCGCAAAAAACCAGTTCACATAAAATCACTTCTGAACATTGGCTTATTTTTGGCTTCCACAAAATCTACATGGCTCTCTTTTTCAAGCTTGTTTGGTTGCTTCTCCAATTCTAGCAAAAGGGTCTCGGATGGCGAAGAAGAGGGGGAGCAAAGAAAAGCAGGGGATGAATTAGCTCAACTTTGTAGTCAAATAGCCAAGTCCGAGGACAAGCAAAAGGAAGTCCTTTCAATTACTGAGGTATTTGGCACGATGATTAAAACTATTAGGTAGAATTATAAATATTGTAGTAAGTAAAAGCTTTACACTTTAATAACTTTTTTGCTTTTACTATAACATGTGAGAGCTTTACACTGTTTCTAACTGAAAAAGTTGTTACGACCAACTAATGCCAAACATGCTATACATTGACCAATCTCCCTGTTGGAACGAAGATTTCTCTCTTGTGAAAACGTGAGTAAGATGATTCTTTGATTTGCTATGTAAGGGAAGCTATTTTTGACCATTTTGTCAAATGCACAGTTCCCATTTGTTTATTTATTATTTTAAGCAATTTCTATTTCTTGAATTTCCCTAAAAAAAAAAACTATTTCTTGAATGTTTGTTAAGTCAACTCATTTTTGCTAGAATTTTCCTCTTCAAAGTTTGGATGTAGAATTTTATTATTAGTAGTTTTTTTTTTTTCTCTTTCCTTTTGGGTATATAACAGTTTTGAGAGGATTGTATTGCATGCTCATGTATTTCTTAAGAAAGTATAACAGATGTAAATCTAATATATATTCAGAAGTTTTCTTTTCAAAGATGATCACATTCTCAAAGTGCAATCCATTTAGGAATTCAAAAAATTAGTATCGCTTGTAGTAATTCAGGTTCAACCCAAAAATAAGGTAATGTTGCTCTAGAGCATGGATGTTTTATTTATTAGATTAACTTTTTTTACAATTTAATTTATGACTAGAAACAATTGTGTATTATGCGTTGTAAATTTTTAACTTAAACCATTATAGATCAAACTGTTAAAACCCCGATCTGATGGCTAGAATGCCTTGCTTTATCGATGAAACAATATCATCTTCTCTATCTTAATAATTCCCTTTTAATATATGATACAAATATAGAAAAATAACATAAAAACAAATGAAAATGTCATGCAGTGACTCATCAAACTATTATCATTACATGCCCTACCAACCATTCAGTCTTGGGAAAATAACACGCCCCCTCTTCAGTATTTTTATATTGCTGCATGAGTTCAATTATGTGATTTGCTTTCTTCCACTTAACGTTGATTAAAAATAAAATAATAAACAATAGTGCCTAATGAACCATCAATATATGCAACCAAGAAAATGTCAACGTTTTATCCAATCAAACATATATTCTACCCAACAACAACAATAATAACAACAAGGAGAAGAAGGAGAAAGAAAGAAAGCTAATAAATTTCTTCTAAGCTTGGGCTTTTAGATCAGAAAGAGCTAGATTTAGGTGAATGAAAAGAATGATATGCCTTTACTAGTAAGAGGGGTTTACTTACAGGACATTTGATATTTCAATTATAGCTAAAAGTTTTAAGTTTAAGGAGTATAGCATGTAAGAGCTTTACACAATAATAAATTTTTGTTTTTTACTGTAACTGTTAAGAGCTTTATACTGTTCACAATTAGAACTAACGAGTTGAAAATAAAGTGGGACAGTTAGATTTTGGTTACTTTAATGACCATTTTGTTCTTGGACAATTCACACTACAGCAAGGATTGTTTTTACTCAAAATCACCCACTTTTCCTTTTATATAACATGGAAATGAGACAAATCTAGGGGACTGTTATTATTTCCAAGCTGATATCAGAAACGCCAACTTAAATTCACATTGTGTATATTGATAATTTTTCTTGAGAGAGAGAAATTCTCTAAGCTATTTAGCTACTCATGTATGTAATAAAAAAAATACACGAAATTGAGGAAAAAAATGTCGTTTTGGTAGGTAAGTGAATTAGATGACTTGTCGTGTGAAGCAAGCTTATAAAGATGATCATGATATAAGCATCTTTTTTTTCTTTTTTTCTTTCAAAAAGCTTACATAGCCATTGGCCAATCCCAAACAAGACTTTATGATGATGAATTGATGATTTTGACTATCCCCACCTGAATTTCAAAAATGTGCCCACCAAACCCAAAAGAAAAATTAGCACACTTACATTTTTTTTAAAAAAAAAAAAAGACCAAAAAGAAGGCGAAGAAATGAGTAGCACTCATTGTTTTCATTATGAAAAAAAAAAAAAAAAAGTGGCACTCACCGTGACAAAAAAAGCAATCAGCACTGTGGAAGTGTGAACAGTGAAGAACCAAGTCATGACCAATAGAAGTTCCATATATTTTCTGCAAGACTGAACGCCTAAAGATGAACAGTGAATGAGAGGTAAGATTATAACTCTACTATTAACAAAAACAATAAGACCCGGCCTAAAATATATATTTATATTAGACTAAAATATACGGTTTTGTAAGAAGTAGGATTATAATCCTTGGGTGAAAGAGGATTTTTTTATAATGAATTCCCAATTTAGTCGCCGTTTCAATATTGGCAAGTCTCATCTTTCAAGCATCATCCCAATATATATATATATATGTGTGTGTGTGTGTGTATTCTTTTGATGATTCATCCCAAAAAATTTTAAGTGTCGAAGAGATGAATAATTGTGGGGTATGTCAAATGTTCTCTTTTTGTGTGGCCGCCTATTATTTGTCTTATAAAAAGGGGAAAGACCCTCATTATTTTTTCTCTTGCTTGGTTAGAAAGAAACATTTTTCATTTTGTAATCTTTTATTACAATTTGCTGAAAAAAAAATTATGAAAAATTTGAGAGTTTCAAGTTCAAGGGCAAATTTATATAGTTACAACAAGTTACGTCTGTTGATGCTTATCGCTGTCCGGTGTCGGATCAACACCCACGTGTGACTGAGCACCTTCTGACCTCCTCTTAAGCTTGCCCCTGGTCGGGATTGAGTACCTGCGAGAGGGATGATTCGGAGAAATAGGGTTAGCCAATAGACAAGGGCTCTCCGATGCTCAAGGCAAGAACTGTTCGGCAGAGGTCGGCAGCTGATTAAATGAGAAGAGGTCTCTCCCTCTAAAACGTCATAAATGCATCCTATTTATAGGCCACCAGCTGGATCGGGTGCAAGATGGGTTTTGCCCATTACCCAGGTGTCACATCAAAGTGTATCAAGCAATAGGCGACAAGTGTCGCGTCCATAGTCCAATGGATTGGACTCTATCAGACGGCAACACGCTTGCCTGGTGTTGGCCTACAAGGATGGGTAGTGACGTGTTATGACGAATAGCGTGGCCCGGCCCGAGCTGCTGTTCATCCCCCGAGGTGGCAGCCTTCTTGGGGGTGTGCCCTCAGATAAGTGGAAGGATCCTCGGGAAAAAGCATAATTCGTCGGGTCGGGCGGTAGCCTATGTCTGCCGACCACCAAAGTTAATGTCCTCGGTGGTAATGCCGAGCTAACCCTCAACATTAGCCCCCCAGTGCACCTGGTCGGCGTTCAGCCGGGTGGACTATGCCGAGTGGGTGAGGTCGGCTCAAAGGAAGAAGACTAAGCGACACTTAGAAGCGGGGTGAGGTGAAAAGACGCGCGGATCAGGCGGGGGACGCGTGTCGCGTCGCAGCCGTCTGTGTGGCTGTCAGGCGTATTAATTGCACCTTTTGGGTTTTCGCGCTTGAACTTCCCACTTAAAATGGCTATAAATAGGGTCCCTCCCCTCCGTAATTTGCACTTCATTTTCAGAAATTTACAAGCGAGAAATTTTAGCTGCCGAGCCCAAGTACTAGCCGAGGATTATATCAACCGAGCTACCAAGAACCCGAGCAGGTAATTCCCGAGTGAAAATGAGTAATTTGTCCGACTCGCAAAACGTAGAGGTTTCATGGTCGAAAAGCAGCGGGGAGAGCAGTAGCTCTTCTTCGACTCAATCTGACGCCGAGGTGGCGTCCCAAAGACGAGAAGGGGCCAGGCGGCTGGAGCAGATCCTAAGGGTCGATTCCCAGACCGTGCCCGAGCAAGAATTTTTAAATTTGCTGGGTAAGCACAAACTTATCAGGCCGTCCAGGGAGCAAGACCCTTACACTAGGGCGGCAACAGCGGGCCATTCCTAAGTTTTTCCAAGGGAGAGGACCGAGTTTCAAACCCAGGAGGATGCTCCGAGCACCTCTGGTCGGAATGCCGAGGCCCCCGTCCAAGTTGCAGGCGTGATTACGGTTGATGCCTCCGATGAGGAGCATGCGGCCGAGGAGGCAGGGGCAGAACAGCCGGAGATGGAGCAGGAGGTCCAGGCCACCCGCGTACGGGGCGTCATAGCATATCGGATAAGCCGTCCTGGGCAAACCTCAGCGGTAGGATATACGAGCGCGATTACAGAGTCGCGGTTAGAGACACTACGCGTCGAATATGGTATTCCGGTCGATGTGGATCTCGTCGTTCCCGGTGAGGGAGATTCACCTTTAGAGGCGCCGGAGGGGTTCATCACGCTTTACGCCGAGTTCTTCAAGGCCGGGCTGCGTCTGCCACTGCACCGTTTCCTTCACCGGGCGCTTAATGACTTTAATGTGTGCCCGGCACAATTAAACCCGAACAGCTACAGGTCGCTGATCGGGATGTATATTTTGTGGAAGTACCACCGGAGTACTGAGATGCCGCTGGAGGCCTTCAAGCAAGTATTCAAGATGAAGAAGCTTCCTCGGCAGTCCGGTTGGTACTACTTCACCGGCTTCAGAAAGGACTTTATTCTGGGCAACCCCGACTCAGACAAGCTGTGGAAGTACGAATGGTTTTACGTCGGGGGGAACTTTTTAGCCCGAGCCGGTGAAGCTGTCCCCGAGGATGAACAAGTGCCGGGGTCATTCGAGCTGGGGCACGTCTGGATTAAGCGTCCTTGGGCACCGAGCCATGTAATAGAGGCCGTGGACGAGCTGTTCGAAAAGCCCGAGTCGTCCAGACAACAGTCCTTTCTTCTGAGAAAGGACACCCTGTCCAGATACGGTTGGTTCGGGGAATCTAGCAGTCTTCCCCGAGCTAGGCGTCCTGCCCAGGAAACCGGGCAGGTTACTGTTGCCCATATGGGTGATGCGGACCTTCTAGGGCCAAGCACTTCCCGGTCCGGGTGGCCGACGAGGGAGCCTTCATTGTCCAGTACCGAGGACTCGTCCAGTGGCTCCCTCGGTGCGGGGCCACCTGTAGCCGACGAGAACCTCGAGGGCGTGATTAGGCTCCTGTACCCGTCGGGCCAACTCCGGATCGGAGGTCAGCCCAGAACTTTATTTATAGTCGCCGTCCTCTTTTATTTCGTCCTTTGTTTAACTTGGATTTTCTTTGTACAAAAATGACCGCACCGAGCTCCCGCGCTGGTAGGCTTGCCCAGATGACAACACAGAGGAAGAGCAAGGGCAAGGCCGCCTAGGCCAGCAAGAAGCGTAAGCGAACGCCAGCACCTGAGGCCCCGACACGTATCGGGCAGACCTCCACATCAGTCCAAGCTCCACCGCCACCGCCACCGCCTATAAGGACCTCGTCAGAGGTCGGCCGAGTAGACGAGGCATCCAGAGGTTCTTCCGAGAACCAACAAAGAAGGCGCCCGAACTACCGCGGGATGCTCCTTGAACGCATCGGGGACGTGGCCCCCTCGAATGACTTCTTTATGGAGATTCGGGGTAAGGACTTCCCCGATTTGTGCAACCTGGCGCTCCGAACGGCAACCTCAGTAAGTATCCAAGTCGACTAATGGTTGCAGGGACTTCCTATAATGTTGCCGAGAACTTATCCCTTGATACTTTTCACAGCTGAGCGCCGTTGTGCACATGGCGCACTCCATCGGGGTGAGGGAGGTCCATAAGGAGCAAGAAAGGCACAAGAAGACCCTCCTCCTGAAGTTGGACTTCGACAGAGAGCTCAAAGACACGAAGGATGAATTAGGTCGGGCCAAGGAGGAGGCTCAGAAGGCAAAGTCTGAGGCCGAAGACATGTTGAGGCAGCTCAAGGAGGCAGAGGATAAGGCTGCTCGGCAGGAGGAGAATGCCGCTCGGCAGGAGGAGAAAGCCGCTCGGCTAGAGGGAAGACTAGCAACTCTACAAGCCGAGCATCACCGATTCGTGGCCGGGCTTCCGGATCAGCTGGCCGCTGCGGTCGAGGAGTTCAAGACATCCCCCGAGTACACCGATCTCTACTTCGATGGAATGGTGGATCTCCGCGACCATCTGATAGAGAAGCATCCCGAGGCCGCTGCATCCGACTGGTCAGTTATTGCCGAGGCGGACCAGGGTGAGGCCGAGCAACAACGGGATGTTGAGGAGGTCGTCGTTGTAGACGGTGATGACGACGGGGATGTGCAAGCTGCCGAGGGCGGTCAAGACGACAGTGCGGCCGGGGACGAGACTCAAGCTGGTGATGAGACTCGGGCCGATTGATCCTCTGTTTCTTGCTTTTTGTGATTGGGCTTGGGAGGTGCCCGACTTTCTTGTACCTCCTTAATAAAGAAATTTAAACGATTTATATTTTCCCGTTTTGTATCCACTTTAGCTTACGTGTAGTTTTTTTTTTTACATCCCACGTAATATTTAAGGTTAGATACTTCTCGGGTAGATTCCCAGGCTGGGGGACAATTGACCGAGCAGAGGTAAATAGTGCAATTGTTTTCGGTTAATTCCAGTACCTCTGTCCTCAGTTAATCCGAGGACTTCAGTTCTCGGTCGTTCCGAGTAGTTATCCATTTCTGCTTAGTTATCCAAGCAAGTTTAGGTTTCTGGTCTCGGTCGGGCAGAATGTAAACGGCGTACAGCTGCCCTTACCCTGTCGCCCCCCGTAGACTTGTAGAAGTTTCAAAGAAACTTTACAAGTATAGGACTGATCGGGCACATAAATGTGCCGAGCAACTTAAGGGTGTCTGCATGACAGACATGATACATATATTGACTAGCCCCCCTGTCAAGTTTGACGAGGATGACACCCTTGGCTGGGAGTCAACATCCTGTCTTCCGAGCTGGGGTTCCGGCGTCTTGGCCTAACACTTCCCTTAAAAACATTGCTCAGGCGGAATGAGATTAGGGAAGTTGTGTTCCATGAATGTAATATTTACATTGACTTTTCCAGTCCTGCTCAGCAGGTCTAGTTACAAAAGAATTGTGGCCAGAGGTCAAAAAAGGAGTCTGGCTCTGATTTCCTATTCTTTTTCAGGAATAGAATCTTTTTAACAGCTCGGCATTCCAAGGATGCCCAAGCTGATTCCCCTCCAAATCGACTAGCCTGTAGGTGCCTGATCGCACGACACCTTCGACTTTAAAAGGTCCTTCCCACTTCGGACCAAAGGACCCGAGACCGGGTTGCTGAGCCGTGACTTTCTTCATTACTAAGTCACCAACCTTAAAGCTCTTCGGTTGGACCCATTTGTTGTAATACCGGGCTACAACCTGATTTCGGGCTGCGTTACGGATGGATGCTCGGTTCCTTTTTTCTTCAAGTAGGTTGAGCTCGGTCATCATGAACCTTTCATTAAGTTTCTCTTCGTATTGCTCAACCCTTATGGTCGACAATCCAACCTCGGCTAGGATGACGGCCTCTGCCCCATAGACCAGGGAGAACGGTGTCTCGCCAGTTGCAGCTCGCGTGGTTGTTCGGTATGCCTAGAGCACTTGGGGCAGCTCGTCGATCCACGCACCCTTGAGCCTTTCGAGCTTCTTCTTCAGATTGTCTTTAATTATCTTATTTACGGCCTCCACTTGGCCGTTACTCTGTGGATAGCCCGGAGAAGAGAAGACTTTCTTAATGCCGAGCTTCTCACACAAATGCCGTAAACCCGAGGAGTCAAACTGCTTAGCATTGTCGGTCACGATAGTGTGCGGGATTCCGAACCGACAGACGATATTTTTCCATACGAAGTTGGTGCACTTAGCTTCAGTCATGTTGGTGCAAGGCTCGACTTCGATCCATTTTGTCAGATAGTCGATGGCGACGACACAATATCTGAATTACGAACGAGCCGGAGGGAGTGGTCCGATCAAGTCGATGGCCCATTTTGCAAATGGCCATGCTGAAGTCACCGGATTTAAAGGCTCGGCGTGCGAACCTAGCATCCTAGCAAATTGCTAGCATTTGAGGCATTTTCGTGCAAAGCTCACACAGTCTTGCTGCATACTAGGCCAGTAGTAACCCTGTCGCAGGCATTTTTGGGTCAAGGAATGTCCACCCGAGTGATTGCCACACAGGCCCTCATGAATCTCTTTCATTAAGTACTCGGCCTCCTGGGGACCCAAACATCTCAGGTATGGCGTTGAGTAGCCGCGTCAGTATAGCTTTTCTCCAATCATTGAATACCTGGCCGAGCTGTTACGTATTCGACGTGCTTCTTCCCGGTCATCGGGTAATTCGGCTAAGGTCAGGTACCGGATTATCGGGTCCATCCACGTGCATTTTGGTTCGGCTGCCAGGCTCATGACCTCCGTACTGATACTTGGTCCGGAGAGTCTTTCAATAGGAACGGAGATCGGGTCTACTCCGCCTATCCCAGAGGCTAGTCGAGCGAGGACATCGGCTTCCACGTTCTCGGATCGGGGGATTTGCTTAAAAGTGTAGGACTTGAATTGTCCAAGCAACCGTTTCGCTTCTTTTAAATATGCCGTCATTGATTCTGCTCGGGCCTGGAATCCTCCTGTGACTTGCTGCACCACCAGCATTGAGTCACTATAGATGGTCAGCTGATCAACTCCGAGGTCCCGGGCAATTCGTAGACCAGCCAGCAAAGCTTCATATTCCGCTTTGTTATTTGAGGTCTTGAAGTCGAAACGAAGGGCATAAATGACCTTATATCCGTCGGGGCTTGTTAAAATCAAGCCCGCCCCTGACCCGTCGACGCAGGTTGAGCCATCGACGTGTAGTTTCCAGTTCAGCTCCGAGGAGAGGCCTTGTTCACTGCAGCTAGCTGTATCTGGCTCCTCCATGGGTGATTTCTCAACTGAAGGAGCAACCTTCCCGGCTTCTGTAAATTCGGCAAGGAAATCCGCCAGGACTTGGGCCTTTACTGCCGTTCTCGGCACAAAATGTATATCGTATTGGCCCAACTCGACCGACCACTTGGCCATCCGACCTGATATTTTCGGGCTCTGTAGAACTTGTTGGAGAGGAAACTTGGTCGGGATCTTAACGGTATGGCCCTGGTAATACGGCCGCAGCTTCCGGACTGATGTCATTAATGCGAAGGCTAGCTTTTCCAATGATGAGTAGCGCTCCTCGGCGCCTTGGAACGCGTGGCTGGTATAGTAAACCGGCCTTTGGACCCTGTTTTCGTCACGGACTAGTACCGAGCTGACAGCCTTCTCCGAGACGGCTAAATAGGCGGTTAACACCTCGCCGGGCGAAGGTTTGGACAGGAGCGGGGGTGTGGCTAGGTAAGTTTTTAAGCCTTGGAAAGCGTCCTCACACTCCCTGCTCCACTCAAACCTCCCCTTAAGTGCCTTGAAAAAGGGGTGACACTTGTCGGTAGCCCGGGAGACAAATCTTGACAGGGCAGCCACCATGCCGGTAAGCCTTTGCACGTCTTTTACAGTCCGAGGAGAATGCATGTCTATGATTGCCTGGGCTTTAGCCGGGTTCACCTTGATTCCTCGTCGGTTAACCAAAAATCCGAGGAATTTACCGGAGCCGACGCCAAAAGCGCATTTTGTCGGGTTAAGTTTCATCCCATACTCCCGGAGAATGTCAAAGCTAGCTCGGAGGTCGGCTATGTGGTCCATCGCTTGGACAGATTTTACTAACATGTCGTCCACGTAGACCTCCATAGTTTTCCCGATCAGCCGAGCGAACATTTTGTTAACGAGTCGTTGATAGGTAGCTCCGGCGTTCTTAAGACCAAACGGCATCACAACGTAACAATACAAACCCTGGTCAGTAACGAATGAGGTTTTAATTTGGTCCTCTTTGGCCATTCTTATCTGATTATATCCGGAGTACGCGTCCATGAAGCTCAAGAGCTCGTGTCCGGCTGTGGCGTCAACGAGCTGGTCTATCCGAGGAAGCGGGAAGCAGTCCTTGGGGCAGGTCTTGTTAAGGTTGGTGTAATCGATGCAGACCCGCCACTTGCCATTTGCCTTTTTGATGAGGACGACATTTGCCAACCATTCTGGATATTTGACCTCTTTAATGAACCCAGCCTTCAATAGTTTCTGGACTTCATCATTTATCACGGCATATCTCTCCGGGTTGAAGGCTCTTCGTCTTTGTATCACCAGCCTGTGACCAGGTTGGACGTTAAGCCGATGGCTGATAATGCTCGGATCTATGCTGGGCATGTCTTCATGAGACCATGCAAAAACGTCGCGGTACTCGGAAAGAAGGGATTCCAGGTCGGCCCGGATCTCAGGTTGTAACTGAGACCCGAGTTGGACTGTGCGTTCTGGCCTTTCGGGGTCCAGGGAGAACGGCACTAAGTCTTCGACCGGGGTGCCCCTTACTTTTTCCTCGGGAAACCTAGGGTCTAGGTCTGCGAGCATCTTCGGCATCGGATCGGTTGGGAGGTCGATCTTGTCGAATGTGTGCACGGCCAGAATTCCCCGCTGCTGGGCTGAGGCTGCCCGGACTGCATTTGCATAGCAAGCCCGGGAATCCGCCTGGGACGAGCGGATTACTCCAACGCCACCGTCGGTTGGGAACTTCATTGCCAGGTGATATGTCGAGACCACGGCTTTTAATCCGTTGAGTGTCGGTCGGCCGATGATTATGTTATACTGAGAGGGTTTATCGACTACCAAAAAGTCGACCACCCGAGTGACCCTGGCAACACCTTCTCCAAAAGTTACCGGGAGACTAACCTTCCCGATTGCTCGGACATACTCACCCGTGAAGCCGAAAAGTGGGGTCCGGACTGAGACCAAAGGCGCGTTGCTGATCTTTAGCCTGTCGAACGCCTGCTTGAAGAGGATGTCCGCCGAGCTGCCATTGTCAATTAAGACTCGCCGTACAACGTTGTTGGCGATAAGCAGTTCGCAAACCAAGGCATCATTATGGGGATGCATCAACCGGTCTGCTTCCTCCTCAGTGAAGGTGATCGGGATGTCTTCTTGGCGGCATATCTTATTGATGTGCTCGGAGACATTCATGAAATCACCCCGTTCGACCTGCCGGGCTTTTCTGACGTAGGATCGCCGCCCACTCGATGTGTCCCCGGCTACAGGCCCGCCAAGTATCGTGTGTACGATATTCAGGGGTTCCGGGGCGTTCACACTATCGGTCTTGGGTCGGCCTTGTATGTCTCGGCCTGACGAGTCGTTCCTTCCAGAGGTCGCCCTCAGGTTTATGGCCTTCTCCACGAAATCCTGCAATAGACCTTCTCGGACCAGCCTTTCTATTTGGTCCTTAAGTTGGATGCATTCTCGGGTTGTATGACCCACAGCCTGATGGAATTTGTAAAACTTTGACTGGTCACGCTTCGCCCTAAAGCCTCGAAGCTTGGGCGGCGGTGTCAACAAATTCTTGTCGTAGACCTGGGCGAGCACCTCATCAATGGTTGCCACTAGAGGTGTGTAGTTTTGGAACTTGCCGGTCGGCCCCTTCGGCCTGTCAGATTTCTCCTTCTTCTGCTTCTTCGCATGCTCGGCACTACCCTGCTCCGGTCCTTTCTTCTGCTTCTTTTCCTTTTTCGTCCCGCTCGGGCCAGCCTCCTCCCGGTGGCTTTTCATATACTCGGCAGCGTCTGCATGCCTTTGAGCATAGCCGAGCATTTGCGAAAACGTGTTTGGTTGCTCGAAGGCCAGGGACCAGGTCAGCTTCTCGTCTCGGAGGCCCCCTACAAAAATATGTTTGAGGGTTTCGTCTTCGACGTGCTTGACCTCAAGGGCAGCCCGGGTAAATCGGTTGACGTAATCCCTGACACTGCCGTCTCCCTGCTTGACAGCGTACAGAGAAGTTATTTCTTTCCTCCGCGTCCTAGTTGTAGAGAATGCAGCGGAGAAGGCGTCAGTTAAGTGCCCAAAAGAAGAAATCGACCCTGGTTTGAGCCGTCGGAACCACTGCCGAGCAGGGCCTGTAAGGGTGAGGGAGAAGGCTTTGCACATTGCAGCGTCACTGGCATTCTGCAACAGCATGTGCCCGCGAAAGAGCTCGGCATGCTCATCCGCGTCGGTGGCCCCGTCGTAAGACTTGATTTGTGGGACCTTGAACTTCGGCGGCAGGGGTGCCCGCATTATATGATCTGGGAAGGGCGGACCCTACGCCCCGATCTCATCCGAACCGAACCTGCAATTGCGGATCTCATCGATCTGTCGCTGCAGCACCCGAAATTGGTGACTATTCGTATCTTCGGGCAGTTCGACCCGATAAGGTACTCCGCCCTCAACACGGCCTTCAGCTCTGCCTTGGCGATTTCTGTTAATCCCTCAGTATCCTAGCCGATCAAATACCGAGGCTCTAGAACCTTGTGGTGAAGGGACACGGTGTGGTTGACGTCCCATCTGTCGTTCATGAACCAGTCGATTATCGAGCAGGGGCCCTCTGGTGGATCCCGGAGACTGCTCTGATCGGTCCTCCCAGTTGGTGGCACTCTGCTCACGCCGACCCTCTGCCTGGTCAACCTGGGCAGGGGGTGGCGGTTCTGGCGCAGCTTGTTGTCGAGCTTGCGCGAGCTGCCGAGTTAAAATCTGAACTGCATCTGTGAGCTCCTGGATGGGGTCATGTGCAGCTCGGACCTGCATCGACTCAGCTCTTGCCGCGCTTCCTTGCCCTTCGGACCGAGATCTGGCGGTCCGAGGACGACTGCTGGGCCGTTCTGTAGCTGGTTGCTTATGCCTGACATCGCCCGACTCCTGATGTCGGGCGGTACTATCTCTTACGTTACCTCGTGTTGTCATTTCAGAAATCTGAGGTAGAATAACTTTGGATTGGGGCGCGTCCGGCCCTCCTTCTAGTGCCAAAATGTTGATGCTTACCGCTGTCCGGTGTCGGATCAACACCCACGTGTGACTGAGCACCTTCTGACCTCCTCTTAAGCTTGCCCCTGGTCGGGATTGAGTACCTGCGAGAGGGATGATTCGGAGAAATGGGGTTAGCCAATAGACAAGGGCTCTCCGATGCTCAAGGCAAGAACTGCTCGGCAGAGGTCGGCAGCTGATTAAATGAGAAGAGGTCTCTCCCTCTAAAACGTCATAAATGCATCCTATTTATAGGCCACCAGCTGGATCGGGTGCAAGATGGGTTTTGCCCATTACCCAGGTGTCACATCAAAGTGTATCAAGCAATAGGTGACAAGTGTCGCGTCCATAGTCCAATGGATTGGACTCTATCGGACGGCAGCACGCCTGCCTGGTGTTGGCCTACAAGGATGGGTAGTGACGTGTTATGATGAATAGCGTGGCTCGGCCCGAGCTACTGTTCATCCCCCGAGGTGGTAGCCTTCTTGGGGGTGTGCCCTCAGATAAGTGGAAGGATCCTCGGGAAAAAGCATAATTCGTCGGGTTGGGCGGTAGCCTATGTCTGCCGAACTGAGTTGCCGACCACCAAAGTTAATGTCCTCGGTGGTAATGCCGAGCTAACCCTCAACAACGTCTATGAATGATCAAGCCAACAATTTAGGAGAAGCTACGATACAAATAGCATAAGAGAAATTGACAGTTCAGCTATGCTAACCAAGCATATAATTGTTTGGCCATAACACCTAACTACAATTTGACAGCCCGGGCTTGCACTGCCATTGAGACAGGACAAAGAGGAACCCTAGCAACTTCTTTCTAGAGCTATGCATGAAGGGTGTTTGATAAAATTAGTTCTAACTAAAACTTTTAGTTGCTAGAGCGTAAAGCTCTTACATACTGCAGAAATTACAAAAAAAAAACTATAATGTAAAGCTCTCATATGCTATAATTTTCAGTTCAAAACTTTTATTATTTCAGTTTTAACTACATTTCTTAGCAGGGTCAGGCCAGAAAAATTAGTCAAGAAGGGCGGAGTATAATTTAAAGGGAGCAGAATATAATTTTATAGGAGGAGAATATGATTTCTATAAAATTTTACAAACAATGTTGGAAGAAAAAAAGTTTAGAATGATGGCTGTCCACCTTGATCCGTGAGTAGTTCTGCCCCTGCTTCTTAAACGCCCTATAATTGTTACTACTAGTATGTCTTAAAGCCTTTTGTGTTTGTTGAGAGAAAAGAAAATAGGAAGGAAACGAAGATATATAACTTAATGAGGCAAATAAAGTATTTGGTAAAGTCCAAAACTAAAGTCTCATTCTCGTTCAATCCGCTCCTTTCTCTCCTCCATATCAAACAACATAAACTTGAATTTGTTTCATCAATTTCAATCAAAAAGTTTTATAATATTTTGTCTGACATGTGATAATATTTTTATTTCAAACTTCTATTTGAATCCGCCAAAGGAACGCCCCCTTACAACTTAAATTTTATTCACCAATCTTTCCCCTTCTATTCCCCTTCTATCTGTCGTTCCACTTGTCTCTTCTGTCAAACAAGGTTTTAGATTTTTCAATGCTGAAAGTCATGCTTTTGCTTTGAAGGTCAATTCAAGAAGCTTCAAGGTGGCAGAGGATTGGAAGTCCTGCAAAGGAATATTTTGCAAAAGCAAACTGGTGATTTGACTGACAAACCACAAAAGTAATAAACTAAAGTTTGCAATATTGAATAGGAAAATTAAGCAGCATATTTGAAAATATGCGACACAATTTTAACTATTCATCAAGCTAAATCCATTAGAAAAATCATAGCAAATTATTTAACCACTTCTTTATCATAGAAAATAAATTTGCCCAATAATTTATAAACAAGACAAAAAAATTTAAAGAATATGAAAATTTTAAAGTAAAAACTATCATCTTGTACTAAATCCTTAAATTTATTTTTCAATTATTTGATTTATAAATTGAGAGCAATTTTATATCACGTGCTTTAAATTTTTAACGTCGAAATTTATAGATTAGATTATTGAAAAATTAATCTAATAAAGCATGAGTTGCTATCAATAATGAGAAAAGAATGCAAAAATTCTCCGAGAATAATCACGTTGGTAATTTTTGATTGAAATTAGACAACCATTATTTTAATAGAATTTTCTCTCACATATTATAGTGTTCTCTGTTTAAACTTTAAATTTTAACTCATTTTCTGAACTATCTAATTGTCTTGTAGTAATTTTACTTCTCCATTACCCAATGCCTGGGTCAAAAAAAAAAAAAAAAGAAATTAAATGGAATCTTCTTCCAATTCTCACCTAAAATGTTAGGAGGAGGATGTTGAGGCTGTAAATGCAAGTAAGCCCCACAGCCCACAGAAAAAAAAAAAGGCCCCTGCCTTTCCTCAAAAAGTCTCGCCTCTTCCTTTCATTGCTCTGCATGGTGATACATTGACATACATATATATTATTATTTTTTTCCGCTGGAAAATGTATATTATATATTGGGATTTTTTTTAATAGAGAAGAGGTTTTACTTGACTATTAAAGCAAGATGTTTTAACCATTAGATTATGATTTTAACGTCTAATATACGACTATCAACATTAAAAATTTACAATGCACAATAATTGTTAAAAAGTTAATCCAACAATTAAAACACGCATAACAAAATTATCTTTTTCACTATAAAAATTGTCCTTTTTATATTGCCTTAAATATTATGCATACATGTACAAGCCTACTTATCTCCTTTAATTTTCTTTGGAATATTATATACTCAAATTTTGTTCACATTGCTCCATTCACTTCACCTTTGCTTCTCTACGTGTGTGCCGCCTATCCCAAACTCTCGCTCTAAAAACCAAAAGGAGAGAAACGTGTAGCCAACATTCCGCTCACCTAACTCTTTGGTCTGACAAGTGAGGTAATCCTTGGTTATTCTTTATCTCAAACATTCAAGTAAAACCCCCAAAAAAAAAAAATTGACTTTGCCCATTGTATTGTATCTAAATTCTGAAACAACAGAGTTGTGTTTTGTGCGTGTGTGTATATATACACGTTTAGTGGGTTGGGTGGGTCCAAAATCCACCACCATTCTCGTCTACCTTGACAATGCTCAATTGGGTTTCACCAGAACTCACCAACAACAACAACACCACCACACAAATACACCACCACCAACCACACTCTTAGTCTCCTCGTATGAGTTCGGATTTGCCTAAGATTCTTTCCTTTCTTTCTGGATTGAGAGAGAGATTGAGATTTGTGGGGTTCATTATCTATGGCTTTGAATGGTTCTCCCGTCTGGGGTTGTGCTAAAACTCTTTCTTCTCATCTGGGTGTCTCGGATTTTGAGGGGTCAAGTCGTTCTTCTGGGTTTGCTTTGAATCTGAGATACGACCTTCGAAAATGGGAATGTTATTGTTATTGCGTGGGTAGTTCTTTGGCCCAGACTCAGAGAGCTACCACTCCTGTTGATGATGAGAAGCCGTATGTGCCTGTGGCTGATATTTCTGGCCCTGTTCAACGGGCTTGGAACAATGAGTCTAGAGGATTTCACAAGGATTTAATCCTTCTTCCTAGTAAGTTTTCTCTACCTTTTTACCCCACAAGTTGCTCCATGTTCAATTGTCATTGTGAAAGATGTCATTTTTGACTGCTGTGTGTTTTGTTTAATCAGCTTATCTTTGCATTAAACAATGGGCGTTTGAATGTTAAATTAGAAGGAAAAAAAAAACTAAGCTTGAGATGATATCTAAGTGGTGGAGTTAGCCTGAAATGTCGTCTGTGTTTTGGTAATTGGTAGGTTGTTGATTCAGATTTATAACTGGAATAATGCCAGAGAACTCAACTTTTTCAGGTTATTTTTAAATTTGACCCAAAAATAAGAGTTGTCATACTTTGTCCTTTAAATGGAATAAAATTCTCCTAACTTATGATAAGGTGCAACTTTGGTATCGGTCATTGAGACCTTATTTTTTCTTAAGGTTTCAATGACGTGTGGGTCTCATAACCAGTAGGTAAAGGGCTTTTTTCTTTTAATCTGGTTTGCTCGACTGACGCATGTGATTAAAACTGTTAAAAAAAGTGATGCCTTAATGACCGAATTATCAAAGTTAACCACTTATGATTGTAGGGGAGTTTTGTATCATTTTGAGTTATAAGTGAAAAATGAGACGGTCTCTGTCCTAATATTTACCTCAAATTACACTTCCCCTATTTCAGTATCCACATTAAGATTAAACTAAGTACAATGTTTGTCAAAATAGTCATTATTCCAGTCTATTGCAAGAACTAACCAAACATAATTGACAGTCACGGTTTGAGGGTGTAATTCCAATGTTCATCCAAACATTAGCTTGAAACTAATCAATCATTTTGTTTTTATTTGAATTTCATTGTGTTCCTATTATTATGCATATTCCATTTCCTTGGGCCGGCTCAAGCAAATTTAGGGCGTTCGACAAGAATTTCAAAACGGGCCTTTTAACAAACATATTTGAACATGAATCATCCACGAATTTTTTACCACAAAAAAAAAAAGGTCCGTTATAAATTAAAAAGTCACTAATGTAGTCCTTTTAAAACAATTGATGACAAAAAAAAAAAAAAAAAACTGCTGATGTCCCTCATGCCGTAAAATGTGATTCTTTTTCTTAGATAATAAAAAGCAGTACCCATTATATTATTAAAAAAAACAGTACCCATTTTTCCAAAAAAAAAAAAAAGGCCATTGATGTGCTTTCGAAAATTGAAACAACACGAGGAAAGCTTTTTCTTATTATTTCTTTTAGTAAATACAAGTAAAGTCTTGAATTGACTAAAATTCATGAACCGTTTATCTGTTAGCAGTGGCAGAGCCAGAGTGGGGCGAGGGCGTATATTATTTTTTAAAGAATTAATGATTTAAAAATTACATCATAATATTTTTCAAGAATTATTAGATACATATTGAGAGTTTTATGCTACTAAAAATACTTTATTGGTAGGGTTTTTCATGAAATATTTGATTTTCATAAGTATGTTTGGCATTCTTAGTTTTAACCAAAACTTTTGATTGCTATAGTATAAAGCTTTTACATTTTATAGTGTCAAAAAAAAAGTGAGCTATAATGTAAAGCTCTCACACATGAGTTACAGAGCCAAGAATTTTTGTTAGTGGGGGCTTATAACTAAAACAAAAACTTAATCACAATTAATATCTATTAATCTAGTACAATTGTCCCTCGGTTTTCATGTCTTGGAAATGTTAGAAATTTAGAATGAAGGTTTTTTTTTTTTGTCAAATTGAATATGTGAACAATATTAATGTTGGATATTTAACTAACAAGCTTTTCACTCAATGCCACAAGATCAAGAGTAAGTAATACTCTCAGCACCATTCTCCAAAAATTCTCAGTTTTTCAAAACAAAACCATTTCCACTCATTTTAAAAACACTACAAAACCGACTCTTTTTGTTTGCACTCTTGGTTGATAAAGGAGAGTTTTATTTTTTTATCCCTCTGGTCTGTGAGTCTCTGATATTACATATAAGACATGAGACGAGACAAAAAAAAAGAGTAGAAGAGCGTATAGAGAAGGAAAATGGTAAGTTTTTTCTTTCATCTATTTTTTTTTTTCAAATAATTGCCTTTATCATGTATTGGGCCCACTTTATTAGGCTATTAAACTAGATTAAGTGTTTTTTTTTTCTTTTAATATAATTAGAAGTGGGGCTTTAAAATTTAAGAGTTATGGTTCGGTAGGGACTATTTGTAATAAAACAAGTTGATATATGCATACACCTATACATAATATTTGAAGGAAAAAAAAGTGAGTGGGGGCTTAAGTCCCCACTCGTCATATACTGGCTCCGTGCCAGTCACACACTATAGTAATTTAATTTAAATTAGTTTAAACTAATGGTTTAAACCACTGCTCCAAAACACTTATAGATATATATAAAAAAAATATTTGTTTTACATATCTGTTTTATTTTGATATGATTTTAGTCATATATAGTGTTCAAAAACATGCACTAACAATAAGGAAATTCTCACTAGAGTTTTATTTTTATTTTTATTTTTTCATTTTTATACCTTGTATTTTGAAGATATAAAAGGTTATCAAGTTTAGCATATGATAAATTTGGTATAAAAAATATTATTGCATTGGAGAGTATTTTTTACACTCAAATGTCAATACTTGACATTAGCACAACATTGTAGTATTTACATTAAAGATGCTCTAAAAGTCAGTGTGGCATATATGAAAATATTAAATCTCAATAAAGGCGTAATATAAAGGTTATAAAATTTAAAGAGTCAAATTTTAATTTTCACGGCAGCCCCCGCTCGCCCCCTAGCTCTGCCACCGTGTATTAACTTATTTGAAATAAATGGAAAGTTTTCATATGTGTTAAAAAAAATCTTGACATTGATATCTCCTACAAACAAGGTTATTAATGTGCACAATTTTTTTCAATTGAGGATACACACTGTCTCTCAACAGCAACTTTACTTATATTTTTAAGTTTTAATGTTTAATGTAAAACAAATGTAGTAAATAGATAGAAATAATTAATTGTGGACCTTAAATGGTGGGGCCTTAAGTAATTGCTTAATTTGCTAAGGGTTGAGCTGGTTCTCCCAGTCATCAAACTAGACATCACCTAAGCCAGTCTATTTGAATCTATAGTTATGATTAGATAAGTTTCCAACACAGCCACACAGGTTTCTGCCTTTTTGTTTATTTGATCACTGAATAAGACTCTAAGACCTGGTCATTTAAGTTTATGTGATCAAGTCTAAAAACGACTGAACTGATTTTCTGGCAATATATATGTATTTGGATCTAAAAATACTCCAGAATTGCTTCATGCTAATGATTCTTTATTTTCAATCACCCTAAACTGTTTCTTGTTCAATATCACGGCTTGAATATAAAATACAGAACCATTGACTGCAAGTGATTTTTCTCCGTCTCCTGAGGATGGTTCAAAAGTGCGGGTCGCTTACCAGGTAAATTGTTTAATGATCCGTGTAGTTCATGATCTCTGTAGCATTCTTCTTATTCTGATGATAGCTTGTGCGCTCTTTAGGGGTTACCAGGAGCATATAGTGAGGCTGCAGCTTTAAAAGCATACCCAAAGTGCGAAACTGTTCCCTGTGAGGAGTTTGAAGCTGCTTTCAAGGTCAATATTATGATTATAATCTTCACGATCATTCAACCTCTTTTTCTTTTATTGTGTCCTGATTGAGTGAAAATTCCATTTTGCAGGCAGTTGAACTATGGTTGGTAGATAAGGCAGTTCTTCCCATTGAGAATTCTGTCGGGGGAAGCATCCACCGAAATTATGATTTACTCCTTCGCCATAGGCTGCACATAGTTGGTGAAGTGCAGTTGCTAGTGAACCACTGTCTACTAGGATTACCGGGTACAGAGACAGACAAGATAAAACGAGTTTTCAGCCATCCCCAGGTTGGTTCCCTTTTCTTGAAAAGTTTGGCCAGAAAATGGAAATGGTGCAACAAAATGCTCATTATCTTTTGACACATTCTCATGGAGCTCATCTTTGATTTGGAAGGGAAAGAAAAGGGTAACTGCAAGTAAAAAACAGAACGAAAGTGAAGGTCTTGATATAACACATTGTTTACGAGACGTGGATTGACTTGTGCGGAAACTTGTTATAGTTTTGCAGACTATACATGCATATATATATATTAGGAGAAACGTTCCTTTCAGATATTTTCTCATCCTAAGCATATATCTAGAAAAATTTTTCCACGTCCTAAACAGATTTGTTGCTAACATTCTTACTTGCAGGCTCTTGCTCACTGTGAGAATAAGTTGAGTAATTTAGGCATCATCAGAATCAGTACCGATGACACTGCTGGTGCTGCGAAGGTTATGCATACAAGGTTTCTCTGTTACGTGAGAATATTCAGTAAACATCATTGGAGGCTAAACGTTTCCGACGTTTTTGCAGATGGTGGCCTCAACTGGCCTCGAAGACACTGGAGCTATTGCAAGTGCTCGAGCTGCAGAAATATACGGGCTTGACATTCTTTCTGACAAAATACAAGTAAGGCTTTTGCTTTCACATCTCCCTTCTTGGTCACCTGGATGGTATTTAGGAGAAAGAAAGGTTTTATTTGAGCTAAAAAATACTTGATGGGTCAGGATGTTCTCTTTCCCTTCCTATTCAAACTACCACTGCTAAATTTCATACTTACATTCAACGCTAGAATCTCACACATCCCTGTCTCCAGGATGAGGATGATAACATTACTCGTTTTCTGATTCTTGCAAGAGAACCCATCATTCCAGGAACTGACAGGCCATATAAGGTCCTCTCTCTCTCTCTCTCTCTCTCTCTGTCACATAATTAGGTTCTCGTACAATTTCTGAAGATATATATGTGACTCTTCTGTAGACAAGCGTTGTTTTCTCTTTAGAGGAAGGTTCCGGGGTACTATTCAAAGCCTTGTCAGTGTTTGCTATGAGGGAAATTAACTTGACAAAGGTAAAGACATGCAAAAATTCGATTTATCTATTTACTGTTTTGGTGTTTGGTCACTAAGTCAATGGGCTTTGATCATGTTTAGATAGAGAGTCGTCCGCTGAAGCAACGGCCACTACGAGTTGTTGATGACTTGAATGAAGGAACTGCCAAGTGAGTGACATTTCCTCTGTTACTAAAGTAAAACTGTCCAAGTGTATGTATTGCTTTACATATGTGTGCGCGCGTGCCCGTGTTTGTATTGAATTTTGCAAATTTGCTGGTCGATCCAGTGTATGCAATGACAACATGCTTTCCATTCTTCACGAATTGAATGAAATTTGATGTGGCAGGTATTTCGACTACCTCTTTTACATTGACTTTGAAGCTTCTATGGCGGAGCCTCGTGCTCAATATGCTTTGGCACATCTTCAGGTTAGTCTTTCATCTCATTCCCTCGGAAATGCAACTTTACTTTCCTGCTTTATCTTTTTCACCTTTATTCAGCAATTATAAGCGATCAGTTCTTGTTCTCTGTACAGCATTGCCAAACGATTTGGCTTTATGTAAACATTAGTTATGGTGTTAAAGGCCTCTAGTTTTAAAGGAGCACTCCTATTTAACCTCGTGGGGTTAAAACCTTGCTACTCACAAAACTATAAGTCCCAGTCCAAAAAAGTGCACTATATGTTAGACTGAGAGCCACTGTTTTATAAGTAGTTGGGTTTTAATCCGACGGGAATAAAAAAGATTTTTCTTTTTAAAGTGTCTTGTTTTGTTAGTGCCCAATATATGCTTTGACAAGTTACGGCAGGAGCCACAATCTTTTTCCTCACCACAACCAGTACTACATATTTCTGAGCGGATGTGACGAAGCTGATGACGATCTACTTGTTCTGCAGGAATTTGCTAGATTTCTTCGTGTCCTGGGCTCCTATCCAATGGACATAAATCCTTAGAAGTTACAAAGATTTGACATAAGTTCTGTCCCATATATCTTCTACATCGGCAAAAACATGCAAGATGATTTGCCTTCCTATGTTGTAAATATGAAATATATGATCTTTGTGTGGGCCAATACAACAAGAGAATAAATAAGCTTGGATGATTGATAAGTTTTCCAGCTAGGGAGCAGAAATTCCATTCAAAAGTGTTCTTGGTTTATTTTAAAATGTAAATCATTCTTTTTGTTCGTCGACTGAAGGCGCCGACGATATAACTGGGAGATTCTCAAGCTTACTTTCATGTAATCCGTGCACAGAAACATAGTTCAGTTCTCTTGTTCTTTCCTTCTTTTGTTCTGGATTTTTGCATGTGTAAGTTGGTGGTGACTATTTCTTCTCAGAATGAAACAATACAGAATGTGAAGCATTTACAAGTTACAAATGCAGTAAGAGTAGCTTTACATATTTAGAAATTTATTTCCAAGCACAGATCCAGAATTGACCTCGTCACTTGTAAAGCTGTATTGACTAGAATTTATTAGAGGAAGGTGCCATTTGTGTCTGATTATCCTTCATGTTGGTCAGAATTTAGTTGGCAGAAAAAAGTTACTTGGGAAAGCCCTGTTCTGAAGTCACGTCCGTAGCTCTACCAGAAGTCCAAAAGTAGTCTCGAGTTCAGATAGGTGAAAAGGAGAAAGCTTCATTTTCTGGCGTTGTGCCATTTTCTTGGTCAGAAAAAAGAGAGGAAAAAAGAAAGAGAGCTCTTTGTCTGCAAATCTGGTGTTCTGAAGCTTTGGGATGTATTCTCACAGAATAAGAGGAAAAACATTACTGGTTTTGATCGTCGGATGCTTTGTTCTCATACTTATTTTCTGATTCTATTTCGTTCTTTTTTATTGCGTTGTTGGACTGTGAACCAAAAAAAAAAAAAAATCCACGTTTGTTGACCTTGAAGAGTTTGTTCATCAGTAAGTGTTTGACGAATTGCCATAGAGGGTTCTGGTCCAACAGTTTTACGTGAGAATGGAGTCATTTTAGAGAATAGGGCGTAATGGGATCACATCATATCATATCTCCAGGCCATGCAATTACATACATGGGGATTAACGCAAACATCAATTCCCCACAAAAGTTACACAAGGTACCGCACAACACAAGAAGCCAACCCACCCTGAAAGAAGAGCGCCTACAAACTGGCAACCATAATAAAAGAGTCATATACTGGTTGCTGGAGGACTAGACGCTTATTTATAGAAGATAATGTCCAAGTGCTTAATACATCCTTAAGATCCTAACATTATGCAGTTAATCTTCCTTGCTGAGTTCCTTGAGGAAATCTTCATTGTCAACCAAGACCTACAAGTGCAGAACAAAATAACCATAAGCTGGATTCAAGAAAAATTGAGCGCACCCTTGATACAATGTTAAAGTCAGCATTATTTCAATAATTAAAACTCTTTTACACACTCAATGCATAAATGGAGGCATATAAAACAGAGTCTAGACTTCCATGTAAGACGTCACCCTAACAAGGTATCCAATCCTTGTACTAATTACCATTGACATTTTCAATTTTCTGAAGTAGCAGTGGATCCTTAACATTTATCCTCAAAGACTTGGATAGTTATTAGTTTGTTGAGATAACAATGCTAGTTGTGCTCAAGATTTGAACCTAAAATCTCCCCTTTAGCCCACCCCACTCCAGCACCAGTTGGTGAGTTTGCTGGTTATTAGTGGTATATTCTATATTGGTTTAGTTATCTTATTGTTTGAATATTTATGTAACTCGTGTCTTGAGTACTAGCACAAATCAAAATCGAACAGATGAATTAAGACATTAAGCTTTTGAGGACTTTAGTGAAGACTCACAGTTTTCCAGCCATCTGGATCAAGAAACGAGACAATCTTGGTGTTAATTCCTGGAATTGGTCCAGGTTGTCGAGTAATCTTTCCTCCAAGCTCTTGTGTAACCAGGTTTAGAACCTCACCACTTTTGTATACATCGTTGGTGCCAATGGCGACCTGGTATGGATAACAGAATAATCATGTTAAGGGAATTCTTTCCATAACGAGGATAAAAGGAAAAAGAAGCTCAGACATAAACTGTATTCGGTGACCTGTGCATATGCATTTCCTTTGGTATATTCAGTCACACCGTAATTGTAAGTCAACTCCAGAACAGTTGTCTTCTCTTCTTCTGCATACCCCAACATGGCAATGGTGTACTGCATAGTGCATAAAACAAAACAGGGAAGAATCCATAAGTTGAACGTGGCGTAAGGTGACTTAGATCCTATCTATCCTGCTAAACATGATGCTTATTGCTTATAATCATATAACAGACCTTGTACTCGGGCCTATCAGTCCTCTTCACTACGCACATTCCCAAAGCCTGCACAAAGCAAAAGAATCTGTTGGTCATATCTATTATCCCAACAAAAACAAAATAAGAGCAAAGAACCTCATAAGTTGGTAGTTCACACTTTTTTTCACTCCGTTCATTCGTTCTCTAGGGATGATTGCTATTAAAATAACTTGTTAGATTTTGCAACTATTTCTTTCCTTTTTCCGCTTTCTTTTTCTGAAGGGGATGCCAACCATATTCCTTCGGATGTTAGCAACGGCAATTCCCTACAGCAGCTTTGTCTGACTAGCAAAGGGGACAATATATCAAAAAACAAATAAAGCCTACACCTTTTCGTAAAACTTGATAGAGCGCTCCAAATCACCAACACGAAGCATTACTTGACAAAGTGGTTCAGGAGTTGATTCCCGTTGAATAAGCTCAAAAGTGTAACCATCAGGGTCCTTCACAAATGCAATGACAGTCTTTCCACCTTTTACAGGACCAGGCTCCCTGGTGACATTTCCGCCCTTGGCCCTGATGTTTTCGACCAGTTGGTAAACCTAGAGTTCAATGGGAATCAAAGTTTATTACATCACCATGAAAAGACTAAATACCAAAACTTTGTAATGTGTAAAATGACTTACATCTGGAGTTGCTATAGCAAAATGTCCAAACCCAGTTCCAATATCATATGAAGTCACGCCATAATCTGTGATCAGCAACCAAATAATCCCCTTAGAAAGCATATCATTGAGATACATCAACATTCATGAAAAAGGAATAGACAAAAATCTTGGTCTCTACAATCTGGATTTAGAGAAGTATATCCAAGAATCGATTAAAAAGTTAACGAAGTTACTATAGGAGTATAGCTTTTTCTTCATGTTCCCTATCATATAATAAATTCAAAAATATGCACACCGTCTAAATTAATAAAATAAAGAAGTAGCCAATTCATAAACAATTTGTCTGGATCAAAATAAGGCCCATAGAAATTGTTTTAAAAGCATTGCAAAGAACCGTGAACATAAAAGATCACTGTATCAAGAATCGCAGTATCAAGAATCTCATTCACTTCACAGCTCAATATATAAATCAAGAAAAGATACAAAAAATAAAAATAAAAACGAAAAGATGAGATGACATAAAGTTATAAGCAGCATTACTGTATGTTAATTCAACAACAAAGTGAGATTCCTCCGGGCCAAACCCAAGAAAGGCATTCGAGTATTTCTCCTCCGGAACATCTCTTTTCCTCAACAGCTTCATCCCAAAAGCTTCGGTATAAAACCTGAGAGCACAGAGAGGAAAAAAAAAAAAAGATACGATCAAAATCGGAAATAAATCATGACAAATTCGATAACATCATTTGACAAGAGAAGAGCTTTTACTTGATGGTGCGATCAAGATCACCGACGCGATAAACCACATGAAGGAATCGGCGATTGTCCTTTTTCGGCCATTCCAACAATTCAGCGTTCGGAGCAACCGCTGTTGAAGCTGCTTCAGCCTCCGCCATATCCTTTAACAATCGCTACAAAACTTCTTGCGTTCTACATCAATACACAATTGAAAATTCACGACAAAATAAGTATACATATATACAAATATATATATATATATATATATATATAATCTGATCAGAATCAAAATTCCAATACTAGTTATCGCCATCACAAGTTTCACATTATTAATTAAGAAATGCAAAAACATCAAAAAGGTGCCTGATTTAGGGAAAATGCGTTAATGTAAGAAGATCGAATGATAGTAATTTTAGTCTCATATTCCAAATTACCAGAGAGAAAGGCAGAGAAAGCTTACCAAAGAGAGAGGAGTCGACTGTAGATGGAAATTGGAACGCCCTAGAAACCCCCGTGACAGTCACTGAAATTGGACCAACTTATATAAAATATCCGGCTGTAATGCTTGCGACTGCGAAAGTGACCGGCCTGTTACTGGTGTCTTTGACGGACAAGTGTAAGTGTGCCTTTTGTGTATTTGGTTAATGGATCGCCTGTTCCTGACCTTCTTTCCGGGCTCTATTCAGACGGGAAAAAAAAAATTACGGTCAAATTGCATTTTTATCCTTGATTAAGGTTTAAAATTGAATTGTCTAGCTTAAGTTTCATTTGTATTTACTGGGTAATCCGGTCTTTATATGGGGTTATGACTATGTGGACTGATATTCAAGGACGTTTCTAGGAATGAATCATGCCACTTGCGACACGACTAATGAAAAACCCGGTTAAATCATGCAATATATATATATATATATATATATGTACATTTTTTTTTTGGGTGGGTGGTGATGAGGTGGATAGAGAGATATCTTCTTGCATTTGTTCAGTGGAATCGAATCCGAAATTGGGATTTGAGTATAGTTGTGGACTTAAATCAGTGTTTGGTGCAACCACAATTGGAATCTCAAATAAGAGTTTTTTTGTTTTATATTTGATTGAGATGATTTTTTTTCGTTGTGTTCATGTTGAAGAAATGAATAAATCAATATCTATTTATATATTTAAATATATCATAAATATTAAGATTTTGTTAAATTTATTAGTAAATAAAATAATTTTTTTACTGTTTATTCAAACATAAATTGAGATTAACATTTTAAATATATATTTAAATGTCAATTTAAATAATAATTTAAATCATAAAATTTAAATCTATAATTATTTAGTCATTAGTGGTTGTATTTTTTTAATTGAATGCAATTTTCCTTTTTAAGAAAATGATTTTACATCTTGATATTTGGCAAGAGTCACCTAAGAAAGAGATTACATGTTCTCATAAAATTGAAAATTATATTTTTCTACATATTTAACAGTTAAAAACCATGTACACACCTTTTTACTTTTTCAGTGGCACCCCAAGAAATCTCCAAGTAAAAGATACACTTCAGTGGGAAGAATCGTTATTTGGTAAAAGTTGTGGTTGGCAATGGGCCTTGTTATAATCAGTGAGACTTTTAAGTCAGGCGTTTTGAATGATTCCTGGTGGAGTTATTGGAATAAATTGACGGGTAACATTATACATCCTGATTGAGTTGTGACCCGACCCTCTCAATAGGTGGGCCTTATCAAGGAAAACAAAAAGTTTTCCTAAATTGACAGATTAGAAACGTTTTGATGGTTTCCACACGTTCATGTGTTGTCTTACTCCTAGGTGAGTGGGTGCACACGTTTGTGATTTTAGCTTTAGCTTCAGCTTCTAACATCACTACCCCTGCTCAGCTACACGAGAAAAGTGTGTCAAAAACAGTAATAAATTTCATAAATTTTCTTCCCAGTTGACCATGTGGACCTTTTGAATCAAAGTTTAGAGTTTAAAGAGGAAAAAGCCCACTATTGACCAATCCCTAATTAGGGAAAAAGCCATTTCCAAAGTAGGAATATCTGCTACTATGTTAATTGGAAAAATTATAGCCAATAATATCCTATTTTTCAGACTCTATTGTATTAAATAGTAGATTTATTAAAATTAATTATATTGTTTAGAATATTTGGGAATATCAATTTTTTATTTACATAATACTTATTAATTTTTTTTTATTTATATAATAAAAAATTATAATATAAAACTCTCGCATGTTGAACTAGAAGTCATGTGTTGATGATGCATCCTTCAAGGTCCTACTATTGATAATTTTTTTTTTTCAGTAGAAAAGAGGAGAAATAGTTTAAACATTCACGGAGGTCGATCTTTAATTTAAACCAGATGTCGTTTCTACAAAGGACGATGATAATTCGCTCTCTATAATAAACAAATAAGAACGACTCTGCACCTTTTTTTGCTCTGAAGAACGACTCCGTACTTAACAAGACAAACTACACGTCGTTTGTTTCATGTAAAGTATGTAAAAGATTTCAATTTTCTTTGACAACGGGCGGCAATTCGAATGGCGAAAATTAGCGGCAGTTTATGGTCTTAATTTCTGTTTTTCTAAGTGAAATGTGAAAGAAGAAAAATAAGAGTCGTTTCATAAGCGTAACAAACAAACTACATGTCATTATGTTTGTTGATATAATTCCAAAACGACAACGAGCAGAGCAGTGGTAATACACTTTCTTGAAGAGTGTCGTTTAGTTTTAACACATTGTCATTCAACTTTTAGACTAGACAAGACATGTCGTATTATTGACTGCTAAAATACAAATTAATTTATAAAGACGATAAGTTTGTTAGCGTGTAGCCTTGAAACATGTTAATTTCAAAAACCGGCGCTGGTTTGTATCAGACTTTTCACAGTTTTTAAGCATGTAAAGGGTCATTTCATATATAAACAACATGCTTTGATTAGTATTTTATTATCTTACAGCAGAACATGGCCCGTTGGTTCAAACTCATCAGTTGACACAGTCTATAGTGTAAAGCTCTCTGCAATGATAGAGTGTAAAGCAAAAGGTAACTTTACATGTTATGATGCTTGAATTCATTTTGTTGAAAAATTTGTGAACAAGAAGGGGCTAAGAATTTCTAAAAAAAACTATGTTTGAGACGTGTATGAATACCTTGTTTAAAATTTTTATTTGCCTACACTTCTCAAAGTTTACTAACAAGTTTTTATGGCGAATTAACCTCAAAATACAACAAACACTTAAACACAATATCTAACAATAATATGGTATTCCATAACAATATCTGAATTCTATAATAATTCTAGAGATTAAGCAAAAACAGGGGTAGATACAACCTTTCTTAAAGGTACCTTTTTATTTGTAAATGTATTTCTTTAATTGTAAATGTATCTATTCAAGTATCAATACATCGCTAATAGATGTTCACGTTTATATAAAAATATACAACCAATGAGTACACTGGTTCGAAACAACTCAAAAAACACAAAATCTCATCACATATTAGCTCGAGAGATCACCACATCACTAGGTTTTTTGGAACTATTTTTGCGAGTGGTAACTCAATGAGTGCCTAGGCGATAGCTAGTGGGCACATAGGTGCTCTGGGCATAGCTCCTAAGCACTATCCATTTTGTTGTGGCACTTTAATTTTAAGCCACACGACGCTAGGTGTTGGTGTTAAATACATATAAAAAGATGTATTTACATATTCTTTGATAGGTCTAATGATCTTGTAACATATGAAATACATATTACAATTTCTTTAGTACAATTTTCTAGTTTAAATTGATTTGTCAAACACGCTGTTAACCAAATTGCGAGAAAACAGGAATCTTTTAAACTATTTTAAACTTTAAAAACGTTGAACGTGAGATAAACAAATTGATAAAATCATGACACCAATCTGTCATCCTTTGTATACATCGAAAAAAATAAAAGTGCCGCAATTAGACGACAAGAAGTTTACTGGGATGAAACTCAATGCTTTATTTATTTATTTTAATGGGCAATTTAGAAAAACTCCAAGCTGTCGCTACTCGTTGGCCATACAAACTCTCCTTCTACTTTAAAATAGTTGATCTGGTAGCCACTGCATAACAATCACAAGAGCAAAAGCTTCTGTTAGCAGATATTTTCCATCACTAAGATTAAAAGAATATTCGTTTGAAGGTACTATAATTATAAGAGCCATAGATATGGAATTTTATTTCCATTAAGGCTTGTTCGTATACCGTATTATATTATCTTGCATTATATTATATTTTTTTAATATAGTATAATATAATACAATACAATACGATGTGTCAAACATGAGTCTTATAAATTAAATTGACTTATTATTATCATTGATGTTCACCTTCTAACACCATAATGTGTTCTCCAATGGTTGTTTGATCCCTTGAACAAGGATGTTCTTGATCTTTTAAAGTGAAAAATTATCATCATGTGATATTGAAAAAAATTATTGGTCCAAATAATACTATTAGTACAGTAATGTATTTGCTAATGGTATATGACCTCACACGTCAATCTTTGCTATTATACTAGCAAGATATAGTTCTCAAAGACATTGAAAATATGTCAAACAAGTATTTCATTTTCATTGTGAAACATTTAATATGGATATTAAAATTGATTGGATATTGAATATTTTTCAATCCATATAAAAGCATGATTACACGCATACTACTTGTTTACATATGATGGTATTACTATATCTTGGCAATATATAAGGCAAACTATTGTCGTTGCATTTTTGAATTATGTTGAAATGTTGGCAATTTATGAGATTGTCATCTTATGTGCATTATTTTGTTGAGATTTACACTCTAATATATCCAAACAACATGTGACCTTTTATTTAACAAAGAAAGTCCGACGGATTTATACGGGGAGAATGTAAAGTTTATCGCCTAAGTTAAGAAGACATAATAAATCAAGTTTCCTAACAGTTCTTTTTCATGCACAAGCTCCTACAGGATGGCATTCATCGAATTTGTTCAAGTGACAACTTGAAAAAATTATATAAAGATACTTCCTATAACTACATTTGAGAAATTACTATGCAAGATTAGAATGTGTCGACTCAAAGATCTTTGCATTTGATTTTGTTGAAGAAGACATGTTGACATGAGGGGGAGGTTATTGGTTACTGTACTCTTTTTTCCACTGCATAGGTTTTGTCCCATCGGATTTTCCTAGCAAGGTTTTTAACGAGGCAGTTTTAAGCTAAATCTTAAGATTATAATGCACTCTTTTTTCCTTCACTATGATTTTTTCCCACAGGGTTTTTCCTGGTAAAATGGTGAACATCCAAGGGGGAGTGTTAGGAATAAATTAGTTTAATAGTGTGGATGTTCATATTCCTAACACCCTCATGAATTGCATTATTTCCACCTTAATGATCATTAGTGTTGGTATTTTATAACTTTCATCACCTCCTAATTACCACTCTATTTATATTATTTTGTTGTTGTAACTCTTGTCTTTTGGTCTCTCCTACTTTATGATCTTTGGCCTATATATATGGCCTTTGAGAGCTTATATTTGGATATAAGATGAGATGATAAATAACAAAAATTGTTTCTCTTTATTTTTTTTGTCTCTCTCTATTTTATTCTTTGTAAGTGATCGGCTAGAATTTATTTGAAGGAAAGTATAATCAATATATGTCTCATTACTTTGTCATAGAGCTCAATGGAACAATCGAAACAGGAACACAAAAGCATTACATGATTGAGTGTCTGATAAATTGCTTGAATCTCCTTGAGATATTCATTTTTCACAATTATATATTGGCACCCAAAAGGTTTGAACCATCTATTCGAAATAAAGTTGGTTTACTTAAAGATGTTGCCAACTGCGGTCCGAATGTTTTGGACTAGTTTGTGGGCTTGGAATCTCCATATACGAAAATACTTGATTCATAATGTCAGGGCAAAAAACTTGATAGTTGAAGCTTAACTTGGCTTTACATCGGTAATATGTATAGAACCATCATTTATTAATAATAATAATAATAGGAGAGAGAGAAGAAAGGACAACAATACTTTTTTTTTTTTTCATACTAAGGACAACAATATATACTTGAAAGGGCAATAAAAGCATTGCTCATGCAGATTCGTGGTCGAATTTTATTTTATTTTTTTATGATTACATAAAATTCACAACTCTATGTTTTATTAATTTCGACTACATTGGAAACATAAAACGACACATACATATATATGATCCAGAATTAAATATCTTCGTATTTTCCATTCAATGGCTTGAGTTTGTATTCCAAGAAATAAACCCATGGTATTATTAGGCTTTTGATTTTTTCAAGGAAAAATAATAATGGAAAAAATCTCGTTTATAGGAGCAACAACTTACTACATAGGAATTCTGTTTGAGGGCAAAAGATATATTTTTTAAATTTATTTTAGTTCTAACAAACACCATGAACGCTTGAAATTTAGGGAAGGTCGTTAGTGCAGAGTTAATAGGCTTCAATATCAAAAAGTAGAATAATCTAAAGAAAAAGCAATTATATTTAGTAAGTTTTCATAAATTAAAATCTTTCAAATTCAATCTCCATCAACATAACAGGGTATTCATTGCTTATTTATAGATTTTTTTTTTCGTTTCCAACTGTTAGTGTTCTATTTTGGAACTTAATTTGTTTACGTTCTTCAGCCCAACAACATAAAGGACAATTCAACCAAAAAAACAAATCTCATTAAATATCTTATCACCATCTTGGAAACTTGTCACGCCCCGGAGTACGGGAGGTGACGTGGCGGAATATTTAGATTAATTAAAAGAGAGTTTAATTGAAATTAAGGGTTTAAAAATCCAATTAAGCAAGAAATAAAGAGATTTTTCCACCACATTTGATAAAGAATTTAAAATCATTAAACAAATAACAATAATTGAATAAAAATCGCGAATATGGGTTCCACAACCCACAACTTGTGCACACACATGGATCTGACAATATCACAAATACAATTACAGTCCAAGTACAAATAAAGTTAAGTCTTACATGCCTTGTTTAATAAGTACAGAATGTAAATAAATTCTCCTATTGCTCCTGAGTTCGGTCCGAAGAATCTTCTCCAAACCTAAATGGGAAACCACCTAGAAGGGGGGATTTAAAAACAGATAAAACGTGAACGAAAGGCTCAGTAGGACTATGTTTTATAAAATAGTCTTATACAAAGAAACATAACATTATCAGGAGTTATACAAAAAGGGAACTTGAATAAATAAATAAATAAATTGAGTAGAACCGTTCTGACACAGAACAGTCTACTCGTCAAATCAAAACACCAGTTTACTTTTACCTAGGCAAACCATGAAATCACCACCGTAGTGGCCCAGCTGGGTTTCGGGACCTGCCCCCAAGGTCGATCACGACCCGATCTCTGATATGGCATCATGCCCATGTGTTTATTATCATTATCATTCAAAACCCAATTACCGAGTGTTGTCAATTACATTCATTATGAAATTCATTTCATGTCACGGTATATAAAAATATAACCGATAAAACCATTTTCAAACAACCGTTGAAAACATTTTGATAGAAATCATTTTCAAAGCCAAATCATTTCAAAACCAGGCTACCAAAGAAATAGGATAGAAGTCCTACCTCAGTACTCGTGCCGGTACCCCACACCGTAATCCCGATCCGCTATACGTTAGCTCCACGGAACCACGAACAATCCTAGATACAAACTAAGTCGATCAATATCTAGTTCGAAACATTCTATGTTACTAAATCATTTCATGATGTCCTAGTGTGCCATTTGTATCATTAAAATCATCCTATAAGGTTGGGATTTAAATCAGGGTTCAAAACAATGAAATCGGGTAAAAATCACAAAATTTTCCATGCCTCGGTCGGCCTGCCGGACGCCCTGCTTCGGCCTGCCGAACTGCACAGTTCGGCCTGCCGGAAACAAGGTTCGGCCTGCTGAACATTTCCCAAGATTCGGCCTGCCGGTCGGAAGAACACCGGCCTGCCGATCATCACTCCGGCCTGCCGAACATGAACTTCGGCCTGCCAAACTGGGAAGATCCAGAAATCCCAGCCACGGGTTTCTCGATCCCCAAAATCCAAATCTTGTTTCTAACCTGTTTTTCTCAAATCCCAGGCATGAAAAACAACTATAATTGATAGAAAAACATTCTAGAACATGTTTGGAATCATTTAAACAACATTTAAACTCAAAATCCTCAAAAATCCGAAAATGAGAAAAAGAGGAGAAAAATGAAAATCTTGAATCCAATCCATTTTTCTTCAATCTAGGTTTAGATTCTAGTTGTTCTAAGCTCATTTAACACAAATCCACGGTTTTCTAAGCCAAAACAAACTTAGATTTCAAAAACACGCAAAATCAAAAATTTTGTAAAAAGTTTAGAAATTTCGAATCTAACCTCGAATCGAAGCTTCAATCCGCGTTCTCGGTCGCCGAATCACGTCCCCGAGCTTCCTCCTTGCTGTTCCGAAGCTTGGATTCGAATGGAAATCAAAATTTTTTTGAAAGAGATTGAGAGAGAGAGGGAGCTGCCAAGAGAGAGAGAAGAGAGAGAAAGTTGAAACGTGAGTGAGGAGAGAGAGAGAGAAAAGAGAAATAAATAGAGAAAATCGGTGGGCGGTTTTACTGTGCGAAAACCATGTGCCGCCCACGGTTTTGCAAAACGGAGTATTTTTAACATTTTACAAATTGTTGTGTTTTAAAACTCAAAACATCATTTTAAATCAACAAGAAATCTTTTGAACACATCAATTTAACAAAACAACCAAAAACTAAAAATCCAACCAAATAATCTAATTAAAGTTAAAACTTTAATTATGGCACACTAATTCATCATTTACATTACATTAATGTTAAATAAATTTCGGGACGTTACAGCTCTCTACCCCTAAAAGAAATTTCGTCCTCGAAATTTACAACTCATCTCAAAAACAAAACAAATGCGGATATGACTCCCGCATACCCGACTCTAATTCCCAAGTGGCTTCATCAACCCCGTGATGCTGCCACACGACCTTTACCAACGGTATCTCACGACGACGCAAGCTAATCACTTTCCGGTCGATGATCCGAATCGGCACTTCTTCGTACGTCGTATCCTCCTGAACCTGCACATCGCGAAACGAAACTATCTTATCCTGCTCAGGTGGACACTTCCTAAGCATCGACACATGAAACACATCGTGCACATGAGAAAGTTCGGGCGAAAGATCAAGCCGATAAGCGACCACACCAACACGCTGAGTGATCTCGAACGGCCCAATATACCTCGGCGCGAGCTTCCCACTCACTCCGAACCGCATAGTTCCCTTACGAGGTGACACCCTCAAGAGAACAAAATCTCCAACCGCGAACTCTAAGGGTCTACGTCTCCTATCTGCGTAGCTCTTCTGCCGACTCTGAGCTGCTCTCAATCGATCCCGAATCACCGCGACTTTCTCGTTGCTGTCACGAATCTCATCCGGCCCAAGAATAACTCTATCTTCCGGCTCGGCCCAACACACAGGTGACCGACACGGTCGCCCATACAACGCCTCAAATGGTGCCATACCGATACTCGCCTGATAACTGTTGTTGTACGCGAACTCCGCCAAATGCAAATATTGCTTCCAATTCCCGCCGAAGTCCAACGCACAAGCACGCAACATATCCTCGAGAACCTGAATAACCCTCTCAGACTGCCCATCAGTCTGAGGATGAAACGTCGTACTGAAGTTCAAATCCGTACCCAAAGCCTCCTGAAAACTCCTCCAGTACTTAACATTAAACCTGGTGTCTCGATCAGAGGTGATGGACAAAGGAACTCCATGCAACCTCACAATGTTCTGCATATACAACTCCCCGAGAATCTTCCTGGAACACGTCGACCTAAACAGAATGAAATGCGCCGATTTTGTCAACCTGTCGACCACAACCCAAACTGCATCGTGTCGCTGCTCCGTCCTCGGCAAACCTGTGAGGAAATCCATCGTCACATGCTCCCATTTCCACCCTGGAATAGGAAGCGGCTGAAGCTGACCTGCAGGCTTCTGATGCTCGGCTTTCACCTGAAGACACGTCGAACACTTGGCCACGTACTCGCGAACATCTTTCTTCATGCCTCTCCACCAATAGTGCCTCTTCAAATCATGATACATCTTGGTGCTCCCCGGATGAATAGCAAACTGAGACCTATGAGCTTCATCTAGAACGGCTTTCGTCACCTCGGCGATAACTGGAACTGCAAGACGCTCCCGAAAGTACAACGATCCATCTGTATGCACACTCCATTCCTCGAACTGCTCCCCGTTCTGAATCCGCGACCAAATCCCCTGCAAATGTCGATCCTGCCACTGACCTTGCTTCACCATCCGAACAAGAGCTGGAGTCGCTTCCACATGATACAACAAAACTCGATCACCGTCTTCATGATATTGTAGCCGATACTCACTCACTGTCGCATCCCTACTCCAGTCCTCAAAAATCAAACAAGCGAGAATCCCTGAAGACTTCCTGCTAAGCGCGTCCGCTACCACATTAGCTTTTCCGGGATGATACTGCAACGCGAAATCATAATCCTCCATGTACTCCACCCATCTGCGCTGCCTCAAATTGAGATCCCTCTGAGTGAACAAATGCCTCAAACTCTTATGATCGGAGAAGACCTGAAACGATGCTCCATACAAGTAACATCTCCAAATCTTCAGCGCGTAGATCACCGCTGCAAGCTCTAAATCGTGAGTAGGATAATTTCGCTCGTGAGGTCGTAGCTGTCTCGATCCGTACGCAACTACACGTCCATGCTGCATCAACACGCATCCAAGTCCGCGCCCTGAAGCATCAGCATAAACCTCATACGGCTCGTCACTACTAGGAATAACTAATACTGGAGCTGAAGTCAACCGGTTCTTCAATTCCTGAAAAGCAGACTCACAGTCTTCATCCCACTCAAACCTGACGTTTTTCCTGATCAACCTCGTCAACGGAGCTGCAATCTTCGAAAAGTCCTTTACAAATTTCCGGTAATATCCAGCAAGACCTAAGAAGCTGCGAATCTCCGCTACATTCCTTGGTCGTTCCCACTCCAATATAGCTTCAATCTTGGACGGATCCACTGAAATACCATGCTCCGAGATGACATGACCCAGAAACTTGACCTCAGTCAACCAGAACTCACATTTTTCCCTCTTAGCATACAACTGGTGCTCCCGCAGAGTCTGAAGCACGATCCGAAGATGCTGCTCATGCTCCTCCCATGTCTTAGAATACACAAGAATATCATCGATGAACACGATCACAAACTGATCCAGATACGGCCTAAATATCCTGTTCATCAAATCCATAAAAGCTGCTGGAGCATTCGTCAACCCAAAAGACATAACCAGAAACTCGAAGTGCCCATACCGAGTCCTAAAAGCTGTCTTGGGAATATCCTCTTCCTTGATTCTGAGCTGATGATAACCTGACCGCAAATCAATCTTCGAGAAGTATCGCGAACCTCCCAACTGATCAAATAGCTCGTCAATCCTAGGCAAGGGATACTTGTTCTTCACCGTAACACGATTCAGCTGCCGATAATCCACACATAACCTGAGAGTCCCATCGTGCTTCTTAGCGAACAAAACTGGTGCTCCCCACGGAGATGTGCTATTCCGAATATATCCTTTATCAGCAAGCTCCTGAAGTTGCTTCCTCAATTCCTTCATTTCTGCCGGCGCCATCCGATAAGGTGCCATAGAAATCGGTGATGTCCCTGGAAACAACTCGATACCGAACTCAATCTCCCGATGCGGTGGTAACCCTGATAACTCGTCGGGGAAAACATCCTCGAACTCACCAACCACCGGAATCGCTACACTACTACTCGAAACATAGGGCTCGCAATCTAGATTGGCAAGAAAAGCAAAACAATCTAGATTCCTTCGCCCTCCTAAACACGACTTCATGAGACGCTCACTCATTAGCCAATCACCACCACCCTGGTAAGTGATTACCGTCCCCCTATCAGACACTAGGGTCACTTTTCTAAGTTGGCAGTCCACAACTGCACTATACCTGGACAACCAGTCCATCCTTAAAATCACATCATAGGAACTCATGGGGAGTACAATCAAATCACTTTTCAAAATCTCATCCCCAATCTTTATTTTACATGATTGACACATACAATTCACACACACCCGCCCCAAGGGAGAAGTTATAACTAGGGGTTCCTTAAACTCTTCTACTTCTAATCCCAAGGCATGTACAAAGGAACTCGAAATGAGAGAATGAGAGGCACCGGTATCAAATAAAACGCGAGCTAGAGATCTAGAAACCAAAATCATACCATCGACAACCGCGTTACCAGTCTGAGAATCTGACCCTCCAGATGCCATTGCATGAACCTGCACTGGCGCCTTCCCTTTTCCTCTACCGACATTGTTGGGTCCTGCATTACTCGGCCGATACTGCTGAGATGGAGATGACTGCACACTACCTGTACTCGGCGCTCTATACTGAGGAACACTGCGCTGAAAATACTGCGGCTGCTGTCCCCGTGCCGGATATGAGAATTGCTGAGGAGAAAACTGCGGATACTGCAACTGCGGGTACTGCGGAGGCGGAGGTAGGGTCTGAGGCTGAGGCTGAGATGAACGACTGGCATCCTCCCCGGTCTGCGATCCAAGACGAGCACTCCTGATCGGGCAATTCCTCTTGATGTGTCCGGGCTGCTGACAGAAATGACAATGAAAGCTGTAGGGATTGCTGCGCCCGCTGCCAGACGAACTGCTACTGCCACTGGTCGCACCGCCTTGCTTGCCTTTCCCCGGAGCTGGACGACTACTGGTGCTCTTCCTGCCACTCCTCTGCGGTCCTCCTGAAGCCTTGGCTCGGTCCTCACAATACTGCACGTAATCATTCTCCACGGAGATCGCCGACGACACAAGCTCTCCGAAACCCCTAAGCCGTAGAGCAACCAACTGCCACCGAATAGGAGCCTTGAGTCCTTCCTGAAACTTGATGTATTTCTCACGCTCCGATGCCACAGCTGATGGAGCAAACCTAGCCAACTCGCTAAACTTTGCCTCATACTCCCGAACTGAAAGATCACCCTGCTGCAGTCTATAAAACTCAGCTGCCTTCTGATCTCTATATCCCTGCGGAAAATACCGATCATAGAACAGATCCTCGAACTTGTCCCAACCGATATCGCCACCGCGCTCCAGACGCTTAGTTTGTTTCCACCAGGTGTTAGCGCCACCCTCGAGCTTATATGCCGCAAACTCCACACGATACTCCTCAGGCACACCAAGGGTATCAAGATGCTTCAAGATCGAATCCAACCAATACTCTGCTAACTGCGGATCCCCATTGCCATCAAAAGTCGGAATAGACGCCCGCTGAAATTCCTTAAAGAAAGCATGCCGACTACCAACACTGGAGTCTTCCGGTCTAGTCCTGGCTGCCATCTGCCGGAAAGCCGCAATCATAGACCTCATCAGGCCCTCATCATTCCCGAACTCGGCGTCAGCTGTCGAACGACGTCTAGGTGCCATTCTCTCACTTCTGAAAACAAAATTTGGACTGTCAGAGGTATTTCATTGTCAAACCTATGTGTGCACAATTCCCAAGGTTCATAACCTTGAGCTCTGATACCATTCTGTCACGCCCTGGAGTACGGGAGGTGACGTGGCGGAATATTTAGATTAATTAAAAGAGAGTTTAATTGAAATTAAGGGTTTAAAAATCCAATTAAGCAAGAAATAAAGAGATTTTTCCACCACATTTGATAAAGAATTTAAAATCATTAAACAAATAACAATAATTGAATAAAAACCGCGAATATGGGTTCCACAACCCACAACTTGTGCACACACATGGATCTGACAATATCACAAATACAATTACAGTCCAAGTACAAATAAAGTTAAGTCTTACATGCCTTGTTTAATAATACAGAATGTAAATAAATTCTCCTATTGCTCCTGAGTTCGGTCCGAAGAATCTTCTCCAAACCTAAATGGGAAACCACCTAGAAGGGGGGATTTAAAAACAGATAAAACGTGAGCGAAAGGCTCAGTAGGACTATGTTTTATAAAATAGTCTTATACAAAGAAACATAACATTATCAGGAGTTATACAAAAAGGGAACTTGAATAAATAAATAAATAAATTGAGTAGAACCGTTCTGACACAGAACAGTCTACTCGTCAAATCAAAACACCAGTTTACTTTTACCTAGGCAAACCATGAAATCACCACCGTAGTGGCCCAGCTGGGTTTCGGGACCTGCCCCCAAGGTCGATCACGACCCGATCTCTGATATGGCATCATGCCCATGTGTTTATTATCATTATCATTCAAAACCCAATTACCGAGTGTTGTCAATTACATTCATTATGAAATTCATTTCATGTCACGGTATATAAAAATATAACCGATAAAACCATTTTCAAACAACCGTTGAAAACATTTTGATAGAAATCATTTTCAAAGCCAAATCATTTCAAAACCAGGCTACCAAAGAAATAGGATAGAAGTCCTACCTCAGTACTCGTGCCGGTACCCCACACCGTTATCCCGATCCGCTATACGTTAGCTCCACGGAACCACGAACAATCCTAGATACAAACTAAGTCGATCAATATCTAGTTCGAAACATTCTATGTTACTAAATCATTTCATGATGTCCTAGTGTGCCATTTGTATCATTAAAATCATCCTATAAGGTTGGGATTTAAATCAGGGTTCAAAACAATGAAATCGGGTAAAAATCACAAAATTTTCCATGCCTCGGTCGGCCTGCCGGACGCCCTGCTTCGGCCTGCCGAACTGCACAGTTCGGCCTGCCGGAAGAAAAGTTTGGCCTGCCGAACATTTCCCCAGATTCGGCCTGCCGGTCGGAAGAACACCGGCCTGCCGATCATCACTCCGGCCTGCCGAACATGAACTTCGGCCTGCCGAACTGGGAAGATCCAGAAATCCCAGCCACGGGTTTCTCGATCCCCAAAATCCAAATCTTGTTTCTAACCTGTTTTTCTCAAATCCCAGGCATGAAAAACAACTATAATTGATAGAAAAACATTCTAGAACATGTTTGGAATCATTTAAACAACATTTAAACTCAAAATCCTCAAAAATCCGAAAATGAGAAAAAGAGGAGAAAAATGAAAATCTTGAATCCAATCCGTTTTTCTTCAATCTAGGTTTAGATTCTAGTTGTTCTAAGCTCATTTAACACAAATCCACGGTTTTCTAAGCTAAAACAAACTTAGATTTCAAAAAACACACAAAATCGAAAATTTTGTAAAAAGTTTAGAAATTTCGAATCTAACCTCGAATCGAAGCTTCAATCCGCGTTCTCGGTCGCCGAATCACGTCCCCGAGCTTCCTCCTTGCTGTTCCGAAGCTTGGATTCGAATGGAAATCAAAATTTTTTTGAAAGAGATTGAGAGAGAGAGAAGGAGCCGCCGAGAGAGAGAGAAGAGAGAGAGAGAGAGTTGAAACGTGAGTGAGGAGAGAGAGAGAGAAAAGAGAAATAAATAGAGAAAATCGGTGGGCGGTTTTACTGTGCGAAAACCATGTGCCGCCCACGGTTTTGTAAAACGGAGTATTTTTAACATTTTACAAATTTTTGTGTTTTAAAACTCAAAACATCATTTTAAATCAACAAGAAATCTTTTGAACACATCAATTTAACAAAACAACCAAAAACTAAAAATCCAACCAAACAATCTAATTAAAGTTAAAACTTTAATTATGGCACACTAATTCATCATTTACATTACATTAATATTAAATAAATTTCGGGACGTTACAAAACTAATCGTAATTGATAAATTGCACGTATTAGGATAAATTGCACGATGATTAACCTTTTTCTAAAAATTTCATTTACTTCCCCATTAGTCTCGTTTGATCCTTCGTTATATTTTGCCTTTCACTTTCACTTTCGCTTTCATTTTATTAGGTTATATTCCTGTTTTTCTTTTGTGTTATGCGCATGTTAACGACTTTGGTCATTAAAATGCTGAATTTGTAAAGCAAGTTAGCAATTTCAATTTTTATTCATTATATTACTCTTGTTATGAACTTATCATATTGAGTAAGTGAATTAGACCAATAATTGTAGGTCGTCTCATGTGAAAAACATTAGTGCTTGTGCCTATCTATAAATTCAAGGGTACACATTAACACAATATCTTCATAAAATCATATTTTTTTTTATCAATAATAACTGTTTGGGGATGTAGTTTAAGTCAAAAATTTAATTTAAGGTTGGTTTGAAAATTAAATTTTATGAGTGAAAATAGTTTAATAAAATTAGTTTAAATTACAATTTCATGTTTTAAACTGCCTTCCCTACTATGTGGGTTGGGTTTTAGGTTTGTTCAATCAAAACATATTGATATTAGTACTATTATTATTTTATACGTACAAATATGCGTATATGTACGTACATTCGTTAAAAAAAAGGGCATTATAAGATTGGTGGGATTGTGGTCACGAGAGGGACAATATTCAAACTCGATACCTTTATGTGTATTAGAGATATATGTACATAAAATATGGTTAATATGGCCTAGGCTAAGTATATGGCCAACGAATATTCCACTTTATATAAGCTGAAGATTCTAGTTGCTGGTCAAAAAAGTATCTAATAGAATATTCCACTTTATATAAGCGGTTTGTTAAAAGTTTGAGTAAACCATTTTCTTAATTATTCTTTTTTTAGGGCATTCTTATATCCTCTTGTGTGTTAATGCAAATAAAGTTATTTCCATTTAATATTCAAGTAACCATTTGTCATTTGTAGAGGTGGCATAATTGAAGTCTTATTTGAAGACGTGATCAGCTAACAAACCGGAAGTTTGTCTCGTATCGCACACAAAAATTTATATTATGGCATACATTTTGTGCTAGTGGAGTCTTCTTGAATATGGTGTTTAGCAAAATCGGTTTAAATAAAACTTTTAGTTGTTAATTGTTATAATATAAAACTCTTAAATACTATAATGTAAGAGAAAAGTGAAGTAAAATTTAGAACTCTCATATGATACTAAAAGTGTTTTAAACTAATTGATTTAAACTAACACTCTCAAGCATCCTATTATTATAACCTATCACGATCCTTGCAATTCCTTTTGGTATGAATAGATAATAATAATAATAATAGTCAAGTAGAAATCACTAAAAGGTACTAGTTTTTTTTTTTTCCCCTCAAGAATTGAATATTTAAATTGGTGGTCTCATTAAAACTATATGAAAACCATTTTATATCCCATCAATTTACTTCTTTCCTTTGAGTACCATTCTCATCCAACACTTCAATTTTGGAGTCGTCACATACGTAAGCCACAATGCATGCGATTTCACAACAATTAGGAGACCAAATGTGTAACGTTCATTCGAATTAACAAATACAATATTATTGGTTGTCTTTATTTGGTATGCTAATAATAAACTATACTCTAATATGGTGTTTGGAAGAGTGGTGTGAATCATTGGTTAGAATCACTTTTATTGTAGTATGTGAGAGCTTCACACTGTAGCGATTTTTTTTTTTTATTGTTATTGTAGCATGTAAGAGTTTTATACTATTTATAACTAAAAAAGTAGTGAGAACTATGGTTCCCATCACTCATCTAAACAGTCGGTAAATATGATAATGAGGTCCCAAATTATTCTTTTTCTAAAACATATTTTAAAGTTCTTTACTTTCATAAGGCGCGCACCATGGTTTTGTGGTCCCTTTCTTCATCAATACTTCTTTGGTGCCACTGGCTTTTGTACACTTTAAAAAAATGAATCACAAAGAATATATCCTTATAGACTCCCAAGGGCCAAGCAGACGTTTTCATAAAACTTTTTTCAAAATTATTTTTTAAAGGACATTCTGCTGTAAAGAAAAACTTTTTTAATTATTATTTTTAAGGAGACTCTAATAGCTGTGAATTAATAGTTGCGAGAGAAATTTGTGAGGGAAACAACCCATTTGCGTTTGGCATGCCAATTTGCACCTGGTTTTGTCTTTTTTGACACTAAAGTGCCAACCGTGTCAAAACGATACGACACTAATAATGTTCTCACTAATGCTTTTTCTTTTTTTCTCTTTAATAGAACCCACTAAAGCATTGTTGCTATAGAGCCTGTTTGGTTTGAGTATTTAAATGAAGGTTTAAATTTTTATAAGAGAAAATATTATAGCAAAATGATTCGAACTGTGATTCGAGTATTAAAACAAATGAACCCATAATATAGTAAATATGTCTTTGAATCAACGCATTTGGATTTTGGAATGTTCAAATCTACAAGTGGAGGGAGGGAAGAATAAAATTAGGAAAACATCTCGTGACCTCACCTAGTCAACTCTTGTTTCCATCAATATTTGGTTTTTTTATATTTATTTTTTATTTTTGAGAAATAATATTGTTTTTAATTTCAAAATTTTACTTTGAAGTCACGGTCGAAATTTCATGACAAAATGGCCTGCAAACCACATTCTCATTCAAGTGGAAAAATATGAACATTCTAGATTTATATTTCAAGTAAACATATATATTATTCTCTTGGTGTGTGATTTTTTAATTTTTTTTATGGCTTTGGATTTGTAGTAGCTACAATACAAACTGGTCAAATCTCCCCCCCCCCCCCCCCAACCACCACAAAAAAAAAAAAAAAAAAAAAAGTGAACTCGAGATGTAATATTGTGGAGTTTGATCCACATACAGGGTAGTGTCCATCAAACTGATGAACAAGTTTTTGTTAGAAACAAACAAGAGATGAGGACCATTAAATTTAAATGGCATGCAGGACCGCAGGAAAAAAAAGAAAAAAGAAAAAGAAAAAATTGGCTGAAAAAAATAATAATTTGATGACGATAATTCAATGGAGCAAAAAACGCCTGGCATATTCTGCAGTACACCATTTTACACACAAAATTAGATGCCAATCATGTGGGTTTTTAATAATTCATGATCCAGGGAACGTTTTAAAATTAAAGAATTAAGAAAAAAAATTCAGTGAAATCATTCTGTTAACCTTAATTCTGATAAATTTGAATTTTGTTAGAAGGGGAAATTATTATCTTGTTGGAGTTTTCGTTTTTTTACATTATCTGATAGGGGCCATTTCTAAATGCCCGTAAGATATTTTTGCCATACATGTCGTTGTCATTTGTACCTGAGCCACAAATTTTGTCTTCTAATATGAGCCAGTGGAAAATATCAGAACCAAAACAGTTTTTCAACCAAAAAAAGAAGGATCATTTTTACTTTTCGGCTTGAAACATACAATTTGTTTTATTTTAATTTTAAATTTTAAAACATAATAAATTATATATTAAATTATTTAACTTATTTTCTCTTAGTCCTCTCATTTTCAAATTTGTTAAATATTAATAGAATTAAACTATTAATTTCACTTTTGGTTCTTAAAGTGTGTAACTTGTTTCAGTTTAACCCTAAAACTTTATTCCATTACAAATCGCACCACAAAATTATGAAATTTGTCATATTTTGACATTTTCATCATTAAATAGGTTCAATATTGATGGATTAAGACAAATGACCATATTGATTTTTTGGCTTTATATATGTTTTCAACATATATTTTGAAGTCAAAATATGTAAATTTTGTTTATTTATATAAGTTTTGCTATTTTTTTATAATTTTGTTGATAAAAATTTTACTATTTTTTTTGCTCAAGAAGTTTTATTAAAATTTTCCATCATATTATTTAAAATGAATTAAAGTAAAAAATAAACAAATAAGGAAAAAACACTTGAATATATAGGTACTGAACAAAAACGACACATAAATACTATAGTATAATCTACTTGTCATTTTTATAACTAAATTTTGGAGTTGAAAATTACATAAATGACATAACAATGAATATTTCGCTTAATTGGACTCAATAATCACAGAAAAACCTCAAATTTGTGTAAATTTTAAGCCAACAAAAAATGTATATTTGTTTATGAAATTCTCTATTTGTAGGTATGAGATGTGTGAAATTTGATTATAAAAAATTTAGTAATTGAAGAGCCAAAATAGGACAAGTTTTATAATTCAGCGGTGTGATTTGTTATAAGTTTAGGGGTCAAAATTAGACAAGTTACCTAGTTTAGGGGGCAAAAGTAAAATTATTAGCTCAATTCTATTAATATTTAACGGATTTAATAACGAAAGAGCTAAAATGAGACAAGTTGAATAGTTTAGGCATGCGATTTGCTACGTTTTAGATATAAAATATTAAAATGAGACAAATTACATAATTCAAAGGTTAAAAGTGAAATTAACCTAAAAAGAGAGGAAAGTAAAATTATTGAGAGATGGCGATGGGAGGACAATATCATCCACTCCATTAGAATATGTCTGGTACAGGAAAATTGAAATTGTCCTCTCTTTTTTTCTTGTTAAATTGAAATTGTCCTTGTCACCCAAAATTCTACGCTAATTAGTCTGAAAAAAAAATTGATTCCCTTTAATAATTGATGAAGTTCCAAAAAGTCATAACATTACTGTTTGTGAAAGTTTTCTAATTTTCTCTTGAAATTATCATATAAAAGCACACAAGTCTTCGCCAATCACCACGAGAAATCCTATAATCGATCATCTTTTTGTGGCAATTTCAATATTCTCAAATTTGAAAAAAAAAATGTTGTCGTGTCTCAAGTTTATCCAGTTTAAATTGTTGATCATTGGATTAATTTTGTACAAATGATACGTACGTGAATGGAATTTTTTTTTAGTTGATGATCAAAGGGATATTTGAAAAATTAATAATTATAATTAATTAAGAAAATATACAATTTGTAAGATATATTTTTTAACTATTACATCTGATATAATTGTAAGATATATTTTTAAACCATACATCTCATAATTATATCATATTAAAAAGAATGCAACAATTTAACATAACACAATTTACGCTACCACATAATTTTTTTATAATTATGCAATAAATTAGAGAGTATATTTTCCAAGGAAATAATTGTTAGATAGCTGATTGCATAAAAAAATTATTAGATAGTTAATTAAAATAATTTAGAACTTAAAAAAAAAAAAAAACGAAAGGACCAAGAAGAATCGGAGAATTGACCACTAGATGGCCAAAATCTAAGCTCAACTTACACGTCTCATACAAGAAGAAGGCCTTTCCGTTTTATGCAAAATCACGGCTGTGTTTTGGGCGGGCCACGTGACGAAAGCGATGACAGAAGTAAGAGGTGCAACCAATGGAAATCGGCCACGTAAGCAACGCACGTTGCCCCTCCGAAGGACGAAATCACGTCCACATTCAGGGAAGCGGGTAGGCCGCCCTTTTATCAGGATTTCTATTTAGTCTTTCCTCCTGAAAATTAACGTTCTCACACAAACCGGAAAAAAGGGGGAAAAAGGCTTAGAGAGGAATTGGATACAATTTCTGGGAAAAAAATGGTGTTTGCTGTTACTTATTCTTCATCTTCTGCAATTTCTGGCCCTTCTTTTCCTCGTTCAAGTGCCTCCTCTGAGCTTAAAGGTACTTCCTTTTTCCCTTTATCTGTGTTATGTGCGTTTGATTCTGTTTGGTTTCTGAGAAAAAAACAGAGGAATACACGAGAAAATTTGATCGATGGTTCTTGAATTTCGACAATAAATTTGTTGGAACTTTTGCGATGGATCTTCTCGCGAATTAGTATTTTCTTTTAAAACGTTTCATTTTCTTTCAATTTATCCAGTTTCTTGTTTAATCAAGCTTTTCTGAGGAGAAAATGGAGCCAAAACTTACTTTTTTATACGTCAATTGAAATTTCGGATTGTTTTGAACATCAAAGTCTGTGAGATTTTGGCGAATTTTCTTGATCTTCGGGAATGTAATGCTGAATTTTCTTTCGATTTTCTTTTGCAGCTTCACAGATTGGTTCGTTTAGGTTATTGGAGCGTTCTCATGGCCAGTCTTCGGCTGTGAATCTTTCTCAAAGAAAGAGCGCAGTGAAGCCTCTTAATGCCAAGCCCAAACGGAACGATTCGATCGTGCCTTTTACGGCGACCGCTGTCTCTCCTGGTAAAGATTTGTGCTTTTTCCTTGTAATTTTGAGTTTTGATTACTTCTCTTTTCAAGGTCGCCTTAGAGCTTACAGAGAAATGTTTAAATTTGCAGAGATGGAAGAGAAAGAAAAAGTAGAAGCCGAGGATTATGAGCAATTGGCTAAAGACCTTGAAAACGCTTCCCCTCTTCAAATTATGGATAAGGCGCTTGAGAAATTCGGCAACGACATTGCAATTGCGTTCAGGTAATCTTCGTTCTTCAATCGCTCTACTTCGATTACTATATTGGAGAAATCGAGTTATATTTCTTCTTTTTATATGATGGTCTATTGTTTAATATCATTGTGTTTTGTCTTTTTATGGCCGTTGATTAGGAAAGATACCTTTTTATTTCTTGAATCGAATATTCCCTGATGTGAAGATTCCATTTCCACTCCGATTTTCAACTGATGCCCTGTTTTAAAGAATTTAGTCCATTGTTGTGATATTGTACTAAACACATTTATCTGAAATGATTATACTTTTACGGTAACAAATTAGTATTACACGATTTAACCTCCTTATAAAGCAGAAGCTTTCCCAACGTTACATGAATCCCACTGAGTCTGATATCCTGTTTTAACTACCACTACCTATGGGCTGTAGCTGCTGCTTGAATGTATCCTAATTCGTTTATTGTCTTAAAGAACAGCCATCTGCTACGTGATTATTAACGCATCTGTATTCTTGTGCAGTGGAGCTGAAGATGTTGCTTTGATAGAGTATGCTCATTTGACTGGTCGTCCCTTTAGGGTGTTCAGCTTGGACACGGGGAGATTGAACCCAGAAACATATCGATTTTTTGACGCAGTTGAGAAGCACTATGGAATATGCATTGAATACATGTTTCCTGATGCCGTGGAAGTTCAGGCATTAGTCAGGAGCAAGGGTCTGTTCTCATTTTATGAGGATGGGCACCAGGAGTGCTGCCAGGTGAGGAAGGTGAGACCCCTCCGAAGGGCCCTTAAGGGGCTGAGAGCCTGGATCACTGGTCAAAGGAAGGACCAATCTCCGGGCACTAGGTCTGAAATTCCTGTTGTCCAGGTAGACCCGGTGTTTGAAGGCTTGGATGGTGGAAATGGCAGCTTGGTGAAGTGGAATCCTGTGGCAAATGTCAATGGCATTGACATATGGAACTTCCTCCGCACTATGGATGTGCCTGTGAACTCATTGCATTCACAAGGATACATCTCAATTGGCTGTGAGCCTTGCACAAGGCCGGTTCTACCCGGACAACACGAGAGAGAAGGAAGATGGTGGTGGGAGGATGCCAAAGCCAAGGAGTGTGGCCTCCACAAGGGAAATATCAAACAAGAAGATGCGGCTCAGCTTAATGGCAATGGTAATGGAGCATCCCACACAAATGGAGCTGCTGCTGATACTGACATTTTCAACTCGCAGTACTTGGTCACCTTAAGCAGGACTGGGATAGAGAACTTGGCAAAGCTGGAGAGCCGGAAGGAACCATGGCTGGTTGTGCTCTATGCTCCGTGGTGCCAATTCTGCCAAGCTATGGAAGGATCATATCTTGAATTGGCGGACAAATTAGCTGGGAGTGGCGTGAAAGTCGGTAAATTTAGAGCAGATGGGGAGCAGCAGGAGTATGCTAAGACCGAATTGCAGCTTCAAAGCTTCCCCACGATACTTTTCTTCCCGAAACACACAGCTCAGCCGATCAAGTACCCCCTGGAGAAGCGGGATGTTGATTCTTTGTTGGCTTTTGTGAAAGCCCTTCGGTAATGCTGCTTATGGACCATAGTGAACCAATAAATGGCCTATTATTCAAGGACCGAAGTCCAAGGCTCCCATGAAAATTTGGTAGGTAAAACATAGATCGGAGCTAGAGTCAACAGACAGTTGGCATAACATGGGGGAAATAGGCCTTAATATTCATCTTAGCATAGATTTCATCGTGTTCTTTTGTTTGAAAACTAGGTCAACTTAGTTTAATCGAGTTGTATATTGCCATCTATGTAATGTTGGTTATGCTTCCTGTCTGTCTCTAGAAGTTTCGAGGGAGGGAGCTTTTGTAGTCTGGAACGCGTGTTCTCTCCGGCTGGATGCCGGAGGAAATTTGGTTACATATTTTGATATGTCAAATTTTTAAGAGTTTCCGTTCCTATCTGCTATCTCTTACAGGAGTTTTGGTTGTAGTAGGGTTAAAATGTCTTTTAACTTGGAATTCTTAAAAGGTTTTTTGTGACTGAATTTAAATCTCCTTTTTTTTTTTTTTTTTTCTTTTTTTTTTTTAAACTGTGATTGAATCTCAAAGTTGTGGCCTATGATCATAAGCAGGCCGCAGTGTACGCAAGGTCGGCTAATGCATTCTGTTCCAGTTATGTTCAAGTTGCCAGCAAGGATTCTAAATTTCTATAAATGCTATCTTTTAGAACTTACTTTTTATAAATCTCACCTATTTAAGCTATGTGATATGAGTAGCAGTGTGATATAACTTTTTTTCTTATATGCATACAGTTTTCCCATCTTTGAAAAGGCTCATAGAACAAGATCTTCTCAGGCCGAAGGAGTAAAACGAAGAAAGGGGGAATACAATTATATATTCATATATGCAGTTTTGGATATATGATTGTTAGAAACATGCCATATTGATAGGGGATTTTCTGGTTCTGGCGTTGGTAGTAAAAATTTGACAATATTTCTTCAAGGTATGCAGAAGAATTAGCATTCAAGATCTTCGAAACTTAAAGATGAACTGATTCTGATATTAGCACAGAAGCACAAAACGACTCTGGCCAAGGCAAAGGACAAAGACACAGACTGATGATTGCTTAGCTTGGTCTCCATGCTTTCATCCTCAAAAACTGATGATTGCTTAACTTTGTTTGGTCTATTTGAAAGCCAAAAAATCAGAGTCGCACGCATCAGTGTTGTCTTTACAGATCTTGCTGATCCTTTTTTTCCCTTCTCATTTGCATTTAAAAATATTAATAAATAGCCACGTTAGTCTTTGGCTTTCATGAAATGTGATTTTAGTCTCCAACCTTATATTTTTTATTTATCAGTTCCTTACTTTTCATTTTAGTTACTAAGGGACTAATTTAACGGTTAAACTGTTAATTTTGAGACTAGTTTGTCTTCTTTTTAATAACTTTGGGGATTAGTTTGTCACCTTTTAGATAACTTAGAGACCGGTTTGTCATCTTTTTCTGTCTAAAATTAACTCTTTGACTGTTAAATTGATCCATTGGCAACTAAAATCAAAGATTAGACACTGATAAATCAAAAATAAAAAGTTAAAGACTAAATGTTTATTTTTTTAAAAGGCTTGAGACTACTACAACAATTTAACCTAAAAAGATAGTCCTAATGGCTGAACTTTCTCATAAGAGTTGGCAGAGTGATCAGCCGGTCGGAAGGCACGAGAAGAAAATTTGCTCGCTAATTGTGAACGACAAATGTTATTAGATGGCATAAGAAACTGTCCCTTCCATGTCATGGACTATGGTGTGGAGTCACCAAAACTCGCTTATTAATCCAAGATCCAATATACTCAATTGTGTTTGACCCAAAAAAAAAAAAATGACAATGAAAGCACCCAATTGTGGAATTCTACACACGTGGTGGTGCAACTTTCCTTGGATTCTAGTTCTCAAAGTCCGAAGAAATAGAATCTCAACCCTCATTTTTCCAAAAGCACATTCCCTTTCTCTTTTATCTATCACCACCACATGTTTTTGCAGCTATTTCGACAGACAGGTTCATGTGTCTCTGCAAGCTCTTTAGATTTATAATGTTTGGAAATATACAAAACTTTTACTATAGTGTTTTTTTTAATAAATTTTGAATTAAAATGGCATCACTAGATCCCATAAAAGAATATTTGAGAATAAAATTAGAACTTAAAGTTGAAACTTAAATACTAGAGCATCACGTAAGAGCTTTATACTATAACATATTTTTACAATATACTGTATGAGACGTCCCGCCTTTTCACTCTGTCACTTATCTTTCTTAAACATCATTTTATTAAACTTTAATCTTACTTACTTAGTAAGAAAATACTGAATAATTTTTTTTCAACATTCTTTTAAACATTTTTAAAAACTGTTGCGACTTCTGTCGCAACTTAAGTTGAGACATTGCTCGACTCTTGACTTGAAAATCATTTCAAATCGTTTTTTAAAAACTAACTAAGAAACAATAACTGAATCATAACTTAAAACTTATTTTTATAATTATTTAAAACATATCGTAAAATATATCTTAAAACTTTAAAAACATTTCTTAAAACTTTTACTTTCTTAAAACTTTGAAAATACTATATCAAATAGTGGGGAAAACATTTTCTTTACAGCACCAAACTCTTCAAATAAGTCCTACTGGTCACCTATAGGACTACCAGCAGCATAAAGGAACTTTTAATGAGCTTTCACTCAGTAAGTTCAAACATAATCTCACAAATCATTTTAACATGCTTTATAAGCTTTTCTCTTAAAAACCTTTCCCTTAAAATGTTTTTCATAAAACATTTCTTAAACGTTTTTCCTTAAAATGTCCTTCATAAACCTTTTTTTTTTTGTAAATATAAAAATGTTTTTCATAAACATGTAACGTAAAACATTTCTCAGAATGTTTTTCATAAACATAACACATAAACATTTTATTACAAGGAATACAAGCAAAATCAAATGCATGATTTCATGTATGCTCAATTATGAACTTTCAATTATGAGCATCTTATGATCATTTACTTTAACTTTTTAACTTTGTTCCTTAACTTTTCTTATCTTATAAACTTTAGTGCTCGTACCAATATCATTAATCATGAGATTATAAACATGATGCTTCCCTTGCGGAAGACTTGAGACCATTGAACACCAAAGTCATAATTTTAACTTTGCTTCTGTACCTCACATTAAGGAGGTCACAACTTTAATTTTACTTGTGTACCTCATATCAAAGAGGCTAGTATGACACTTTTTTTTATCTTTATTTTATCTTCTTTTTAACTTTAGTGAGCATATCAAATGCTATCACATCATATGCAAATACATTTACAAATCATAACTTGTACTCTAAAACTTATTGCATAACAAATGCAACATAAAACTTATAACTTTAAATGTAAAACATTATACATTAACAAATTGCAAATGTACTTGAAACATAATTGTTGCAAAGACATTGCAAACTTTTACTTAATCTTTAAAACTTTATGTATATTAAATGCAATCATGCTTTAAACATAATAGTTGTAGGTAAATTGCAAATCTTGATTTAAACTTTAAAACCTTTTGCATAACAATTGCAAATACATTTGCAAACATATATATAAACATTTGAAAATCATTTACTTCATACTGTAGGTGAGGTTTAAACTTACCTGGACTTAGCTCTAACGTTTCCGTTTCCTTCCTTTTCCATTCATTAGTTGGCTTATGTGTCCTAATTAAACGACACCTGAGTTATTAGTTAACTTTTCGTATTATCAATCTACTCGATTGATAACAGAACTTAATCATTAAACGTTCATTCCTTTTTACATAACTTGTACCCTATCGGTTGTTTTACTTAGTTTTGTAATCCACCGGGGTTACCTTTCCCTTTACTTAACTCCATAACCTATCAGGTTATTATTATTTTTACTTGACTCTATAACCCATTAGGTTTCCTTTTTCTTTACTTGACTTTGTAACGCATCAGGTTACCATTCTTTTACTTAAACATCCCTAAGTAAATTTCCTGTCTCATGTGATGGTTTCGTTACTTAACGTATTACATAATATTTTTTGTCTAAAAACGTTTTTCTAGTTCGGAGTGTTTGACTTCGCTTTAGCCGTTTTCATTAAAAATATTAATCTTACCCTTAACGGGTTTTCGTCAATTTCATAACTTGTTAAACTCTTTGCTTCACTTTACCATTTCATTACTTATATGCTATGAAAAAATTCCCGTTAAGGGGCGTTTTTCAACATTGGGCATTTCGGGTCCATTTTGGCATTTTTTGCAAAATGATTATTTTGCCCTTGACGGGTCTTAGAAAACTTTCGGAACCCATTTTTTAAACATCATACATTTCTTTACTTCTAGTAATATTACAGAAAAGAAAAACAATGTTTTTCCTTTTAATTAAATTTGTTTTGTCAAAACTTTACAGTTTTGACCGGTAATGCAAAAATGTGATATTTTTGCCCTTAACGTCATTCTTTCATTCTTTACGTGACTAAACTCTTAATCTTTAAAAACATAAAACCTATGGTTACTCACTGCACACAAAAATGCAAGAACCTAATGTTCCTTGGTGAACACAATTTTACGGTTTTGGCCCAAAACACAAAAATCCTTACATTTTTGTCCCCGGAACCAAATACAATCGTTTTGCACCAAAACATTCAGATTTTCGCAAGGAATAAAACTTACAAAACCTCTTTGGTCTAATTCTAAACATTTCATAACGTTTCCATTTCATGACATTTTGTGCTTAAAATTTTGTAAAATTCATAACTTATCAACTGTATAGGATTTTGAGAATCCTTTTACTCTGCCTTATCTGTTTCGATGAGTTTTACAACATTTATGTTTTAACTTTCCTTAAATTCTAATGTTACAGTAGACTTTTTAGCTGGTTTTCAAATATGCCGAATTTTAACAAAACTTTACAATTTAGCTCTTTTGGAATTTTACAAAATTTTGTTCACAAAAGTTGTTTCCCTCACTGTTTTAGCAGTTTCTATACAATATTTGGAACATAAATTGGCCTCTAAGGCCCTCAAGACCCTGTTCCTTTGAAACTAGTTAAACTTTGTGTAAAATATAAAGTTTACCAATTTTTCTACTTTTAAATCCTCTACTTTCTTTTTTTCTATTATCATCACCATCATCAGAAAGTATAAACCAATCATGCCATAATGTTCATCTTATATGCTGTAATGACCGAGAAAATGTCATCAATGAAACCTAATATTTAATTGGGTTTAATTAATGAATTTATTCTTTAAAATGTAAAATTTTGTAAAAATAGTAATTTTTGTGAAAATTACAATAAAATATGAATGACTGGCATTGATTGTAAAGTTTATGGCATATGTAATACAATGGTGGATATTGTAAAATACAAATTTTATGAGTTTGATGACTCAGAGATTTGTGCATAATATCTATAAAATGAATTTTATGTCACAATTAATTGTTAAATTGTGATATAAATAAATGGATGATTAGAATGTAAATAGGACATAGAGGTTGTCCTAACCCTAATCGGGGTAGAAAGGAGGCCAGAACAGTATAAAAATACTACTAAATGAAAACACAGATACAAAAAATGTCACGATTAGCCTCCAAAAGTGAACGAAAAGTAAGTTAAATATTTTTATACAGTCTAAGGATAAAAAGTACACTGAGTTGACCACGGTAGTATAAGAAAAATATTGTGTGGTAAAAAATTACACAATATAAATTTTTAATTCCATAAAGTGGACATTTTCTTGAATTCTATTAGGCCAACAAGCCATGCAATGTGGCCCAATAAGATGAGGACACCTAAGGTAGTCTAATAGATGACCATGAGTCATCAAATGTGATAAGGAAGCATTTAAGGCAAAGTTATCACAAAATTTCATTTCCTTTCTTTTGCTCCAAGATCCGGCAGCCATAACCAAGCTTCCAAAAAAATTTTCTCAGCCCCCAAACTTTGCAAAAATGGCCCCAAACAAGTTTTACAAGCAAGTACAAGGATTTCCCACAAGTTTTAAGGTAAAATCCTAAACTTTTTAATGAGTTTTCAAGGGATTTTCATGGGTAAAGGGCAAAAATTAATCCATGGTATTTTTGCATGGAAAGGAAGCCTAGGAGGGAGTTCAAAGGAACTTTGAAGGCTAGAAATCCAAAAAGTGTTATTTCGGTAAGTTTTAAAGTTCAAAGTTTTGAATTTTGTTTTGATTTTTATTTCTTAAAACCTATGTGAGTTCTTGAGCACATATTTGATGAAATTTCATGCATATGTGATGAATGGCAAGTTTAAGTTGTGAAACTTTGGTTTATAGTGTAAAATAATAATTTTTGCAACAAGTGTTACTTTTATAATTTTGATGTTAGACTCTGCAAAAGTGATGTTTGAGCATGAGAACCTTTTGATTAAGGCATGGAATGGTTTCTGCAGGGGTAGAATTGCAAGTTTGAAACGGATTTTTGTAAAAATGCCATAGGGACTAAATTGAAAGAAAAAGTTCCTTCTCGACAGATTTAAAAAATAGTCAAAAACACCCCTGTACAGTGAGATTTTGGAAAAAGTTAAAACACAAAAGTTGTAGATCTCGATGAAACTGTTAGGTCACACAAACTATTTGTCTAAAAACTCAGTCGTTTGTGAGTTTTTGATTTTTCAAGAATATGTTAAAAGTGAAAAAAGTGTTAAATGGAAAAAATACTATATTTCAAAATGATTTAAGGTATGATACCTTAAGTAAAAATGATCCTTGAGAAAAATAGGAAATTTTGATGCAAAAAAGTAAATTTTAGTCACAGGGGCAAAATCATCAAAATTTTCAGTTCATGGACTAAACTATAAAGTTTTATGAAAATGGGGCATAATTGAGAAATAAAGAGATTTGACTCACTAGGGTTTTATTTTGAAATTAGTATGTGGTTATTTTCATAAGAATAACGAAATCAAGCTCGGGTAGGTTAGTGGACCCACGAAGGGCAAAATCGTCATTTTGTCCAAATAACCCGAACCGCTTTGAAATGTTTCCAATGGGATAAGAAAATGACTAGAAAGGTTCCCGCCCTTCGTTAGAAATGATAGGGTAAAGTTAGATAGAAATAAGAAAAAAAACAGTGGTTTTTAGAGTTGTACATAGTAATGCAACTCAATTTATTAACTAACGGATGTTTCGTATCAAAACATAGTGGAATTTGGCTAATGGCTTTGTAATTGGCCAACAAGATCCTAGGAGTCTTGGAGAAGGGAAATCGAGGTTAAGTTGCCCGACATTCGCATCAAGTAAATACCATTCCCACCTACAGTATGAAATGTAGGTTTAGAAAGAAATGTATGTATATGTATACCTGTGCGTATAATTAAGTGTAAACTTGTATGTTTGCCATGATATGAATACCTAGGGGTATGGTCATGTATAAATTAATTGTGAACATATTAATGTGTACTAGTGTGTACAAGATGTTATGTACCTGTGTGTACAATAATGAAAATGAACATGTGTACCGTGATTTTGTACCTGTGTGTATAATATGTTATGTACCTGTGTGTACAATAATGAAAATGAGCATGTGTATCATGATTTTGTACCTGTGTGTACAATGATAAATACTTGAGTATGTATAAAGTAAGTATCTGTGTGTATATTTTATGTTAAGTACCTGTGAGTACATTATGCTATATACCTGTGCGTATATTAATGTGTACCGGTGTGTATATAAAGTAAGTACCTATGTGTACGATGCTATGCAAGAGAATTTATGTTTCATGGATAATATGTGATTATCACTTCATGCATGGTATGTCAACCATAATAAATGGACTGGTAAATGCATCACCAGAAATTAAGAAAAGTGTCGTACCGACTCCTAACTCAAGGGGAGTTTGAAGGATATGTTACGGTCACGATGTTACGTAGACCTAAATGAAATTACGCAATGGTACGAACACTTGGGCCCCAGTAAAGATAAGAAATGATGAGGATAAAGAAAGTTTATAAGGAAGCATAATTGATTCATGCATTCATGTGAATATCCATGTGGGATTTATGGGACTTACTGGGCGTTAGCTCATTAAGTATTTCATGATGTAGGTATTCCAACGAGAATGTCAGAATAAGTTCAAATGGTGAGCTGGCGGAGGGGTAGATGGCGTGCAAATTGGGTATGGAGTCCGCGGCTGTAATGTTTTCTGCTGTGTATGTTTAAAGTTATTTTGAAATGAAATGTTTAAAAGAAAGATGTTGTAAAAGTAAAAGTATTAATTATGTAAATACAAGTATGTGAAAGTATTTTGAGAATTACCAAAGTTATTGTAAGCAAATTATTTATTCTTGTTTTTTTTTTAAAAAAAAAATTCCTAAATTTTTGCCCTAAAGTAAGTAAGAAAGAGTTTTATTACAGTCCGAAAAGGTGGGTTGTGACATATGCCATAGACCAAAACATTTCACCAAACACTTGGCATACATAATAAAACATAAACTTTAGCTTAGTTTCAGGGGCTAAGAATTTATCTAACCTCTCCAAGATGTTAGTCCTTCCTTTTGATACTTGTAAGCATCTCAAAACTCCTTGAAAACCATCCACAATACAACCCATGAAAATCCCATCCAAATCATAAACAAAACCCATAAACATAATAGAAAAAGCTTAGGTTTTACCTTGAAAACTCTTAAATCCTCATCTTCTTCACTTGTTCTTGTTTCCTTACATGATTTTGAGCTTGGGATTCATCAAAATTTTGAGAGGAAATAGCATGGTGGGGACAGTTTTGCTAGAGAAGAAATGGAAAAAAAATGGAAGAGTTTTTTCTTCACATTTGCTTTTTATTCTTTAATTTCATTTTTGGCAACTTGGTGACTCATCAAGATTAGTCACCATTTTGATTAATTGGGGGTTGAAGTTTACTTAATCTTGGCAAAATTTGATTGGCCACATCAAGGGTATTTTGGTAATTTTCTCATCAAATTTGATGTCTCACGGCCCTTAGTCATCACTTGCCATTATTTGGGGTAAAAAGTTAACTAAACTTGCAATATATAATTGGGCCACCCAAGAGGGTTTGGTGGTAAATTTTTATTCATTTAGGCGTCCCATGGTGGGTCCTACTGTTTTATACAATCTAAATTTATACTGACAATATTTTTCTATATTGATGGTATTCTTTTCTATACAATTGATGAGGTCCCACAACCTCTCATACTTATTCACATCCATCACGTAATATAATTCCTATACTGCTTAACTTTATACAGTCTAAATTTATACTGATAATATTTTTCTCATATTGTTACTATATTCTCTATACTGTTTTGAGCTTACACAACATTCCTTACTCATCATGTCCTCCAAATAGTATTATTCGTATACTACTTTGTGACACCCGTTATTCTCCTAACGGGTATTAAGGTAATTAAATTAATTTTTAGTGTATAAAAAAAATTGCTTCATTTAAATTTATTTTACAATATTTATTTTTATCTATTTTTAAATTTTCTAAAATTCTCCTATATTTATTTAGTATGTTTACTAAAAAGCCTTAGAACTTCTAATAAATCTCAAAAATGTCATATTGGCATTATGTGTGTTAAAGTCTCTAGATGAGACATAAGGATATCTTTTCCAACTACTCTTGACCCTCATTTTCTTTATTTCCTCCGTGACATGCTTCAACATGTCTCCTCCATAATTGTTTCTATCACTTCTCTTCAAAGACTTCATCTTTTCTTCCTTTCTCTTCCACGGTTCCCACACTCTTCTTCTCATTTCTTTGCTGAAGCAAAATACTTGGAGAACTTCTTCAAGGCAGCCATAAAAATCAGCCACCATCACCTCTATTTGAGCAAGAATTTCAGTCATACCGAAGTAAAGGAACCTATTTTGAAGCCATTTCAAGCTTCCAACTAACCATAATCCGAGGTTAGAATCTTATGAACAAATTTAGTCTTTCATTTATAAATTTTCTTTTATACTAAAGGATTATTCAAATTTGCGTTCTTAAACCTAAGTATATGTTTGTTGCTATTTTGGAGCATATGTATAAAGTCCAAGTGTATATGCCCTAGACATAAAATTTATATTGTTAAACTTTGTAATACCTCTATGGGCAATGGCTATTTCTTGAAATTCTGGGATTAAATTAAAATGAATTTTATGAATTGGTTTGCATATTTGAAAAGTAGCATCCTAAGCTTTCTAACGAGCTATCATAAACCTAAATCGGAGTTGTATTTTATTTTCTAAGAATTATTCAATTTTCGGATTGGAAACTAGTAAACCTGCCAGTTTGTTATGGTATACCAGCTGCTAACCTGAACCAAGAACCCATCTTTGCTCACCACCTAATTCTTTAATGTCTTGCAACCTTTCCAACATTATCCTAAGTGATTGATGAATCTTATTAGGGACTAAAACATATAGATTACTTGTTCACATTTTATATTGTGTTAAGACAAAAATTGTTTACTGTGGTATTCAAAAGAGATTTACATAAAAGCTTTAATGGCATACTAGTAAGATAGGTTTATACATGATTTATTTATGAATGTAGTTGTATGTTGTGCTTTAGTTTTAATTGTCCTTATGCACGCCTTAGGATCAAGGGAGTATGGAGCTAACGTTAATTGATTCCAGGATTAAAAGATTGTTGATAAGCTTGAAAGGTAGGGATTCTATTACTCATCTTTTGTGAGGTTTTTATGGAATTAAAATTGATTGTTTTACCGCAAGATATATATATAGTTGAACTGCTATTATATGAGTATCACATATGAAACTATGACATGGACTCGTCTTGTATTGTACAACGAGGAACATAATGAACTGACACATGTTATAAATTGAGAAGCATGGTTAGAAAAACTGACTCTATTGAGAAATGGTGAGATGTGAAGAGGGCGGCGGTTACGTCCTTGGGCATGAATACCCTAAAAGGTAAAATAGGGGGAAGGTGATGACGCTTCCTTGGGTTGAAAGTCCCAGAACACACTGTACAGGAATCGACTTGGTGAGGACTCGGGGCTTGATGTCCCCTCACCGGAACACCCTTGAAATGTTTACAGGGTGATCAAGCACGCCCATTTGGGTTTTGATGAGTTGAGTGATACTCTATTGAACGTGGGTACCTAGGAATAATGATGAAATGTAACATTTGTATATATGAATATGTATGAAACTCGGTAATGATTAACTATGGTATCCACAGAATATGATTATAATAAATCTCATAATATGAATAATGATGAGTATTAAATAACCATGCAGGTTTTAATGTGGTAATGATAAAAACCCAAAGGTGAGTAATGGTTTTCTCTACTGAGCATAGTGTCGCTCATTCCCTCATGTTTTTATCTTTTCAGGACTCACTAAGTGTGAGGTGGCTACGAGAAAGATAGTTGAGGAAGTGATGTAGCTATATTACATTGGGACTGCTTCAATTGTTGAGAATGTTCTTCATGATAATGTAAGCATCAATTGTTACTTTTTGTGACTGTATTACAATGCGTTGAGGGTTAAAATGATGATGATGACAGTTTATAATATTAAATTTAAGGTGCTACATTAAACTGTGGATCATTTGTCGATTATATTTTTTTATTTTTGATATTGAGAGTTTTTATTTAAGCCCTGGGCAACTTTATTTTTAAGGTTTTACTTTTATTTTTTATTTTTATTTTATCTCATTAAAAACTGTTAATACCCATATAGGGGCGTTACATACTTTAGCTTTAAACAGTATAATTTTTACACTGTATTACTTTTGCAGTGTAATTTTCATATTACATAACTTTATCAGTATACTTTCTTACACTGTATTATTTCAATACTGTATAGTTTTCATATTATCATATAATATTTTTTCTTAAACTGTATTTTTGTCTTAATATAATCCTTAACTTATTCCATTTTTAATATATTAAAAATGCTCAATGTTATACTGTAGCATGTGTAAACGTTACATTAAAGTTTGGTTTGAAATTTAGTTCCTTTTTCTGATTATAAAACAAAAGTCTTGTATTGCAATAAATAATTTAACGCCCCTATCATATGTGGCTCAATAAGAAGTTTAAGTGGTTCTTTTTCCTGTCTTTTAATGATTTAAAAAAGTCAATATCTTCTCATTTTTTGGCCATTGTTTCAAGTGATATACAGTGTGGTTGGCCATAGTTGAGCAACCAACCGAACCTTAATATAAAATTGAAAAAAGGCAACGACCAAGAAGGGTGGTTCAACAGTGTTTTGCATTATATATATTCCCTCCATTGATCACCTAACTTTGCTCCTGCAAAATGCAATTCCTTTTTCTTCGTAAAAGTGAACTTTCGTACAAGCAAATTCCATTACCTTGTTATATTTTTTTTGTTTCTTTTTGCTTGACATGGACCATCTTCACAATCTAAAGGCTTTTTTAAAAAAACGTTGGCACTTGATAAATCATATAAAAAGCCCATATGAAAAATCAGAATAATACCATTCTTCTTTTGGTACAAGTTAGAATCTCAAAACCCCAACTAATTGGTGCATTTCTAACCTCTCGGTTGGGACTGTTTTAACTAACAATTAGTATAAAGCTTTTCGACAGCTATAATAAAGAACAAAAAAATTGCTACAGTGTAAGGTTCTCATATATTATAGTTTTTAAACTAACATTTTTAGTTCTAATAACTCTCTTAAACGCCCTATAAAATATTCCATCCGTCATCCATCATACTCAAGCTCTACTATTGTAAGATGGCATTAGGGCATTTGGATCACCGAATCAAACTGTCAATTTATAATAATTTAAATTCTGTAAGAGAAAATGTATTAACATTTGCGATAGATAAAAATTCTCAGTATTTTTTTTTTTTAAGAATGAGCATTATAGTTGTTGTTCAATCAAAATCTGATCTTAGCTAATGAAGGAACATTCAAAGCTTGATAATCTATAAGGACTTACCACTTGTTTGGCAATGATTTCTATCACACGTTTCCTACCACAAACTCAATTATAAATAATGTGAAGTTCTCACATACTACAATAATAATAAAAAAATTACTATAATATAAAATTTTTATATGTTATAATAAAAATAGTTTTAACTAATTATTCTCGTCACCTTTTTAAATACTCTTTTAGAATAGTTTGTTGTATGATTTAATGGAATATTTTGGGTGCCCCACTATCAATAGGAATAAGAATGATGCAGGTTGTGCTGTATAGGCCCGTGACTCACAGTCACTGCTGGTTTTGGTACCGGATCCATGTTCGGTACTGTGTTTGCTAGCAAAATAAACACTGTTTGCCTGCTCCTTTTGGTCCTGTTTTTCGCTGGCAATGTCTTTCACATCAATTTCAGCCTTCTCTTTTTTTTTTTTTTTTTAAGGGTGTTTAAAAGGTGATAAAAACAATTGATTAGAACCACTTTTATTGTAATATATAAAAATTTTATACTTTAGTAAATTTTTTTATTGTTAATATAGTATCTAAAAACTTTATATTATTTATAACTAAATTTGTAATGAGAACCGTGATTCCCACCACTCAGCCAAACAACCGGTTTAATATTAGATATACCATTATTTGTAATATTAGATACATACTAGGTCCATTAGAGATTTTTATTTTTCTTTCTTTTAGTCTTGCTACAATGCTATGTTTTGAGCTGGAAAAGCTTTTATAGAATTTTTTTATGCGTTGTGCAATTTTATAATATATATTTGTTTTTATGCGATGTTAATAAGATTTACGTCTGACTTTAACACAATATGAAAAGTTTGAACTTCAAAAAACAATAAGATTTATTGTGGAGGAACACTTAAATTTTGTTATTCTATGAAGAAAATTTTTGGGAACTTTGTATACTTGTCCTTTTAGTTTGGGCCCAGAAAGTACATCTTAGTTGCATATATAAAAGTTTTTTTAATGAATTTTAAGGGCATTTTTTTAATAGTGAGACTACAAGAGCAGTTCCACCATGAATCATGTGTTTTTATTTTTTTATTTTTTTATGAAAGTGTTGTTATGTGTTTGGCCTTTGTTTTTTTTTTTTTCCCTCACAAATCATTAATTAAACATTGTATAAGGTCAGAGACTCTGTTCAATTTGTAGGAACCTTTTTAAAATTTCTCATCATAATGCAATAACGTCTATGGTCTATCTTTGAAATTGGCCAGCCTGTATAACTCATTCAAAAACCCTTTTCTTCTGCTCAAACAATATTCATCCAATGATCAAGAAACACTTATTATTGGGACAAAGAATAGGGGAAAAGGTCCACAGGGGGGCACATACAATTTACATTGTCACATTGATAGGCCCTTTAATTCTTTTCCCTTGTCATGAAATATGGCAAATCCAATCCTTTTCTTCAAATTTTTAAATTATAACCTGTAGAAACACGGTTTTTCATTAAAAAAAATACAATAGAATAACAAAATACTAAATACAAAATTGATTACTTGAATATAATAAAAGAAATAAACATGAGTTAATTATTAGATGGTATGGAGAATGAGTTTGAATTAAAAAGTTTATGTTTCTATTGTAGCAATTTAAATTTAATAGAAAATACTGTAAAAAAAAATAGGTTTAAATATTTTCCAAAAACAAGGGTAATTTACTTGTTTAGATCCTTAATTCAATTCAAAAAACTGAAAGTGGCGCTTCATGGCGTAGCAACTTCCCTAAATATATCTGTTTTTTTTTATAAAAAAGTGCGTAAATCTCTAGAAAAATTAACTTCAATTTGAAAGTCTACACTACAGAAAGTAAAATAAAAAATCAATTCAAATGAAAAAAAAAAAAAAAAACCTTTTTATTGCAGCAACAATGTGGCACGAACCCGCTCGAACGGGAAAAGAATCAAATCGCAAAGCGCGCACAGAGTACGTACTTTTGCTCGTGCCCAATTGTCTTGAGTCGGCGCATAAGGCCATTTTGGTCAATTCACTTCCTTGAAAAACAATGAGCTCAAAAAATAAAAAAAATAATAAACTCCGCAACACGTCAAGTTCAGAGTTCAGACGCGCACACACAGGACGCCAGTAACTTCTTCCTTCAAAAACCCACACCAGACTTTCTGTCATTTCCTCACTTGTCTTCTTTCTTATTAGTGCAGATCTCCAAGCTCAATACTCCAAACAATCCCAGAATAAGAATTATAATAATGAAAAAAACAAAAGAAGAATCATAAGTTATTATCGAAAAAGAGAGAAACAAAATTGTTTTTTTTTTTTTTCCTTTTCTGGTTTGGAATTGGAAGATAATGCAAGGTTCTGTAGGTGAACCAGAAACAGAGGATGAGGAAGCAAAGCTCCAGTTCCTCTTCAATGGCCACTACTAAGCTCGCTCTTCTTCTTCTTTCTATCTTCTACACTTTCCTTTTTTCCGCACTTTCTGAAGGTGAAACGATTTGAAACAGAAAAAAGCACTAATCTTTACTCATTCCGTTTCTTTTATCTTCATGGGTTTGCGTTTTTTTTTTCTTTTTTTGGCAGCTAAAGCCGAAGACAAGGAGCCGTACGTGGGCGTGAACATCGGAACAGACGTTTCGAAACTCCTCTCTCCTTCCTCCATCGTTTCGTTTCTCCAAACACAGAAAATAACCCATGTCCGCCTCTACGACGCCGACCCGGACATCCTCAAATCCCTGGCCGGAACCAAGATTCGGGTCATGATAAGCGTACCCAACAACCAGCTCCTCGCAATTGGGTCCTCCAACACCACCGCCGCTACGTGGATCGACCGAAACGTCGTCGCCTACTACCCCGAAACGCTCATAACATGCGTTTCGGTCGGAGACGAAGTTTTAACCACAGTCCCTTCTTCTTCTCCTATCTTGCTCCCCGCGATTGAGTCCCTTTACAACGCTCTAGTCTCTTCAAATCTCCATACCCAGATCAAGATCTCGACCCCCCACGCGGCGTCTGTCATTCTCGACCCATTTCCACCTTCTCAGTCGTTTTTTAACCAGAGCTTGACCCAATTCTTCCTTCCTTTTCTCCAATTCTTGTCCAAAACCGGCTCTCCTCTAATGATGAATCTTTATCCGTACTACGTCTTTATGCAGAACAAAGGCGTTGTTCCTCTTGACAACGCTCTTTTCAAGCCCTTAACTCCTTCCAAGGAAATGGTGGACCCCAACACTTTACTTCACTACACAAATGTTTTGGACGCCATGATTGACGCGGCATATTTCTCGATGAGGAATCTCAACATTACCGACGTTGTTGTTCTCGTCTCCGAAACCGGTTGGCCTTCGAAAGGCGACTCAAAAGAGCCGTATGCCACAATTGACAATGCGGATACTTATAATTCAAATCTCATCAAGCATGTTCTTGATCGTAGTGGCACCCCTTTACATCCCGAATTAACATCGAGTGTTTATATTTACGAGCTATTTAATGAGGATTTGAGGTCTCCTCCGGTTTCGGAAGCGAATTGGGGTTTGTTTTATGGGAATTTTACACCGGTTTATTTGCTACATGTGTCGGGAAGTGGGACTTTCTTGGCGAATGATACGACGAATCAGACGTATTGTATTGCGATGGATGGGGTTGATCAGAGGACATTGCAAGCGGCTTTGGACTGGGCGTGTGGGCCAGGAAGAGCAAATTGCTCGGAGATTCAGCCGGGGGAGGATTGCTATTATCCGAATAATGTGAAGAACCATGCTTCTTATGCGTTTGATAGCTATTACCAGAAGGAAGGCAGGGCTGCTGGGTCTTGTGACTTCAAGGGCGTGGCCAGTATCACCACCACTGACCCGAGTAAGTGGTACTTTCAGCATTTCACTAATGAGGGAAGACAAAAAAAGTTGTTTCTTTTTTGTCATTGAAGTGAATGAAATTGGTTGATTGGTTTTTCTCTTTGGAATTGTAGTTTAGTTGTTAAGTCGGAATGGGGAGAGTAAACAAAGTATGCAGATAAACTTGCTTTCCTTGGTTCTTTGCTAGGGTATAAACTATGGTGGTCTTAAATTCTTAAATTTTCTCTTCTCCGATTAATTTAGTTGATAGAGATTGTGTTATGGGCATATGTCTTGTTATAGGTTTGATTTATGAAGTTTTCTTTGAGAGAAGCATTCATTCAAAAAACAAAAGAGGTGGCTAAGTGAGAAGGTTTGGTACTGCTAATGAGATACCAAATCTGGATAAAGGACTAATTCTTTGATTTCCTTATATAACAGAACAAAATAACAAACCTTTTATTTCTCTTGTTTGCTGCGCTTTAATCATTTGCGGCTAATAAATGCATATTATGTATGCTCAAGTTTAGTAATAACCACAAGGGTTGGAAGAGGTTTTTTTTTTTTTTTTTATTTAATAACTCTGATAAATCATCAGACTAGAGAGTGGTGTGTGGACCCGGCAAGGCATATTTGATCTTCTGTGACGGACAGGACAGAACATTTGGAGCCTTGCAAGATGCAAAATTACTTTTAGTAGTTTCCTATACAAAATGATACTGTGATGATGATTTTTCTTTAGACATTGTTTCTTCTTTGCTAGTACTACAAAGGTGGAAATACAGTTAAAAAAAAAAAAAAAGATTCTGGACCATGAAGATAAGATTGTGTTTCTAGAGGATGTCGGTTTGTGCTATATTCACGGTGACAAACTCTCATTACCACCATTTCATAATTGTTATGTTGCCTTAAACCTATTTTAAGAAAACACTTGTTGGGGGTAAAATGGGCTCCTCATAGATCTTAGTTAGTTTGTTTGTACACTTCCTCTTGGTTGTACACTTCATTTATGGATTCTGATATATCTTTTTTCTTTTGGGAAATGTACTTTCAGGTCACGGGAGCTGCACATTTCCCGGAAGGTGAGAAATGCCTTGCGTGGGCTCTTCATTGTTTACCGTTTCTTTTATGTAGCAGAAAATAATTGTCAATAATTGGTGCTCTTGTGTTCTGTCGTTTTTCTCAAAAAGACAAAGACGAGCAGATTTAACACAATTTTCTTTTGAATAATTTGTTCTTAGCGAAGTGTGTTTTATTTTTGGGTGCAGTAAGAAGGTGAGCAATAAAACAAAGCAGGTAGTGAACTCAACACATACGAGTGGTGCAGCGGAGGGATCAAGATTCATTGCCTTAAGCAGCAAGGAATTAGTTGCCTTTTGTGTTGTATCTTTCTCTAGTTTGTTATTCTTTCATCTAATGACTCTTTGTTGATTGAGATAGAAAATAAATCCCTTTTTTTTTTCCCGTTTAAAATGAAGTTTGATGTAATGTTATTTCTTGATGTTCTGGTGCTTTGCATAGGGGCACTATTCTTAGGTGCTTTTGTCAGAGGCAGAGAGTGCAGTGCATCTGATTTTTGATGAGCTTGAGGCTGCTTTTTTTTTTTTTTCTTCTTCTGTAAATTAGAATGATTTCTAAAAGAATATATTGGTTATGTTGGTAGCAGTTGCTAGCTCTCTGTCAATGTAACGCAAATTACTCTCTAAAATGTTGAAGGTGAAGGCCGTGAGGCAAGATGCAGGCTACTCCACATGTTCTCGAGCGCTTTTTTCCTTTTCATTCTGATACAAAAAAGATGTGAAAATTAAAGATCGGAGACAACTTTCATTACCGGTCTCTTCTGTAGTTTGCCATTTGTAGTGTTTGATGAATATTATCTTCGTGCGTATTAATGTTAACACTTGTGTTGGAGTAAAATTTTAACCAACACTAATTTATCGTTGTTTGAGGGCAATTAAATCAAGAATGGCAAGGTAAAATTAAAGAGACACGAAGAAAATCTTAAAGAACAATATACCAGTAAAAATCGGAGTCCGCTCTAGCAGCCTCTAGGCTTTCTATTCGAAATTGTATCTCTAATTCTCCCTCAGTTCAGGAGGATTTATATTACTGTGAGGGAAAATCAGGAATCTCGATCAAGAATCTCAAAGAAAATAAGAAAGAACAAGATCGACACAGAAGTTTATACTTGGTTCGGATCTTGAATGATCCTACATCCAAGTCAGGGCGATTTCTGTCCTAGTTGTATCCACTATATGAATGACGATTACACACTCAGAGTCACACACCCCTTACCAAGCTCTCTCTCTCTAACCAAGAAGGACTTTCCCTGATCAAGAGATTTAACACTCTCTCTTCACACCCCCTTTTACAAGAAAGAAACAGAGCTTTTTAATCACCCAAGAAAAACACTCTCTTTTCTTATATGTTTCCTCTCTCTTACAATCGGTTCCTCTACAAATGACATATACATTAAACAGTAGTAATCCTATACACCCGTGCATATTACAACTTTGGATATGGCCATACGTTTGTTGACACGTCACCACAAAAATAAAAGAAACTTCTTCACAAGCATCAATCTTGGACAGAAAATCTTCTATAATAGATTCTTCATAACAGTTGCATAAACGGTTATAAACCTGTTGTAACCATTTCAATTTAGAGGCAATATCTTTACAACTACAATAGCAATGAGGGAGTTTAATTTAATTCTCCCACTTATCAAAGAGTGTTTTATTCTCTCATAACTATAATGAAACCGTCCACTTTTGGTGTTATAACCAATCATCTAATTAAAATACTTTAATCCTTACTCATTGAATGTCTTTATGTCGCGTTTGTTTTGTAGGTTTAAATTACAATTTAAACTATTTTGTTACACCTTATTTGGTTCTATTTTTGAAACTTTTTTTGTCATTTTTAAATACACAAAAAATAGAAATAGTTTCAAAATAGTGTTTGGTTGAAATTTCTTGTAGTATTTCTTTAGCCATTCTTACTTCCTCCATATCTGAACATGCAATTAGCATGTCATCCACATACAAAAGTAAGTGATCGACCTGTCATTCTCAGACTCTTTAATGTATATGCAGTTGTCATACAAACTCCCTGAGAAACCAGCTTTAATCATGAAATCATCAAACCGCCTATACCATTGGCGAGAGTATTGTTTAAGTCCATATAAGGATTTTTTTTTAAGTAGACATACCAATTCCTTGTCGCCTTTAACCTCAAAACCTTGAGGCTGTTTCATAAAGATTTTCTTCTCAAGCTTTCTATGAAGGAATGTTGTTTTTACATCTAACTGCTTGAGTTCCAGATTTTGAAAAGCTGTGAGAGCCAAGAAAACTCTGATTGAAGTATGCTTCACCATAGGAGAGAAGACTTTAGTATAATCCACTCCTTCCCTCTGTGTAAATCCTTTAGCAACTAGCCTAGCCTTATACCTAGGCCCTTCCACTCCTGGAATTCCTTCTTTATCTTTGAAAATCCATTTGCAACCTACCAATTTTTGTCCACTTGGCTTTGGTACTAATTCCCATGTCTGGTACTTTTTCAAGGACTCTATTTTCTCACATATAGGCTTACACCACTTATCTGGATAGCTCATTGCTTGATCATATCTCTCAGGGTCAACAAGATCCATAGCAATATTAAGTGCAAAAGCTGTGTAGTCAGCATACCCAAACCTGTCAGGGTCTTATTTCCCTCCTTTGTTTGTTCTTTGCTAGGTTGTATTGCTGAGATAATACATCCTCCCAGCTAGGCTGAGAACTAATGCTGACTTCCTTGTTTGTGATGCTATCATTGAACATAGGCGCCACTTCTAGCTCAACATTCTCATCAGCTTGCAAACTTGTACTGATTGCTCCAGTAAGCTTGAGATCTTTATAATACTGTGTGTCATTGAATACTATATCCTAACTTATGATCATTTTAGGATTACCAGCACCTAAACTCCACAGTCTATACTCTTTCACACCTTCTGGATAACTCATGAAAATGCATTTTTGGGCTCTTGGATCTTCTCTTGTTTTTGGTGTGCATAAGCAACACAACCAAAAACCTTGAGATGATCATACCTCCCTGGTTTGCCTGATCACTTCTCCAGCAGTGTCTTGAACTGAAGTGCAGTAGAGGGGCATCGGTAAATAAGATAGCAGGGTAATTTCAATTATCTTTGCCCATAAGGATTTATGCAGCCCTGAGACAAATAACATACACCTTACCCTTTCAAGAATAGTCTTTTTGAATCTCTTAACAAGTCCCTTCTGTTAAGATGTTCCACCAACAGTTTGTTGTTTTGAGATACTCTTTGAAATACAGTAATTGTGAAACTCTTCTCAACAATATTTGAAATTGTTGTCAATCTTCAGCTTTTTAACTTTCTTCCGTATTTGGTTCTCCATTAGTACTACCCACTTGTCAAAGATTTATAGAGCATCATTTTTGTTTTTCAAGATAAAGACCTATACTCTTCGGTAAAATTCATCAATTATGGACATAAAAAACTTAGCCCTACCTAAGAGATACAACTCTTGAGGGCCCCCACGGGTTAGAGTGTAAATAGTGTGAAATTCCCTTAGTGCTATGTTTACCAGTCTTAAATTTAACTCTATAGAACTTGCCATACATGTACTGCTAACAAAAGTCTAGCTTGCCAAGTTTTCTTTTGTCCAGAAGTCCTTGCCTGCTGAGTTCTTAGAGCCCCCTCTCACTGACATGACCAAGTCAATAATGCCAAAGAGAGGCATAGTTTGATGGTTCTTTTGAAGCCACTGACATTGTCCCTACAACAGTTTTGCCTTGCAAAACATAAAGACTATTGACTCTTAATGCCCTCATGAAGACCATTGACCCCTTACAAACTTTCAAACATCTATTTTTTGCCTTGAATTGAACCCCCTCTAAATCAAGCATTCTCAAAGAGATTAGGTTCTTTTTCGATTCAGGAATATGCCTCACATTATGAATTTTCCTTTCACAACCATCTGGCATGAGGATTACCATTGTCCTAATTCCAACAACCTTGCAAGGCTTATTATTCCCTAGCAAGATTTGGCAGACTCAAGTTTTTCATACTCATTGATCGTGGACTTGTTTGGTGTCATATGAGAGGAACACCCAGAGTCAAGAATCCATTCGTTTCCTGAGTTGGTCTCTAAAACAGTCAATACCTTAGCATTATCATACCTTTAAGAGGTGTTGTCTGCATCTCCTTCTTCTTGGTTTTTCTCAATTAGTCTCTTCTTTCTCTTTCTTTCTGGGCAATCTCTTTTGAAGTGCCTTCTCAATGGTAGATAAAGCACTTCAGTCTTATAGGGTGTTTGGCATGGTGGTGGGAACAATTGGTTAAAACTGTTTTTACTATAACATGTGAGAGCTTTACACTGTAACAACTTTTTTCTTTTTTACTGTAGCATGTGAAAGCTTTAATTGTTCATAACTGAGATAGTGGTTAAAACCACTCTTGCCAAACAGCACATTAGTCTTGATTTTGATTGAGATTTATATTTGTTTCTGAATTCCTTCCTCTCAAATAAGCCTCGAGCAACTAAGCCTTTACTAGATAAGTCGCCTAAAGTCTCTTTTTTTTGGCTCCGACTTCTTCTTTAATTCTTTTGACATGAGTGCTTCTGGACCTCTTCCAAAGTTAGAGAATCACACCTATAGACTAGAGTGTCGATAGGGTTTCATATGAACTTGGAAGAGATTTCAAAAGAAGCAACGCCTAGCCTTCGTCTTCAACTTTTATATCGATGTTTTCTAACTCTAAGATTATCTTATTAAAATCATCAATATGCTCTTCAATCGATTTTCCAAAAGCCATTTTGAAAGTATAAAGTCTCTGTTTTAAGAAGAGTTAATTTACCAGTGACATGGTCATATAAAGATTCTCAAGTTTCTTCTATACCTCTGCTGTAGATTTCTCCTTCGAGACCTCTCGCAAGACTTTATCTCCCAAGTAGAGAATGATTGAGCTGTGAGCCTTTTCAAGAATTTGTTTCTTCTTCTTATCTGTGAGATTTGATGAAAGAGCCCTTTCACTGGCTAAAGCATCCTCCAATCCTTGTTGAACTATAATTGCCCTCGTCTTGAATCGCTATAACCCAAAATCAATTTTCCCAATGAACTTCTTAATGTCGAACTTGGTTGAACCTATTCTTAATTCTTAGCAAAGCTCTGATACCAGTTTGTTAAAAATCTTCCCTGAACTTCCACTAATTCAACCAAGATCACAATCACAAAATGCTAATCTTGAAAACCACAAGAAAGAGATAAACACAGAACTGAAATTGAATGAAATCTTTATTATTAAGAAAATCCCAAAACCAGAAGTATACTTCTCTCTTGAATACAAGAAATTCCTTCTATTATGCTTTCTTAGCTTAATCTTACTATACAGATCAATCTCTCTTTTACAAGATTTCTGTTTTGTATATCGCACACCGACATAGCTATTCTAGGGACTATTTATATAGTATCACTCAATTGAGTATTACAAACTATGCAGTATCACTCAATTGACTATTACAAGCTATGTCAGCACCAATAATAATGCCAACTCACTAACTTTTGTTCGACTCACTAACTAATGGCAACGTCATCAACATGATGTAAAGTTAGTACATTTTGTATGGAAAAATTTTGAAAAGAATTTTTGTCATTTTATCTGTACCATGTCGAAGATTTTTTTTTTCTTGAGTCGTGCTAAACTCAGTTACATATGTTAGTATATAATCTTTTGACATGTGTTATTTAAACTTTTTCAAGCAAAGCTACTTAATAACAAGTCATTTTTTAAACTTATTTCAAGAGCGCCACTCCCTGTTTAAACCACATCCACTCTCTTATTACACTTCCCTTATGAAGAGTATGTATTTAGCCCTCCTTTTTGTTCTCTATACACTTTTTTTAAAAAAGAGTTTGAAATAGAATAGCATGTATTTAGCACTCCTCCTTTGTGGCATCTGTAGGTGGTGAACTATTATAAAAATGAAGAGGTTGAGTGGAAGACATTGGTGTGACACACTCCTTTGCACCAGACATATTTTTCTTCTCCAATAAGTCACGTATATACTTATGTTGTGGTAAGAGCACGCCGGTAGGAGTGGGAAGAACTTCAATGCCAAGAAAATAATTGAGATCACTGAGGTCCTTAACAGAAAAACGGTCAACCAAGGCACAATACATCTATTGAATATTTCCCTTTCATTTTATTGTTAAGGATTGATGCACAAGGGCACCTCTACTCCGAAGAAAGCTTTCCTTTTATTGTTGAGGATTTATGCATGAGGGCCCCTCTACTCCAAGGAAAGAATCGGCATGATCTCTATGAATGGCTGACTGCAGCAAATCACAAATAAGAGACTAGCCGTGGCGCTCTTTACTAGTGTTACTATGAAAGCATCCCTAGATGTATGACACAAACGACTAGGACATCCTTCGATCAAAATTTTTTGGTTTCTTGTTACTTTAGGTCTTGTGTCTCGATCGTCTACATTTTCTACTAATTTTCTTTGTCAATCTTGTTTATGTATTAAAACCCCACATCTTCCATTTGGCAAGTCGAGTTTAGAAAGTCACAGGCCTCTTGATTTAATTTTCAGTGATGTTTGGGGACCTCTTAATTTAATTTATACTAATGTTTAGAAACTCTCTTGTTAAATCTGTTGACAACAGATATCAATACTATATTATTTTTGTTGATCATTTTATGCAATATATTGGGCTTCATCCTCTAAAATCTGGTGTGTTCTCTATTTTCTCAATATAAATCTCTTGTTGAAAAGTTTTTTAATGTTCAATTATTTCTATTTATTTTGATGATGGCGGTGAATATACTGCTCTTGAAGACTTTCTAAGAAATCTTGGAATTCAACACTTAAAACACCTCCATACATGCCTCAGCATAATGGCACCACTGAGAGGCGGCACAAACACACCATCGTTGACATTGGTTTAACTCTTTTTCATCAAACAAAAATTCATCTAAAATATTGGTCTTGTGCTTTTCAAATTGTTGTTTATCTAATTTATCGTCTATCGGCTCCAATTATTAATTTTTCCCTACCATACGAAAAATTATTTTCTTGCAAACTAAATTACAATAAACTCAAGGTTTTTAGGTGTTTATGTTTCCCTTGGTTCACTAATAAACTTAAACCAAAATCTTTCCCTTGTATTTTTCTTGGCTATTCTCTTCACAAAAGTGCTTATATTTGCTTGGATATACTAATAAAATATACACTCCTCGTTCTTTCCTCGACCATCCGCAGACTTCACATCGGCAATGCTACGGGGTCAGAAAGTTCTCCATAATGAGTCATCATCGTCTGTTCTAGTTTCTAACTCTCACACTGCAGCGTCGAAACTTCTTCTTCCTCATCCGAGCGTGAGCCTCACTCCCTCATGCTCACAACCCGACCGCCTCATTCTAAACCAAAATCTAAACCAGGTCCCTCACAAATACAGCATGATAGCTAGCTCTGATTGGTGTGAGTGAAAAGTGGAGGGAAAGAAAGTATTAGAAGGATTTTAGGATAGAAATTAATATGATAGGATGTTTAGTAAAAAAAAATTAGAATAGAAAAAAAAAATGAGTGAAAAATGACATATGGATTTCATCAAAATTAATCTCTTCAAATATAGATAGATTTTATGAGAGAAAAAATTGACGTTAAATTACCAATTATCATTTTTTTCATTAAAATTTCAAAAAAAATTTAAGAAACAAATTAAGAAAATAGCTAAATAATATTTGAGCCAAATAATAATTATATTAATAGTAGTTTTTTCATTTTTTGATTCTCTTTCAATACCAAATAAAAAAATAAAATTATTTTTTTTTTACTTTTACATACCAAACAAATAAAAAAAAAATTAAAATCTTTTCTTCCTGTAAAGTTTTATTTCTTTTATAGTTTTTTTCTTGTTTCTATTTTCTTTCTTTCCTATCAAAGGAGCATAAATCTAAAAATAACACCTTTAAACCAAAACATTTGAATTTCAGTTTGAATTTAAATTAAAAAAAAAATCTTCCCAAGCACCTTATTTAGTGCAATAGATTTAGTTTATTTAAGGTAAAAAATATCAGCATCTGATAGATCTTCGCAGCCAACCTTTGTAAATAATATATTAGTAACGTAAAAGGCGTAATATGCGTTTCAGTAAACTTTTCAAGTAGCAATGTATTGGGTTTGCAAAGGACGCACTTTTCTCAATGTGGTCGTACAAACCGTCTCTTCCTCTTAAAAATGGTCGTGCAAAGCCAAATGCACTTTGCTGAATCCTTACGACAACACCAACCGTACTGAAGTCAGTAACACCAGAACTCTGGTCTCCGATAAGCCGGCGACTCTGTGCGGTGGGTTGGAGTTTCTTCCTTTTGACTTTTCGGTTTTCTTGGGTTTCTTTTGTTTCTAAAAGTTGAGAACTTTTTCGGCTTTTCGTCTCTCATATCTCTCTGTCATATTCTCTGGTGCATTTTAGTATTTTGAATGCTTGTTTGTTAGCTTTTTAGCTTTATTCGCTTGTCAAAACGTCGTCTTTGGTAAATTATCTAGACCTGTGTGGCTTCTGACTAGTTGTGTTTACGAACTGTGTAGAGAATTGTGGTTCTGGTAAAGGTCGAACAAGTTGAAGATTTTGACCTACAATGTTTGGACTAATGAGTGGATAGAAGCGAACAAGAGAATGGAAGCTGTTGGCGACCTTATCAAACTGCACTCCCCTGATGTCATATGCTTTCAGGTGCTCATCGTTCGTTAGCGAAGCCAAATGTCTCATTACTATGATGACGATTTACATCTTTTGTGAATTTTTTCATTTTGATTCTACAGGAGGTCATCTCCTGTACATACAGGATCTTTCGGGAATCTAGTTGGTGGAGAGAGTACAACCATTGCTCTACTTCTAGCCTAATAGGCCCTGAAAAGTCATTTTTTTGCGTACTGGTAAAAACAACTTTCTTTGATGGAATTGGGATTCGATTTGTATCTGGATTAGTATGATCAAGAATGCTTGGTAAAAAAAAAAGAGAATGCATGGGCATGCTAGATAAATTACACATGGCTCCTTTTATCTTACCTATTTTAAGATCAATATTCAATAGTATGATGCACGCTAGCACATCAACAAGTTTTTTTTTTAAATAACACTATGTTTATTGCTGCCTATCTATGATTGTCTCGCTGCAAATCCTGAAATAACATGGTAGTTAAGTTAATAAAACTTTCTTTGCTGGTTCTGTTTTTCGGTTGCTTTAAGGCTGCATGTGCTTTTGAACACACTTTCTTTTCGGCGAGTGTTGTGCTTGTTTTACTGTTTTGTGCAACCTTTTTTGATAACCTGACATAGAATTTCTTTTCTTTTCTTTTCTTTTTTTTTGGTGTAGTTGAGCAAACTGCCAGTGAAATCATTTAGCAATTGGAGCCTTGGCAACTCTAAGACTTTCACGGAAAGAGAACTTTGTGTTGCTGAAATTGAAGCCCCGAACAGCAAGCCATTGCTTGTTGCTACCAGCCATCTTGACAGCCACATTGGGGCTAGATACACAAGTGGGAGAGAAATTAAACGTATGAAGCAGGCAAAAGTAGCGCTCAACATTCTCGACAAGAACTTAAATGTGGTTTTTGGTGGCGACATGAACTGGGATGACGAGTTGGATGGTCGGTTTCCTTTGTTAGATGGATGGAGTGATGCTTGGCTGGAGTTAAGGCGAGGAGAAGATGGTTACACATATGATACCGAGTCCAACCTAATGTTGTGCGCAAACATGCACACTTTGCAGAAGCGTCTAGATCGTTTTGTTTGCAAGTTGCATGACTACAAGATGTGTGATATTGAAATGATTGGCATGGATGCAATACCGGGTCTATCCTATCGCAAGAAAAAATACGTGAAGAAAGAGTACAACTGGTGCAATAGGTCTGAACTTCCTGTCTTGCCTAGTGATCATTATGGCTTGCTTTTGACAATATGTAGCCAGTAAAGTCTCTTTGCCAAAGTGAATGAGGGAGTTCATAAGCAATCACAAGAAGTAAAGGGCTGCGTTTATGCACTGCTTTTTTTCGGAGTTTCCGAGTGTGATATGCATGCAGTATTCTATAGATTTAACGGTGAAATGATGTTAAAGCTGGCACATTTTGTACGGTAAATTTTTGAATGAAAGAACTATTTGTCATTTTATCTCCATCATGAAGATGTCTTGTTCGACCATCTCTCCCTACTCTCCGAAATTTTTATTTCAATAAAAGTGAAAGATATCTGCTGAGTTTATTTGAGGTTTCCTTTTAAACAAAGAAAAAAAAAAAAAATCTTGCAATATTCAAGAACTGCGGTTTATGCCAGGGGCTATTCTCTTCATCAGTCACATGCCTCTGAAGTCGCAGGACCTTCAAGCCTTAGATAATCATAGAGGATTCCACAAAGTGCATCTCCACCCCTGGCCTGTGTGAGAAATATGGAGTTATCTCCATTAACCAACAACGACGACAACACATCGATGCTAAAAAGCCGATAAAGTCCGTGTATCCCATGCCGGCAGACTGTGTTATCTGCACCCAAGTTCATAACTTGAAACACCATGTGTGCTTCATCCATATCATTGACATGAACCTGCAAACACAAAATTAATTTTAAAAAAAACACATATATTAACTTAAGTCTATACGCTTCCTTCTCACCTCGAGATCAGAACGTGTTGCTGATGCGATGGCCAATCTTAGTTTGTATGTTCCTTCGGATACTGATTTAAGATTAAACTTGATTGTCCATGTTGTTGGCACATATTTATTATCTGCCTTTCTTCTGTAAAAGACAACATGTTTGTTGCTCATCAGTCCATCATATTACTTCAATGAAATTTGGAATGTTGTACTCAATAAGAACAGGTTAGTATAGAATGAAAGACCTGTCCACATGAGCAAAGAACCAGTCTTTTTTTGAATCACTGATGCCTATAGTGAAAACTTGGTCAACTTCAGGATGAATATCAGAGTATCTGTCCCATAAGCCATATTGTCTGAACCTGTAAAATAGCTTGTCGTAAGAGTAACACAACTTATTAAGAGCTATCATAATGTGTGATTAAGGTGTGAATTTACTTACTTTTCCGGGCTGTTGACGAATAACTTGTTGACATACATGGGGTTCACATCCGGAACATAGTAACCGTTGGCTGTTCGGTCAGGGAACCCGATATCCCATATAGTTGGACCATCTCTTATGGGAGCAAATGTGAGCTTGCCAAGTTCTACGTCTGAACCTGAGGATTTTTGATAATTAATACATTACACATGATGATGCGACATGACTAACCTATTATAGACGATAAACAGTGATATATACAAGTACCTGACGAGATGGTAACGAGTTCTTTGTCAAGGTAATCACCAATGAAACCGGGAACCCAACCATGAAGCCCATACACTCCGGGGATGACATTCTTGATAGTGAAGTTTCCATTTGAATCAGTTTGCACCCAAAACTGGTAACCCTGAACATAAAATCCCAAGTGTCCAAATTTCCGATCTATGTTGTCTTTACTTTAAGAGTTGAAAAGAATTAAAGTAAGAACAATTTGAATTTATTGTTTTACCTTGCTTTCTGTTTGCCAGGCTCCTTCCTTTGTTGCTGCTGACAAACCAACGTATGCATATTTTGCAGGGATTAGAGAATCAGAAACATACCTGAAGTGAACTGAACAGTTTGAAGGGGAAATACAACCGAAATATTCTTGTTCTTTCTGAAAACATTGTAAACTTAAAAGGTCACTGCAGAGCATAACACTATTACCTGTCTTGGACAAGAAGTCTTCCTGAAACCGAACCGCGCTCTTTAGCACTTAGATAGTAAGGTGACGAGACGAAATCATAAGGCCATGCCCTCTCTTCCAACAGCCTCTAAGATAAACCATATATAATACATGCCAATAAAGAATAAAGGTTTATTAACTTATTCTAATAGAAAAAAGTTTGCTAGCAAATTGTTAGAAGTATCCTACTGAACTCACAATTGATCAAATTAGCACCTGGTTTTTTGCATCTAACCATAGATTGTGTGCATTTGATACATCCTCGGTTGAGTTGAGATATACAAAGAAGGGTCCAAAAACCTTCCTCCATGTCTCTCCTTCTTCAAAATGAGCTACTATGTCTTCCCCGATATAATGGGTTCCATGCAACATCTGTTGCAGCAGATAGTCACAAATGTTTAGTTGTTCTAACTTCTGAACATAACTGGTTTCTAAATCAACTATAGAATTCAAATAAACACATGTCAATAATCATCTCATAAAGCCAAATAATCTCTTGTTATTAGAAGCTTTTTAAGTTGTTCGCTTTGCTCGTTTAGAAAAATGGAAATAGCCAAGCGATTGTTCAAACTGTTTCAAGTTGGAAACTCACCGCTAGGCAGGTTGGACCGGTGTGGGCTGTGAGATTTTGCTTTGTAGGACCACCATTTCGAAATTCATGGCTAGGGAAGATAACCCAAAATCCTATAACAGGTTTAGAATTTATCCATCCATGAACCCCACCTTCTTTGTTGTCCATTGAATACTGATACTTATCATCAACCTATATTCAACCATATCGGAATTATTAAAAAAAAATAGTTCCTTGTTAGTCACGCAATTAATTTATGTTTTTTTCCCCAAAAAAAGCAGTTCTTGTATGTGCATCAACCTCTCCTTTGAGATCTGGATTAATGGGGTTTACTAGCAAAACTGATTCAGGTACAATTAGCTGTTTTCCTCTATCTGGAAGCAGATCTTGAGGCACTGGCATGACCCTTTGTTTCTCATCCGAAATTGCCATGTAGTGGAACCTAGTACAAGTGAAAAGGGACACAATTAATGTGCACATAAAACAAGCACATGTTGAAGCTCCAAAATAGACTGATAACAGGTAGATTATCTACTTGTCCGGTCGCAACTTAAATGCCATCCTCGTCTGAGCAAGGTCAAAGTCGCGACATCCAGAAGGCCGCTCGTAAATTGCATAACAGTAGAAGCCCGAAACACCACTCCTCAATATGTACCTACACAAGTCCTCAATTAGCTAGACCAACAACTTAGCAAAACTTGAAATTAAAAGAGCCAAAAAAAAAAGGAACTTTGGTAAGACCTTATGTCCACACTAAGTGGCAATTTGCCTCCCTTAGTTGAAGGATCATATGCACTTTTAAACGACAACTCTATATGGTCATTGCTCTTCTTGACCACACTATAGTCAGCTCCTTTTAGTCTGTTATACGACAAGAAATCTAGTTAAGTAATTAAAACCTGTTTCTAGTCGTTTTAGATGATAAAGTTTACGCACGTACAACTGATATCTGTCCTGCCCTCCTGGCCAGCTCCAGTTGGCATCCCAGTATCTGCACATTTGGAAGAAGAATTTTAGACCAAAAATGAATTTAGTTAATATATTTCAATATATTTAAGTAGTCACCATAAATAAAAGGTAAAAAGAAACCCGAGTCCTACATCGTTTTATCATATATATTCTGCGAGACTAGCTAGAACTATTGCATTAACGTTTGTGCTCATTATTAGATATTGAAGGTTACCCTCTGCTGGACTCATCACTTGACTTGGAGTCCAAAAGGTTGTCCATTCCTCCATACGTGACACTAGTCAAGTATCCTTGTGGTTTCAATATGGTAAGCTTTACTATCCCATTGCCCAGCAATACCTGAAACATCAAAAGGGAAATCATGAATACGAGAATTTAGTAAAAAAAACAAACACTAACGAGTAAGAGCTCATATGCATAAGAAAATTACTCACATAAGGTCCTTTGCTGTTCAGTTTCACTTTATTCTTTGACATAGTGGAAACGGGTTTTTCTTCTTTTCCTTTTGTGTGAAGATTAAAGTTGGATTAGAAAACGTTTTGTGGATATAAATAACGATGTTGATGATTGTTTCTTGTTGAAGAACAAAATGAGTCGTTGATCACTAAGGATATTGGTGTGCGATATTAATCAAATCTGTTATGCCCTTGTCATTTTGTCTAAAGACATTGGATATGCTAGAGCCTAGATGATTTCTAAGTGTGTCCAAGTATATATTATATATTTTTTCTCTTTTTTGCTGGAAGGTTGGATAGAGTATATGCTGAGTGCTGGCGAGTTCTGGTTTATTAAATAAACTATGTTGCTTATTCTTATTGTTGTTTTTTGATGGGTTGATGTTTTGTTTTTTGAGGTGCTCAAATGGTTTCAAAGTTCGACTACGAAAAAATCAGTGTTTGTTTAAGGAGTCAAGATTTACGGTCTCCTTTTTATGTCCCTTTGTCTGTCCCGCTAAGGAGATAGAAAGATGGGCAGTAGATCTGGATTTTTGTTTAGGACCAACAAAATGAAAACAAGCCACAAACGACATGGCACAAAAAACAACGACATATTGAAAACTGACATTATGTAAGAAAATAAAGGACAAAACACAGCTGCATGATTTCAAACGAAGGAAAAAAAAAAAAAAAAAGAAATGACGTAGCACAAAAAACGACGACATATTTAAAAACGACATTGCGTAAGAACAATAAAGGACAAAATACAGCTGCACGATTTCAAACGAAAAGAAAACAGAAATGCGGTGAGCGTGGATCGAACACGCGACCTTCAGATCTTCAGTCTGACGCTCTCCCAACTGAGCTATCCCCGCCTGTTGACAGTTTCTCTCTCATTTTTTATTAATTGAAAAAAAAATCCTCAATTCTCTCCCAAAACATCATTTTTATTTTTATTTTTATTTTTATTTTTATTTTTTGATCCGACGCCGCGTATTACCTTTGTTTGTTTGTTTGTTTTTTTTTTTGGCGTCCCAATCACATGCGTGCAAAGTTGGAAAGACTGGACAAAGAAATTGCAATTATTGGCACCAAAACAGGATCATTATTGTTGAAAACTATTTTTAGAGATCTAAAAACACTCTTTTCTACAAATCAGAGTCAAAACAAAGCTTAAAACTTGGTATCCGCAACCATGTACAGCCAAAGGAGCGTACGAATAATGATATCTTGTCAACAACTAAAATGGGCTCTTCATGAGCAAAAAATAAAAACCATGGGGTCCACTGCCAACAAAAGGCCCATGGAGGCAAATCACCACGCATCTTCTATGAATTTTACCACCGTCCCTGTTCCCTACGTGTGTAAGGCAAACATTTACATAAACATAATCAATCAATGATGGCTTTTGCTTTTAAAAAAATTACATATATATGGGTTTGATCAATTACCATTAATGAAGTTCAAAATGAAAGTTGTTCATGTCATTCATAGCAACTAGAAATCAAAATCTTCACGAAGCGGAAGCAAATTATTGGATCAAGATTACCTCCCGCCATTGCCGCTGTGCTCTGTAATTCAGCCCGACTTCAACTGATAATTCACGCTGTGTTTTGGACTTTTTCTAAGCACTAACAAATTCTCGCAAGATGGTGTGTAATCTGAATTTTTCTGAATGAATTTGTGCACTCAGGACCCAAACTTTTATATCTGTGACCATCACACGGTGTTGAAACGGTTTGTAATTAACCGTTGCACATGAGAGGCAGTTATTTTGTAGTTGAAGGTGGTTTTCTGTGTTTTAATAACACGTGGGCCAAAATAGAGTTCCAACATTCTCCTACTTGACCCATATATTACATCAACTGCTACAATAAGAGACAAAACACTTGAATCATGGCGACAGGTCCTCTAAATAACGAGTACTATCTTCCATGTATTACAATATATTTTGTCTCTCAAGAACTGCCACATAACTTAATGAATAAACCCTATGTTTAATTTAGGTCCAGACTTTAGTGATATTTCTCTGAAATAAATTTGTGCACATAACTGAAGATAAATGAGAAAATATCATAAATACAGAGTTTCACTATAAAGTACAACAAATTACATAAGGGAACCAATTCAGTCATTCTATCCACATGATCTCTAAATTTAACTGGTGGCTGCCTTTAGTCAAGGGATCGGTAATCATCAATTCAGTGCTTATGTGCTCAATGACCACTACTTTATCCTTAACATGCTCCCCTATGGCTAGATACTTAATGTCGATGTGTTTACTTCGAATACCACTCTTGTTATTTCTAGCCATAAAAACAACAGTTGAATTATTACAAAATATTTTCAATGGCCTATAGAAAGAATCCACAATCCTAAGCCTAGTAATGAAACTCTTGATCCATACACCATACGAGGTAACCTCAAAACAAGATACAAACTCGGCCTCCATAGTGGAAGTAGCAGTCAAAGTTTGCTTGGTACTCCTCCATGAAATAGCTCCACCAGCTAGCATGAAAACGTATCCCGAAGTTGATTTCTGTGAATCAATGTAGCCAGCAAAGTCAGAGTCAGAGTAGCCAATGACTTCCAAATTATCAGTCCGTATGTACATAAGCATGTAATCTTTGGTTCCTTGCAGGTATCTCATCACCTTCTTTACAGCCTTCCAGTGGTCTAATCCTAGATTACTCTGATATATACTCAACATTCCTACAGCGAATGCAATGTCAGGTCTTATGCAAACCTGAACATACATAAGGCTTCTAACAGCTGAAGCATATGGAATGTTGTGCATCTATTCTATTTCAAGGTCATTTTTCGGGCACTAATTCAAATTGAATCTGTCACCCTTCACAATGGGAGCTATACTTGGTGAACATTTTTTAATCCAAAATCTCTCCAAAACTTTGTTGATATAGGTCTTTTGAGACAGACCTAAAGTCCATTTATATCTGTCTCTATGTATCTTAATACCTATAACGAAGGATGCATCACTTATATCCTTCACGTCAAAGTTTTTAGAGAGGAATTGTTTCACCTCATGTAGCACACCCTTGTTATTGGTTGCAAGTAAAATGTTATCCACGTATAGAATCAGGAAACAAATTTTACTCCCACTAACCTTCTAGTATATACATTGATCCATGATGTTCTCTATAAATCCAAATGAAGATATGACGCCATGGAATTTTAAATACCACTGACGGGAGGCTTGCTTCAACCCATATATGGATTTCTTAAGCTTACACACCAACTGCTCACCATTACTAGAGAAGAATCCTTTTAGTTGTTTCATATATACCTTTTCCTCTAGTTTAGCATTGAGAAATGTCAATTTCACATCCATTTGTTGCAAGTCTAAGTCAAAATAAGCAACGAGTGCCAAGATGATGCGGAGGGAATCTTTCTTAGATATAGGAGAAAAGGTCTCCTTGTAGTCGATTCCTCCTTCTGAGTGAACCTTTTAGCGATGAGTCTTGCCTTATATCTTTTGATGTTGCCCAATGAGTCTTTCTTCGTTTTATAGACCCATTTACACCCTATGGCTTTCGCACTATTAGGTAACTCGACAAGATCTCAGACTCCATTGGATGCCATAGAATCTATCTCATCCTTCATTGCATCGTACCAAAGTTTTGATTCTTGGCAACTCATGGCTTGTGAAAACGTTTTGGGATCATTTTCGACTCCAATGTTATAGTCTGATTCTTGTAGGTACATAACATAATTACTATAAATTGCTTATTTCCTTTCTCTAGTAGATCTCTTTAATGTTGACTTAACATTTTCTTGAGGAATCTGTTGTTCAACTTATTGCTTAATGGTTTCTGGTGGTTCTTGAGCAACTTGACATTCTAGATTATTATTAGCAGTTTGTGGAACTTCAACGATCGGTTGCATAACACTCAGCTGAACTATAAGAGTGTTGTGAACAATAATCAACCTATCACTTGATGTAGATGGTTGAGCTTTAGTATGATCTCTTTCAGAAACTATATTTCAAAATTGATCGCTCCCACTAATCAAGTCATTCTAAAGAAACTTGGCGTTCTTTTTTTCCACAAATCTAGTCCTGTGAGTTGGATAGTAGAATCTATATCCTTTGGACCTTTTGGCATATCCAACGAAATACCCACTAATGGTCCTCGGATCTAGCTTATTCTCCTGTGGGTTGTACACCCTTACTTCAGACAAACATCCCCAAACGCGTATATGTTTCAAACTCGGTTTCCAACCTTTCCATAACTCAAATGGCGTCTTTGGGACAGCCTTAGTCGAAACTCAGTTTAATATATATACTGCCATTTTAAAAGCTTCAGTCCACAAGGACTTAGGCAGGTTGGAGTTACTCTGCATGCTCCTCACCATGTCCATTAATGTTTGGTTTCTTCTTTCTGCTACACCATTCTGATCTAGGGAACCAGGCATGGTGTATTGGGCAACTATCCCATGCTCTTGAAGAAACCTCACAAATGGACCCTGAGCTTATCCATCCTTAGTGTATCTACCATAATATTCTTCACCTCTATCTGTCCCCATGATCTTTATTTACTTTCCGCATTGCTTCTCTACTTCAGCCTTGAAAACCTTAAAGGTGTTCAATGCTTCGTCCTTTGTATGAAGCAAGTATAGATACATGTATCGTGAGTAATCATCTATGAAGGAGATGAAGTATTTCAGACCATATGAGTCCATGCCTAGACTACAAATATCTGAATTTATAATTTCTAATATTTCTGAACTCCTTTTAGCACCTTTCTTAGACTTGTTGGTTAGCTTTCCCTTAATGTAACCCACACAAGTCTTAAAGTCAGTAAAATCTAAAGTACTAAGTACTCCATCATTCACTAACCTCTTGATTCTCTCAATGGAGATATGTCATAATCTCCGATGCCACAACATAGAGGAATCTTTATTTAAAACACAACGTTTCATACCAGTGTGAACATGCATAGCAGTATGATGAGGTTCATTTTGCAAATTAATTGAGAAAATACCATTAGACAAAATACCATTCCCAACAATATCGGATTTATAAAATAAACTAAAACATTTGTCTGAAAAAGTAAAGGAATATCCCAAAGGTACAAGTCTGGAAACAGAAATTAAGTTCCTAGAAAAGTTTGGAACATAAATGTCTTATCCAATTCCAAAATAAAACTACTACTTAAAACTAAGGTGCATGTTCCGATGGCTTCCACATGTGAACGCATCTTGTTTCCTGAAGAGATGCTTAGCTCACTTCCCATTGGCTTTCTTGGGTTTCGCATACCCTGCAAGGTATTTGAAACATGGATTGTAGATCCATAATCAATTCACCATGTGTTATAAACGACATCAACCATATTAGATTCATAACAAACCAATGAGACTAGATTACCTTTCTTCTCAAGCTGACTCTGAAATTTCGCACAATCCTTCTTCATGTGTCCCTTTTTTTTTTACAGAAGAAACACTTGGATTCCTTCTTAATGACAGCTTTGGGAGGTATTTTACCCTTCCCTTTGTCCTTGGCTTGATATTGGTCTTGAATCTAATTCTTTCCCTTGGTTGTGGTCAGTGCAGTTTCACCCATTTCTATTACAAGCCGCCCTTCTTCTTGAGTACATATGGTCAAAAGCTCATTAATTGACCATTTGTCTTTATGTGTATTGTAGGAAATCTTAAAGGGCCCATATTGTTTTGGAAGGATGTTCATAATGTAGTGCTCTAAGAAAGAATCAGACATATCCACCTCAAGGTTCTTAAGTTGAGCCGCTATGTCCCTTATCTCCATGATATGCTTATGCACACCTCTCACACCGGTGAGCCTTAAGGACGAGAACCTCATAATTAGGGTGCTGGCAAGTGCCTTATCTGAAGTTTCAAACTGCTCATCAATGGCCTTCAATAATGCTCGAACCTTGTTATATTGTTCGACGGAACCACATATGCCAGCATAGATTTTAGTCTTTATGAACATGACGCTAAGGCGATTAGATCGCTCCCAACGTTCATAAAGAGCAATCTCATCATGGGTACTGGTTTCAGTGATTACGGGCTTGTCTTTCCTTATAGCATAATCAATGTCTATCCACCCCAAGTGAAGGAGAATCCTCTCCTTCCAGACCTTGTAGTTATCCCCTTTTAGCTCAGGGATATCACATCAAACATAAGGAAAATTCAAAGGTTGTATGACTGCATAATTAAAACAAACACGCTTATAATCTAAAATATTGAGACTAATAGACATAAATGATGCTTTATCAATGTAAATCATGCATAAAATAATGAATCTATGACATAAAACTTGCTTGTGGGCTAAAGTTCTAATTCAATTAGATTCATTTTACTGTAGCCAAAACTATCAGATTATGTTCTATTTTCTAATACCTGTAGGTAAATTAGAAAATATAATTTGATATTTTATCCCAATTAGTCATACCAATATAATAAAAATTCTTGTGGGATAAAGTTTATTATGTTGAGTACAACTAATTGCAATAAATGTCCTTTAACCAAATGTGATCCTAAACCAATTAATATATAATTTTACATAATTAAAGATGCTGTAGCTAAGCTCTAATTATTCAAAATCAAATGGATCACTTAGACATTTAATTTTGTTCATAAAATTATTCATGAAAAATTGCACATTTTATAGGCAATATAATATTTATGAACAAAATCTCAATTTGTGCTAAATAAGTTAATTTAATTTAATAACATGCATAATAAAACTCAAAATTATGCATATAACAATAATTAGCACATTAATTATCCACAATATGTTTTCCAATAAAACATTCATTAAAATAGAACAATTTCTAAATGATACGTATAATTAATTTCATAATTTATGCATTAAAATATATTTTCAAAAATTATGTACATAATAACAACAATAAAATTATGCACATAAAACAAATACTTGGCATATAATGTATAAAATAAATTTGCTATAAAATTATTGCAAAAATTATGTGCATATTCAAAAACCAAAATTAAATTAAAAATATATCTTTTTTTAAAATTTTAGATTTTTTTAATAATATTTTAATGCCCCCTTAAACGGCGTCGTTTTAGGGGGGCCAAAAAACGACTTGTCGTTTGGCTGTTGAAGAGGCGCCCATTCCATAATAAAATAACTTGTCGTTTTGCAATCTAACTGCAAAAATGACATGTCGTTTTGTCTGCTATCAGGCCAAAAGCTTCTAAATGGCACGTCATTTGCCTTGTCTTCTTCCTTGAGCAGGGTCTTCTTGACCCGGTTGCAACCCGGTATGAAATCCAACGGTTTCTAAGCATTTCAGACATCTTTTTTGACGTTTCAAGTCTTAGAAATCGAATGTCTTAATGATTTCCAATCTCATTTTTAATTAAAAAACTCCAAAATGAATAACCCAAAATCACCAAAAATTTGTTACGTAAATGTGTAAACTATGTAATTCCAATACAGTGCCATATGCAAGGCAGAGGTGTTTTTAAATCGACTTTGATGCCAAATGAAAGTTGTTCATGTCATTCATAGCAACTAGAAACAAAATCTTCATGAAGCAGAAGCAAATTATTGGATCAAGATTACCTCCAGCCATTGCCGTTGTGCTCTATAATTTGACCCGATTTCAACCGATAATTCACACTATGTTTTGGACTTTTTCTGAGCGCTAACAAAATCTCACAAGATGGTGTGCAATTTGAATTTTTTTGAACAAATTTGTGCACTCAAGGACCTAAACTTTTATATCCGTGACCATCACAGGTTGTTGAAACGGTTTGTAATTAACTGTTGCACATGAGAGGCAGTTATTTCATAGTTGAAGGTGGTTTTCTGTGTTTTAATAACACATGGGCCAAAATAGAGTTTTAACATAAAAAAGTCATCTCGAGCTCCATAAACAGTTTAACTGCACGTGAATGGGGTAAAAACTCTGATAATAGGAATTTACCGGGCTACAAATTTTCTCCTGTCTTTACTCTCTTCAACACTCAATTTGAATCCTCCTCATCTCATTTCGTTGGTTAATAAATTATTGAATTAATTACAAAAATTCTCCTAAGACATTGCCCGCTGAACTTCAAAACATAGCATTTGTTTTGCTTGAAGTACAACTATTAACAAAAATGGTCCTTCTATTATAATTTTAATTGTAAATTGAAAAATAATTTTAAAATTAGGAGGACTTTGATAACCATAGTTATTAAAACGGCCAAAAAAAATAAAAATAAAACTATAATAGAAATAGTTTTTATTGATGATTAAAAATAAAAAAAAAATTAAAAACACACTACTATCTTGTTCCTTCTTTTTTTCGATATACCAAAATTTTCTTTAAAATTTTATTAACTTTTTTTCATAAAAAAGTATTTTAAAATTTTAAAAGATATAAATACCAATAAAAACTTTAAAAATATGTTTGAAAATTTATTAATACTGTATGAGTTTTTTCTCTTTGAAAATTCTATGTTGTATTTTTTGTTATATTAAATATACTTATGTTATATTCTTTTTCATTTCACTAATATATATAATTTTTAAAATTTTAAAATACTTTTTGGGTGTGAAAAAAATCAATTTTGATAAAACTTTTGGCATATCAAAAAAGAAATATTTTAGTGGTATGATGGTTTTAATTGATTTTTTTTTTACTTTAATCATCAAGAAAGACTATTTTTATTGTAGTTTAATTTTTATATGGTTATTTTTATAAGCAGAATTTCTAAAATATCTCTAACTTTATAATCATTTGTCAATTTTTTGTTAAAATTTTAACCGAATGATCATTTTTGTTAATAGTTTGTACTTTAAGAGAAAAAGATGTTATGTTTTGAAATTCGAGAAAAAAATGTCAAAAATGCAATAATTTAGTGAGAATTTTTATAATTAATCTTAAATTATTTGTTAAATCAAAAACCACCCACATGGCCATTTGGGTGAAGGACACAGTACACACATCTAGATTCCGAACCAAACTTATACAGTATTTGAAAATATAATTAGAACTAAAAATTAAAATAAAACTTTATATTATAATATATTTTAATTTTATATAATAATATGGAGAAGTTTTATACCGCAAGAATCAGAACATTTTGAAATGTAAATGCCAAACACACTGTTGACATTTTTACGGTCCAAGGTTGGATTACTCTGGACTTGTTCTACCAGATTTTAGTTCACTGTTTTCTTTTTACGCGCGCATGACTAAACCAAAAGTCCATTCACTGACAGCTCACAAGCCATTTCTCTTTGTGCTCTTGCTTGCATACAAAAACTGTCCTTTGTTCAGAAAAGTCATTATTCCACAAACATAAAAGGAGAAATGAAGATTAAGAGGTATCAACAAAACCAAAAGATAGATTTGGAGAGAGAACAACACTTCATCTGGGTTCTTCTCTTCACAAGGGAACTTTCTAGATCTATTCACTAGTGAAGTACATTATAGAAACATTTCTTTAACTTCTTCTATTCATGCATAATGAAAGATTGGATTTTTCTTTGATTCCTCGTTGTTTGGGTGCTCTACTTTGTTAATGGCGTCGATGGTGAAAACCCAAGCAGGTTTCTCACCTGGAAAGTCACTTGTGGTGACATTTACCCTCTTGGTCTCAAACAACAGTCAGTTTTTTACATTCTTTTACTAACTCTGTTTCTTTGTTTTTGCTTTTTCTTACTTTCTGATGTTTCTTAACTATTTCTTTTTGCTTTTGCATTTTAAGCCTTTGAAAGTGAGAAAAGAAGTAACATTTTTTAGTTGTGGTTTTGCAGGGGATCTTGATTAATGGGCAATTTCCTGGGCCTCAGATCGACGCTGTCACAAACGACAACTTGATCATCAACGTTTACAATTACCTGAGAGATCCACTCCTCATTTCAATCTCATCTTCTGTTTTTTCTACACAAAATGCTGAAAAGAACAATGAAAGAGGGTACATTTTTAATGTGCATTTGGCCGTGTTGCATTTCTTTTTCTCTATCCTCATGTTTGGCATTGTGGTGGGAACCACGGTTTTTGGTTCCCACCACAAACTCAGTTATAAACAGTGTAAAACTCTTATATGCTACAGTAACAATTTAAAAAATTACTACAGTGTAAAGCTTTCACATGCTACAGTAAAAAATGGTTCCCACCACCTTCCAAACACCCCCTATATGTTTGGTACTGGTAGATGGACTATGAGGTGAGTTTTTCAGGGGTTTTTTTTTTTTTTTTTTTAAGTGTTCTAAAAGGGCCTTCTTTTTTATTTTTAACAAAATGGGATGCTCTTGTGGAGTCATTGGCCTACCCAAGAAAGTTTATGTTAGTTTTCTATGAAAACGTGTAATTAATTTATTTTGTCACGACTAATCTCTCCTTGAATAATGAAAAACCAAGCATCTATTAATGTGAGAAACCCTGATAAAATGTGGGGTTACTTTGGTAATTTGACTTGATGATATCCTTGATTCTAGGAGTAATGTGCTCTTTTCGAAGAATCAGAAACCAAAAGGGGACCTCTTTTAGTAATGGCTAATGACTAATCTCTCCCTGAACAATGAAAAACCTAGCATCCATTAATGTAAGAGACCTTGATAAAATGTGGGGTTATTTTGGTAATTTTGTCATAACAATATTCTTCATTCTGTGAGTAACGTGGGTTCTTTTTCAAGCAAAAGGAACCAAGGGAAAAAAAAAAAAAATAGGAAGGATTTTTTTCCCCTTTTCTCCTTATATCATTAAATTTAAGAACAGAATTGGGACCAAGTCCAAACAACTTTCTCTTTCTAAGTTATTTTGTCGGACCATATTTTAGGACACATTAAGAACTGACTTAGAATAGTTCTTAATTGGTAAATTTCCGCAGCTGATTAAACTCTTGGGGTCTCATAATCATTGATTCTCCGTAGCTATACCCTGATTTATGATACATTAAAATATTTCTTGACATGGTTATAATTTATGGTACATTAAAATAATGTTTTCGCAACATGGCTATGATTTATGGGTGCATTATTACATTTTGTTTTATTTAAAATGGTGAATGTTACCTTCCACATGCTATATCCCTGCCCCTCCATCCCTAAATCATAAACAAACATTAAATAAATGGAAAACAAAAATTTTCGCAGTATATATATATATATATTTATGTTTATAGTCCGAGTACTATATTTATAGTATTGATGAGAGTAAAAACGTTTACCAAATTTACCGTCACGGCCATATCTACCACTCATTTGGGAATATCTTCATCATAGAAATGCATTTTCTGTGGAAGCCATAAACCAACCAAATCAGATAGTAAAAACGTGCATCTATGACCACTAAATTTGTGCTTGTGGCATTATTTTCTTTCTTTCTTTCTTTCTTCCTTGCTTTGTTTCATTTTCTTTTTCTTTTTTTTTTTGAGAAAAAAAAAGTATTTAACTGTTGTATGGTCCTATGGTATTGTGTGGTCCTTCACAAATAAAATGTGTCCGGAGGAAGTAGAAATTTGGGGTTGAGAAATTTGTTTAGTTTTTGTTGAACGGAGTAATTTATTGGTGTCTCGTTTATTTTAAGTGAATTTTATGTTAGGGTAACGCTATTAATATTGTACATTTCTCAACCGATCTTCCTCAAATTGCAGTTAAATATACGTATTTCTTTTGTTATACTCTAATCTTAATGTGATTTAACGGTTCGAAATTAAATTACACAACCTGTCTTTGCTATATCATATTAAGTGAGCCAAGTGTAGAACAGTGTGGCTAGTAGACGACAACTTAGTTGAGATGCGCTAGCTATTCCAATGTCGATTGTCCTCTTTCATCATTCAAATTTATCTAAAATTAAGCAAAACTGGTAGAGTTTTTTTTCATACTTAATCCAAAATTTTCATTCAATTTGGGTACTTTCCACACCATAGGAAGATTTGTTCGTAACTTCTAGACTTCCAGTGCCTGGTCCCATTTAAAAGTAAAGAAATTGACACCTCACACTGGCTAATTTGGATAAACTTTTTTTGTTCTAAATCCAAACTTTTATGGGGTATAATTTAGAATATACAGAAGTTTATTACTATTGATTGCAAATAATTTACTTATTGCAAAATTACCAATCCCCCTTTCAGCTAAAGCCCAATTGTGAAGTGCCAAAGTGATTATATGTGCATTTCTTTTGACATGGGACATGTCCTACTTGGGTACGGCAGGGATGGATTGCAGCACAGAAGGAACTCACGGCAAGATAGAGTTTGTGGCACAAACTGTCCAATCTTACCACGTTGGAACTTCACTTATGTTCTTCAAGTAAAAGACCGAATTGGAAGCTACTTCTACTTCCCTTCAATTTTGTTCCACAAAGCCGTCGGCTGATTTGTTGGCATTACAATCTGGAGCCGTCCCAAGATTTCCGTTCCTTTCCCTCCTCCCGCTGGAGACTTCACCGTATTGGTCGGTGACTGGTACAAGACAAATCATGCTATGAGCATCCTATCCATGTCCTTATTTTTTGAATTATTATTTTTATTAGAAATAGAAAATGTTGGCCCATATATGATTTCAACATGGTATCAGAGCACATGATACTAAATTCAAAATCTTTTTTCATACTTTAGATATTGCGTCGGATTTTAGAGGGCGGCCACAATCTTCTTTTCCCCAATGAGCTTCACATCAATGGCCGAGGTTGGAATGGTTGCACATTCACTGTTGATCAAGGTATCTTTTCTTAAGTGAATTAACAGTTAGAAGTTGAAATCTTTTTTAATTCACTTAGAAATTGAAATCTTCGTATGTGACCTCAATGTTGTTTTTCCCAATTTTTTTTTTTCTTTTATAGAAAAAACATAAAGATTTAGGATATCCAATGTAAGGATTGCTATATCCATTAAATTCAGAATTCAAGGATGCTACTTGAAACTGATGGAGGTAAAAGAATCCCACACACTTCAAAACACCTTTTCCACCATCGACGTCCATCTCGGCCAGTCCTACTCGGTTTTGGTCGCGGCTGATCAGCCCCCCAAGGACTACTACATCGTTGTTTCGTCACGTTTTACCTCTAAAGTACTCACTACAACAATAGTTCTGTGACGACCCACCTTTTCGGGCAGTCACTTTACTTTCATAAACATCGTTTCGTAAACAGTAATCTTACTTACTTAGTAGGAAAATACTGTAATAATTTTTTTTTTCTTTAAACGTTCTTTAAAACTGATGCGACCTCTGTCGCATTCAAGTTGAGACCCCGCTCAACACTTGTCCTTAAAATCATTTCAAATTGTTTCTTAAAACTTAATAAGAAACAATTATTAAATCATAGTTTAAAACTTTACTTTATAATTACATAAAACAGTTCATAAACTGTATCTTAAAACTTTAAATGCTATTCATAAAACTCTGATTTTCTTAAAACTTCACAAACACTACATTAACAATGGAAAACATTTTCTTTGCATAGTGGAAGCAAACAGTGATGGTATCCATACCTAAATCTTCGCATCTGTCCTCCGCAACACCCCGCTCTTCTAACGGGTCCTATTGGTCACTCATATATTACATACAGCATGAAAAACTTTTAATGAGCTTTCGCTCAGCAAGTTCAAACATATTCTCACAAAGCATTTAAACATGCTTTAAAAACTTTTCTAATAAAACCTTTCTCTTGAAACATTTTTCATGAACGTTTTCCATAAACATTTCTGAAAACGTTTTTCATAAACATTTTCCATAAACATTTCTAAAAACATTTTTCATAAACGTTTTTCATAAAACATTTCTGAAACGTTTTGCATAAACATTTTTTGTAAAACATTTCTTGAACGTTTTTCTTAAAACGTCATTCATAAATCTTTTCTTGTAAAACATTTAAACATGCTTTAAAAACTTTTCTAATAAAACCTTTCTCTTGAAACATTCTTCATGAACGTTTTCCATAAACATTTCTGAAAACGTTTTTCATAAACGTTTTCCATAAACATTTCTAAAAACATTTTTTATAAACGTTTTTCATAAAACATTTCTGAAACGTTTTGCATAAACGTTTTTTGTAAAACATTTCTTGAACGTTTTTCTTAAAACGTCATTCATAAATCTTTTCTTGAAAACATGAAAATGTTTTTCATAAACATTTATCATAAAACATTTCTCTGAATGTTTTCCATAACATAACATATAAATATTTCATAAAAAAGCATTCAAATAACATCGGAATGCATGACTTCATTTATGCTCAATTATTAACTTCAATTATGAGCATTTTATGAACATTCTATAAACTTAAATATTTCTTTCTTTCTCAATATTTATTCTTGTTCCTTACTTTCTTTATCTTATAACCTTCCTTTTCCTTACTTTACTTTGGTGTTCATATCAACTCATTAACCATGAGATCATAAACATGATGCTTCCCTTGTGGAAGACTTGAGACCATCAAACATTGAGGTCTTGTACCTCACTTTTAGGAGGTCAAACTTTAATTTCACTTCCATTACCTCATAACAAAGAGGCTGGTACGATACTTTCCTTTTTATCTTTACGTTACCTTCTTATTAACTTTAGTGAGCATTTCAAATGCAATCACATCATATGCAATACACTTGCAATTCATAGCTTGTACTATAAAACCAATTGCATTACAAATGCGACATATTGCATAATAAATACATCACAAAATGCAAATACATTTTGTAAGTCATAATTTGTATTCTGGAATTTATTGCACCACAATTGCAACTCATTGCATACAAATGCATCATAAAGCTTATAACTTAAACTATAAAACATTTTGCATTGTCATAATGCAAAACATACTTTCAATATTTTGAAAATCATAACTTACACTTTTAAGAAATGTTATGCATATCAATATGCAAATAAACCTTTAACATAACGATTGCAAATTCATTGCAAATCTTTTTCTTGAACTTTAAAACTTTTTGCATAATAAATGCAAACATACTTTAAAAGAAACTTACATAATAATTGCAAACTCATTTGCAATTTATACAAATAAGCATTTAAAAATCATTTACTTCATGCTATAGGTGAGATTTGAAACTTACCCGAACTATGCTCTAGCGTTCTCTATTCCATTCCTTTTCCTTCCATTAGTCGGCCTCTATGTCCTGATCAAACGACAACCTACTCATTAATTAACTTTCTTTATTATCAATCCACTCGATTGATAATAAAACGTAAACATTAACCATTCATTCCTTTTTCATAACTTGGTATACTATCGGTCTACCGTTCTCTTTACTCAACCTTATAAACCATCAGTTTACCTTTCCTTCAATTAGCCTTGTAACCAACCGAGGTTACTTTTCCTTTCAACTTTGTAACCCATCGGTTACCTCTCGTTTACTTAAACATCCCTTGTTAAATCTCTGATCTCATATGACCGTTACGTTACTTAACGTATTACGGAACATTTTTCATCTAATAACGTTATGCTAAATCAGAGTGTTCGACTCCGTTCTAACCGTTTCCTTCATAATGACGATTTTACCCTTAACGGGTTTTTCGTCAACTTTGTAACGTTATAAAACCTATTCTCACATAAAATAGTGTAACATTCACTAATCATGCATTTCATAAATTTTTATGAAAGCATATAAAACAATTATTTTAAAACAGTTCATACTGTAGGCGAGATTCCTACTTACTTGAACTCCAAGCAAAGCAGATCCAGTTGTATCTCGCTGCATCTACAGTATGTGAAGCATCCTCTGTAGTGCTCCTCGAGCGACCATGAATGGCTAGGAATGCTTCCTGGAGATCATACATTCTTGAAAACGTCATTCTGGACTCCGATACTGCTGCTTGAATCGCCTCGATTCGCGTGTAGTCGATACTGGATGATTTTCACCTGGAGTGGAATTTGCTCGAACGGAGGTCACCATTGTGTTCAAAGCGTCGAAACGAGTCGGGAGGAGGTCTCAGATATTCGATCGGAGTTCCAGATCACAAAAATCCAAAGTTGTCGTTGACCGGCCGTGGACCGACGTTGACCAGCCGTTGACCGAATTTGACCGCCGTTGACCGGCGTCAATCGGGGTCCGTTGGCAGCTGGGCTCGGGCCTACCCCCCTAAATCGACCATTTTGAGTCCAATGACGGTGTCAATTTCATCTAATTCCGCCTCTAACATAGTGGGTCGGAGCTCGACATTGATGGCAAAAATGGAGGCTCCGATAATGGCTTTTCGGCCATGGAAACTTGAAATTGGCTGAGGGCTTTTGCTAACCATCCTCCTATGAGCATTTCCCCTCATCCAATTTGAAGAAACGTGGCTGGGAAGAGCAAAAACCGAGGCTCCCGCGGCGGTTGACGGCGGACGTTGGCCGTTCTCCAGCGAAACGGGCTCCTTCCGTGCAATTGATTGAGGGGTTTTACTCCCCTTGATCCTCTGAACTCATTGGGAGGGGTGGTGTCGGCCACCTCCTCCGGAAAAACGGAGTTCCACCGTGGGGGTGGTGGCGCACGGCGACGATAGGCTGGCGGAGCAATCCAGCCGTTGTTGAGCTGCCACCAAGGCTGGGTTTTGTTCCTCTCACCACGGTGGTCATGTAGGAACAAGAATCACGTCGATCGGACGTCGGATGGCGAAGATATCTCGTCAGAAAGAAATAGGTTTCGCCGCCACTTTGGGCGGCGCGTGTGGCCTCCTACGGCGGCGTTTTGGGCGGCACGGCACCTTGTTGGACTCAGCTCGTCGAGAGCTTTCCATTGGTGTGAGAGGTGTCGAAAACGGATGCCGGAATCTCGAACGAGATTCGAGGAGAGAGAGATAATTCTAGAGAGAGAAAGTGTAGAGAGAGAGTGTCCCGATTTTCTGTCAATTTTTCTGATTTTTTTTTCTTTTTTTTTCAATTCTTTTCTTTTTATAAAAGTATAAAAAGAAATTGTGGTCCACACAATTCAATTCTTATACTGCATTGCTCTAATACTGTATAATTTTTCATCTTATTATACAGTATTTTTCATTAAACCGTACTTTATCTTAATATAATCCTTAATTTAATGCATTTTTAATGCATTAAAAATCTCAGGTGTTACAAGTTCTTCACTACAACAATATTTTCTAGGGAGTTTCTGGACCTGTTCCTGGTGGTCCAACAACCGAGATCGCTTGGTCCCTTAATCAGGCCAGATCAATCCGGGACTTTAAAAAAAATCCACATTCATTGTCACACATAAATATTTTCTCTCGATTTTGTCTCAAGAGAAACTTTAGAGTCTACCAATATAACAAAAAGGATCTAAAAGTTTATGGGTATATTCTCTTATGATTGGTTCTGATATTACCAACTTCTAATTCTTGGCCTTCATTTTTTTTTCTGGCAAAACTAGTTAGAATCTGACGGCACGTGGACCAAGGCCTAACCCTCAAGGTTCATACCATTATGGACTGATCAAGCCAAGCCGTATAATTGTGCTTGCAAACTCTAATGCCTGGATTAATGGCAAGCAGAGGTACGCCGTCAACAGTGTGTCCTATGTTCCACCAGACACTTCTTTGAAGTTCACTGATTACTTCAAGATATCTGGAGTCTTCAACCTCGAAAGCATCCCAACCAAACCCACGTGGGGAAGTGCCTATCTTCAGACCTCCGTCATGAACGCTGACTACCGCGAGTTCGTCGAGATTGTTTTCCAGAATTGGTTGAACGACGTTCAGTCTTGGCACATTGATGGTTATTCCTTCTTTGTTGTGGGGTAAAATCAATTTCATATTCTTTTATATGCTCAAATTATTCCCGTTGCTTTCGTTGAATTCATTTTGACGTCTTTATGGAATAACTAGGATGGATGGTGGCCAATAGACAGCAGCCAGCAGACGCTACAACCTGAGAGACTGTCCGCGCGTTGCATTACTCAGGTATGTTAAAGTATGGTGACCCAATTCAACACAAAAGATGTCTCCTGTCAACACAAACTTTAATAATTAATGTTGTCACTTTGGTGCAGGTGTATTACAGGTCATGGACGGCGATCTACATGGCTTTGGACAACATGGGAATGTGGAGCATTAGGACCGAGAATTGGGCTAGGCAGTACTTGGGACAACAGTTCTATTTCAGGGTCATTATTCCTCCACAAACTCATGCAGAGATGAATACCCAATCCCTAGAAATGCTCTTCTTTGTGGCCGGGCCAGTAGTTGTCACACTAGGCCTCTTCAAACTTAGTTTAGCTAGTTTCAATTGGTATAAAAAAAATTATTTTGTCAATACCCAATTCCTAGAAATGGTCTTCTTTGTGGACGGGCCAGTGGTCGTCACACTAGGCCTCTTCAAACTTAATTAAGCCAGTGGTTGTCACGATAGGGTGACAAGTTTTTGGCAAGGGACTAAGCTGTTCCTTGCGAGAAAATTCATTGGCGAAGCTCCACTTGAGCTTTCAAGCCATTTTTCTTTCTTTTCTATTATCGTATTATACCTTTGGTATGGCAAATGAACCTCTCTATTGGTGATCTTTTGTATCTTTGTTTTATTCTTGAAATGGAATATTGAACATCTCTGTTCTTGTTTCACAGGGATCTTTTCTTCATTATATATGAATAGAACCTGGTTCAAACAAAGAGTTTGATTTAAAGTTGGTTTGAAATTCAATTTTATTAAAGAAAGCACTATAACAAAGTTGATTTGAATTACAAGTTGGTTTGTAGTTTGAATTATGTGTGCCAAAACAAGTCTTTATTCAAGTTTCACGGCTCAATTTGAAAGCAAAAATGCCACTTAGTTTATAATAGTGCCATGCGTGCAAAGCTGCTTATTTATCTCGTGTTTTTACTTTCTTATCTGATTTCCAATTTCGGTTTTAATTGTTCCATTGTGTCAAGACCACAATTGTTTCTTACATAGGGAGTGAGAACTCATTTTTGAAAACAATCTCTAACTTACAAACGATAATGCAAGCCAACAAATAAAAAACAAACGACAAAGTTCTATTTCAAGGAAACATGAAAAGTTTTGAACAAACAAACGATACGTTATATGAGAAACCAAAAAAAGAACAGCAGTTTTTACTGTAAAACGACATGCCGTTTTTGTTAGCTGATTTAATAAGAGTAAAAAAAGACAAACTTGGAAGATAAGAACGAGATGCCGTTTTGATTCTCAATGACAGCATATTCGTAACGCGGGGTGGGGCTCTGTTGCTGCCCTTTTTTAAGAGCAAAAAAAGAAGGTCGGGTCCCTTTAAAAAAAAAACAAAAGCGGGTTGAGTTGAACGACACGTCGTATTACTAAAAATTGACAGAAAACTCACGACATAAAATTACTTGTCGTTTAAAAGAGACGACAACAAACTTCAGAGGGCGGATGGTATATTGGATTTCCTAAGGCCGCGTTTGTTACATGGAATTAAGAAAAGAAATAAGATAAATAATCCCAACCTTATGTTTGGTATTCATTGTTGACTGGATAAAGAATTCGTTGACTGGATAAATAATCCCATAAATGTGGATCATTAATCCTCCCACAATAGGTGGGATTAATAACCCAAGTCTGGATTAAAATGTTCTCCCCAAACTCACCCTCGCAATGCAAGCCAACTCCAACATAAAACAATATTCACGACGGCGATGGTGAGAACGACCTTGACGACGGCAACGGTGAGAAAGCCCTACTCCCTCTCCTTCCGGAGACGGCAACGGCGACGGAGCTCCGCTTCCCCCAAGACGGCGATGAAGATCCTTCCCCGACGACGACCAAATACCTCCTCTTCCCCTGCTATGGCGACTGGCACTGCTTTTTTGCCCAAATCCAAACATATATACCTTTCTTGCCCAGATCTAAAGCAGATCATCCATAGCCTCCCCCTTTAGTAGTCCCTTTCTTGCCCAGACCATTGACGCACATAATCACAAAATGGGAGAGATGGAGTTGTTGAAAAAAAAAAAATCAACAATAGAGATTTAACATAATTTTATCTAATCCCGTTTGATCCAATCCTAACTTTATAATCTAATCCAATCATCCGCGTGTCAACGAGGGATAAATGAAATGACTAACATTCTAAACAGCTATTGATATGTTATTTTACGCATCAAACGACCAGAAATATAATGCAGTAAATTCTTTTTTGAATGATACAACAGTGACGGCAAACTTTGAAACAACTGGAGAATTTTTACTTGTGCATGGAAACGACAAACTATTTTAACTGTCAGGAAATAGCTAGAAAAACGGCGTGTCGTTTTCATATCAATTCAAATAATATCTTCTTATGTTGTTATATACCATTATTTAAGGGGTGGGAGTTGAGGTTTGGAAACAAAATCTGAATGAAGGCCATGACATATCTTTCTTTTTTCTTTTTTTTTTTAAATGCAAAGGTGGACTTCAAGTCTACGTGCCCTTTTCACTTGTTAATCTCGAGACATGAATAATCTTTGTACAACAAATCTGTCGTTTGCCAACAAATTAGCCATAAAAGTGAAATTTTGCGTTAAATTCTAGCCGGGGAAAAAGGAAAAAAAAAATGCACAAAATGACAAAAAGGAAAGTCTGTGATTAATTACCGAGGACCTGGATGACCGGTAAACGAAACAGCATAGAACAGAGAGAGAGAGAGAATACTCCTTTTTAAGCTTAAGGTCTCCTGGCTCTAAGACAAGTTTTTGTTTCTAAAATTCCCATATTATTCCCCAAAAATATCCCCAACCAATACCATTTCTCCTTTGCCTACGACGTCCCCACACCACTTGTCCTTGCTTCTGCGGATCCCAACCAGCAAATATTCCGCCCTTTTGAAACCTCCTCTTTCAACTCCATCCCATACTCCATTACATATGCAAACATCATAATATACAGTATATATACATATATACCCTTCATAAAATCCACCGCCACCACCACTACTTGCTTGCGTCACCTCACAGTGAAATTCGCCCAATGCAGGGCCACCGTGACGTCTCCCCCACCTACGTGTCGCCACTGCAGTGAAGCCTAACATGCGAAGCATGTCTACGTGGCTGATGTGCGTTACTAGGGTTTTTTTTTCTTTTCTTTTTATTGGAGGGTATATTTGGTTATCAATTCAATGTGAGTGGGAATAGAGAATGAGTCATGTACGAGTTTGAAGCCGTGTTTTAAGTGTGGATAGTATTTTCTGCCGGATTTAAGGAGGGTCTTTCTGTCTCCGGGAATGATCAACGGAGGTTTGAAGAATTATTATATAATATAATCAAGGTCTCTTTTGGTATGTTCCCTACAGGACATGCATTTGCTTAGGCCATTATCCTTATCTGTGCAGCCTTGTTTAACGTCTGCTTTCTATCGCATTCCTTCTCTGTTTTGTTGTGAAAAAAAAAAATTGTTCAATTATGTTCAATTTTGGGAAGTTAATCAATGGTAAATTATTTAATTATGTTCAATTTTGGTAAGTTAATTAATGACAAATTAAGAGAGAATCTCCTGATGATATCAGTTAATATCAATGGAGGGTACATACGTAAATAAGCCTGCGTTTGGAAATATGTAGGTTTAAACTAAAAACAATAAAACAATTTAAATTTTGTAAGAGAAAATATTATAGCATAATTAACTTAAATGAAATCTTTTTGATATGAACGGGTGTTGCCAAAAACGCACTCTAACTTAATTAAAAAAAGGCATTCTAAGTTAATTTAACATCATGAAGTGTTATATGGTGCATTTTCCTTTGTATGTTGAAGACAAAATAATGTCTAGGAAAAGACCTCCCCAAACAATGTCTAGAGATGAAATGATCATACAACCAAGAAACTTTTTAGAGAGATTGAACCATATATTACTTTTATTCACTTTTTTCACCCTTCATTTTCACCCAATCATGAATACATTTTCGAACCAAAAACCCGGCCTGAAATTCCGTGTCTCCGTTTTATTTTTCTTTATCACAATCGAAACTCCAAAAGACTAAAAATAATTTGAGGGGCAAAAAAAAAATAAATAAATAAATAAAAGCTGAACAAAAAGACAAAGCTTCACAACAGAAGTCTTACTTAGTATTTATTCTCTTTCTGTTTCAACCTCTTGGACCCTCTCTCTTTCTCTCTTTCTTCTTCTTCTTCTTCTTCTTCTTCTCTCTCTCTCTCTCTCTCTTTGAGGAGACAGAGAAGAATAATATCTCTGAAAATGGTTAAAAATAATCAGAGTCCACTCAATAATAAGGGGTCTCGAGAGCCTTCTTCTTCTTTTGGCAGATACCGTATTTATAATAATCCACGGTTGCCATCACCAAATATTTGTAAAATGAGGAAGTCTAGATCAGAAGAGAGAATAATTATGGATGATCAACATGAAAATGATCTGATGATGACAGAGATAAGCTTGAAATCACCGCTGGTTAGGCCCTATGTTCGCTCGAAAATGCCTCGCCTTCGATGGACTCCCGATCTTCACCGCTGCTTTGTGCATGCAGTTGAACGCCTTGGAGGAGAAGACAGTGAGCTTTACATACCTATTTTTTATTTATAGTTCAAACAGTATTTATAATCTTTTTGAAGTTCCACAAATAACTTGTTATATATGTATAAGTTGACCAATTAATACAAGGATTTTGATGTGCAGGAGCTACTCCGAAAATGGTTCTACAAATAATGGATGTTAAGGGCCTTACCATATCTCACGTGAAGAGCCATCTTCAGGTTTCGAAGCAAGCTTTTTGATTTATGGATTTAGAATTTTAGATTTGGAAATTTAATCTAATCAATAATTATTAGTTTTTGAAAAGAAAAACTTTTAATTAGTTAGTTTGATCACTTAAGAGAAAAGAGAAATTCCTTTCATTAATTTCTGTTTTAGAGGAGGGGGTTCCATTGGGGTAGAGGCTTGAAATTTTCAGAGTTTTTTGTTTTCCTCTCTTTTTCCTGACGTACGTACGTTATATTATATGTTTCTATGGACAGATGTACAGGAGCATGAAGCATGAGCAACTGATTCAAGGTATAAATGCGAACACCATTTATTATATATTCCTGGCATGTGTTTACACACACACACAAAACCTCAGTATAATACTTAAAAAGCTGGCACTAAAATTTACTAGGGTTTTGGTGGAGAAAAATAGTTAGAGCATATTTAATTAATTAATTACTAAAAGAGATGAGGTAACGCATAATTATTATATGCTGTCAAGAAATAAGTCTTCAGTTTATACTTTATGTAATTTCAAATTGTCTTTTCCTTGGAATAATTTCTTTGGATTCTAGATACTTTGTAGTTTTTATGGTAAGAAATTTGGCTTTCTACTCCCCCCAAAAAAAAAAAATAAAAGAAAATTGGCTAATTACAATTAATAAATAATACTACAGCTGCTATATCATAGTATGGAGGTACACAAATACTCATTTATAATGTGCAATTGTCAAAAGATACAAGGAAATTGGCCTTCATCATGAATGGAGGAACTCAAACAGGAAAAGAAGAAAAGGCAAAGTAATAAATTTAAGGTTAACAAACCTAGCTATTTAAGAACTATGGTTCTAATTATATAAGTGTGTCCTCATGATGGACCGTACGTTCCTTCTAATTGGTTTTCGGTTAATCATCATTTCACACTTACCTCTGTAGATTTATTCGTTCTTCGTTGTTCCCTTTTTTTTTTTTTTTTTAAATTTTTCTCTTTTAATTAGTTCTTACTCATATTTAGCAGCGGATAATTAAGTAGGGAAAAGATTACTAGTTCCTTTGAATTCGTAAGAATCTTGACTCAAAAAGATATATTTGTTTATGATTTTTCCCGGAATAACCTTAAAAAAAAAAAAGATAAAAGACTAGAAAATCTGTGGTTGTATATGTTTGTTCGCTTAACATATTATAATTTGCTCGCGAGAAAAAAAGGGCATATTTGCGGTGAGCGTGGATCGAACACGCGACCTTCAGATCTTCAGTCTGACGCTCTCCCAACTGAGCTATCCCCGCTTGTGCATCATTATCGTATAATATTAATAATACTCTATGACATTAATGGTTTTTAGTTTGTAGCAGTACTAAATACTGGGTTACTTTTCCTTATTGCAGAAGCAGCAATGGCAGCGAAAGAGAACGACAAGGCAAGGGCTCCCTTCCAACATTCAAACTACTACTCACAGTTGGATGTTCCTTTCAGTGTTTGTCAACAATATGATTACTTCCAAGATAACAGCAACTTAGTAAGCTTTTCAGCCCCCTATCATAGCTCTAGGACTTGTCACATCGACGACCTTGATCTCAAGACTAATACCACCAATATTCCAGGACCACAATGGTATGTACACTAGTTTTTATTCTTCGGTCTATAATATATATGCAGAGCTTAATCTCTGTCCTCTAATTAACTTTTATATATATATATATATGGACCTAGTACAAATCGTAGAAAATTAAGTAAGAAAATAAAAGATAAAAGAGAAGAAGAATATTTCATGTGGATCAACAAAATGCCTATGAACAAAGAGAAAGAAGGGTTACTTTGAGAAATAGCAGCTTTTGTGGCATAGTTTTTTTAATTTTTCACTTCTATAAAAAAGTTTAAATCATACCAAGACATAATTGATCGACAAGTATTTTAAATTAGAGTTAGGCAAATATGTGTCATGTAAGGGTATTTTAGCCGTTTTGATTTAGAGAAATGACATAAATCAAACGAATGAAAAAAAAAAGGTGGTAGAATACAGTTGTGATAGTAAAAAAGTGTTATACTATCTAATTTACTCAAGAAAGAATTTACTAGTAAGGAACAGTATTAATGGTAAATATATATTACAAATCATATAAACTTATAAGTTATTCACAACTAAATAAAGGCATTTCTTAATATAAACATAAATACAAATAAAATTAAAACTATTAATAGAGTTAGTTTTCCTAAGACGTGATATATGATCAAGGAAGCAATTAATATTTCCTTCTAGCTTTTTGTCATTTGATACAACCGTTACATACAACATTATTAACGGTTAGCTTTTGGGAGAATATTTCTGCCATAGGGTAAATACTCTATTGGTATTATGCAATTTCGATCCATTCAATCTTAATCAAATTGAATTCTTAAATTTACGTAGTGTATAAATTCTGATATGCTAGGATGTGATGTGCATTTAGAAATGCACAGTATTAAAAAGGATATATCCTAATTTTATAGGAACAAGGGATGGATTTTTTGCCTTATTTTGTCTATTCACTTGGAATATAAAATAATTAGAGAAAATAAACTACAAACAGAATTTTACTCGTATCGAGAATTCCAAATGAGAATCAATTACTCATTGTCCTTTCTTGTTCTCGTGGTAAAGTATTTACAGGAAAAGCAAACAAGACATGTGGAATGTTCTGAAGAAAGTGATAAGAGAGCCATTATCGTCTGAAGTACAAAGTAAAAGATGGGAATATTGGGAGCAGAAACCAAGCTCTTATATCATCTTCAAGGATCTACTCAAAAGATGCACTGCTCATCATCATGAAGTAGCACTCTCTCTCTCTCTCTCATGACTTTCTCTCTCTATACACATATATATGATATCACATGCACACAAATACATACATATATATATATATATATATATATATGTACTGACACCGCATGGACGCATATGAGGGTAGTACTGCATATATATTCATAAAGCCAAAGACGTTTTGTTCTAGCTATATATAATATTCCGTTTGATATTGATTCAATTTTTTTCAGGAGAGCAATGAATTAAAAGAGAAAGAATCGCTGCTGCAAAGAGCTAATAGTACAAGCAAGAGCAATGATAAAGAAGTGGAAGATAAAGCTGCAAATAGAGGAGGATTACGTCTCGACGTGGACATAGACGATGCCACACTAGTGTCTCTTTCGATGAGCTCAAAAACTTCCCAGTTGTTGTGGCTTAGTCAAGCCTCCTCAGGGAATTCTGATTTTTCCAATGATGTCTCTCTTGAGCTTACTCTTGCCTCAAAGTCTTGCTCGTAATCATCAAAATTTCTTGTGATATTTGGACTAGCCTATGTATCAACTTTTTTTTGACAAATGTTGATGCCGAATTTTTACATAGTTAATTGTCGAATTAGGCTCACAATATATGTTGGTGAAGTTGCATAATTGTGAGCTTTACTTTTGAGCTCCTCATCTCCAAATTCCAAAATAATAATAATAATAACTAAAATAATACATGCATTGCTACGACAATATATAGCCGCCAACCGTTGCCAATTTTTTAAACTTTGGGCATGGGATTCAAACTCTATATTTGTAATAAAATTAGGTATAAAGTTACCACTAGATTATACTACTAACTACATAATCGTCATCGTCAATTGTTATAAGGTAGTTTTAGCCTAGTTCTGCGTATAATAACTAATAGTATTATGGTATTTCTCGCAACATTACAAGTCCACTTCATAATTAGTTTCAAAAAAAAAAAAAAAAAACCACACGGATATTGGGGCTCACTAGTACACCTTCTGGCTTCCTGATAGACAATGATCAGTTGGACACCAGTACCGTATGATAAGAAATTATAGCTAACTCCTAGTTAGTAATTAGTTTATAAGAAACCAAAACACAACAAAAACAATATAATTGTAACAGCAATGGTAACAACCACATACTATAATACCAAAATCAAGGGGAGAAATGGACATATATTTGTAACCCCCCTAAGAAGTTAACAAGATTAAAATAAATTAAGCAAATCATTTTTCTTAAATCAGGAAAATCTGAATCTATGGTAATAAAATTAAACAAAATATTTAGTTTGAATGAAAAATCTATTTTTAAACTGAAATAAACATTCCCAATAAAACTTTAGAATTTCTAAGAGTTTAAATGTCATAACGGTCTATAAACTTACAACTTTTGTCAAAAGTAAAATACAAGGACAATATTGATCTATATAATTTTTCCACATATACATTTAAAGAAAAATGACATGATTGTATTAACACCAACCATTCTAAGAACCTGATAGATGCCACAAGCTCATCGGAAGCACCACATAAAACACTATCGTTACTACCTTGGTGCCAATTTAGCACCATTCTTAGCACCACCTGGAAAGGATTAAATAAAAATAAAAATAGTAAGTGAAAGACCCAGTAGGATATCTTTTAACAAACTTTAACATTTCAAAATAATTAAAGTAATTAAATAAGTAGGTAACTGAAAAGAAAATAAATGAGATATCAAATCTTGAACTCATAATAAAACAAGTAAAAATCAACCATCAGGAGCCATCTATATTCTCGGTGGCATTTGAATATCCTGTTGTGCTCGGAATTTCTTATTCTGAGTCTAAATTATAATTTCAAATTCATTTGTCAAAATAAGAACTTAATCATATTTATGTATTGTATACTTTTCATAAACTCATAGCAATATAGAGAAAACACATTTATAGATAACTTGTTGGAAACATGCTTGTCTCAGTTAACATAATTTGGCCCTAATAATTAAATCATAACTTAAAAAATAGCTGCCAATAAAAAGGATTAGAACTTCTACCTCTTTAGCAATACCATCTACGGATAGCTCTAAGTGTCACATATTATTGTTGGGTTCTCTTTAGAAATTGTTGAATAAGGTGAGAGAGAGAGAAAAAGGGACGTTCGAGAGAAGGAGAGAGAGTTGAGTAGTGTCTGCCAAATTGAGGTTTTGAAGTTTGATATACGTAGACTTGGGAAGGGAAAATATGGGCGTTTATGGGTTATAGACAGAGTGAATCATGTGAAGTGATTTTACTTTTTTTTTTTCCTTTTAAAATGGTTTTATTTAAAATATGGGAAGGTGGAATTTAAGCTTTGGAAATTCATAAATTGATGGAAAGTTTTGGAAATAAAATATTGTCCAGAAATTAGTTTATTTTTAAAATAAAATTAACTTACATGAGATTTTAAGTTAATTTTAAGTTAATGCTTATGATGGCATTTTAAATTATGACACACTAATTAATTAAGTTTACACACAATTAAACTAATTAAAACTTTCAATTGTTGTAATGTTTAAGGCTAATACTGATATTAAATACTACAACTAATAAGGTGAATTCTATCTACAAGATTCAAACTATGAGACCAACTCTTTAATAATGTGTGTCACCATTGTTCCATTAACGTTGCTTAAAAAAAGGTTGTAAACACTTAGGGTCCATTTGGTAAATGGATTCAAATTAGTGATTCAATTTGAGTTGTGTGATTTGAATTAGGATTTAAATCTAGTTATTTGAATTGTTATCCGAATTAACGTTTGGATGTGCATTTAAGTTTTAATCTGAATATGAAATAAAATTAGAATTTGTGTTTGGAGAGGTAGTAAAAAAAGTTTTTTAATTTATTTTACTACAAGAAAGACTACATTTAACGACATGTTATTTACGATATGTAGTTTTTAAATGTTGTTAAAAAGTACATACAACGACATCTCCAACAAACATGCCGTTAACAACATTTGAAACAATAATTAACGACATCTATATACAGCCGTTTTAAAGGTCTCCTTTTAACGATAATAGTTTGGTGTCGTTAAATTATTTATCGACAAGTAGAAGATGTCATCAAAGCCTTAGAGATTCTATGATACCCCTTATAGATGACATATTGACCAATATTGTCTATAAGGGGTGTCGTAGATCTCCAAGACTTTGACGACATCTCCTACTTATCGTTAAATAATTTAATGACATAAACTATTGTCATTAAAAGGAGACCTTTAATACGGCGTCTATATGGATGTCGTTAATTATTGTTTCAAATGTCATTAACGATATATTTACTAGAGATATCGTTGTATGTACTTTTCAACGACATTTAAAAACTATATGTCGTAAATAATATGTCGTTAAATGTAGTTTTTCTTGTAGTGATTAACAAATCTAATAAAATCTTAATGTTAATGATCCTAAAAAAAAAACAATATGGATCTTAATTTATTTCCCTCTTCACTAAGAACACAATGAAAATTTTTTTTTAAAAGAATATGCAATATGGATCTTAATTTATTCCTCTCTTCACTAGAAACACAATGAAAAAAGAATTATCTCAATTGGATATCAAATGAACAAGTTATGATTTTTTTCTTCAAAATATAAGAGAGAATTTCAGCTTCTACTGTAGTAAAAACATCCAAGTATCAAGAGTTTAGGGGGTCAGAACATTAAAAACTTAGATTCTTAACACTCATTTGATTAGAATTTTAGGGGAGACAAATACGTATCTAAAGGATTCTTGATATTCGAATCCAAATTTAAATCCATTGAGTCCAAAGAATATTTCAACCAAATGCACTCTCAATGATTAGCATCTTTTCTGGTGGGTTTGCATTTGTGGCAGTAGCTAGGAATTTCATATATATATATATATATATATATGCCCGCGGTATATAAATTTTGTGTGGCTCATTAATTATAATTGATTCCACGTATTTAGAATATGTTTGATGAAATTTTACGCAGTTGAAATGAAATTCATTTGAGTTCAAACTCATAAGTTTGAATAATCTATTGTATTATAAAGTGTTTGTAATTTCAGTTAGAACAATGGTTGTGGTTACCAAATAGTATAAAACTCTCCAATGTTGCACTAAAAAGTAAAAAGTTACTACAGTATAAAGCTCTCATATGCTATAGTGTTTTAAACTATAACTATAGTTCTAACTACACTTCCTAAACTCCCTATAAAGCTCTTACATGATATAATATATAGAATAAAAATATGCTACAATGTAAACTCTCATATACGGTAGTATTTAAACTCATTTTTTGAGTTCAAACTTATTTGTCAATCACCTTATAATATCGCTCTAGATATGCAGTATCTTAACTTCACTCCATTATTTTTCCTAAATGTGTGTGTCTATATATATATATGTGCAATTATATCGTTTGTTCCATTATTTGGGGCCTAAATTAGGATCAATTAGGAAACATGAAGACCTGCCACGATCAATGATAGAGTAAACATGTGACAAATTGTCCATTTTAAGTGACTTAATTTCACCACTTATATAATTATAATTCTATAATACGTTGATTCTCTCTGATCTCTGTTGGTCAGTTGAGAATAATCAACATTGTTTATACACTAACCAATTATCAACCATTAAGAGACAACTTATAATGGTGGTGATGATTAGCACAAATCTATAGTGATGTACAACATAATTAAACGAAGAAAGAGTTTTTATTTCGTTCTTGATTGGTCCAGTTTGCTGGCTGAATCCCCCACCCGGACACGTTGGAATTTTGTCCGAGCTTATTAGCCGACACGTGTTCAATAATTATAATTCAGCACAAAATACCGGAGTACCTATTCAATTTTTTAATATTTATTTAATTTAATTCGCCACTTTTGCTCTGCTTTTTGTACGTGGTGTCGTATTAATTGAACCTGCCCCTACCGCCCAAGCTTCTAGCAATTTTTCATTTTCTTGAGAAACTTCTTTTTCTTTCTCTTCCCAAATTTTCTTTTGATGATAATTCTAGCAAGTATATAAGTAGTGCTAGAAAATCAACTTTAATTTTAATTTTTAAACTAATCTTAAGTTGTTTTCCTTTTGCTGGCAAGATTAATCTTAATTTCTTTACTCACCTTGAGTTGTTTTTTTTTTTTTTTGTTGACTAATATAATATCTTTTATTTTTTCGCAATAACAGTACTTTTTCAACTTATACTATATTCATTGGAGAAGTTTTTAGAAGAGTGGGTCAAGTACGCAACTCTAGTATATGCATGAAAATGTATATATTTATAATAATATTGAAGCTAGCTGCATACTGAAGTTCTTTTTTTTTTTTAATACATATGCCAATTATGTGGTCAGTCAAATAAATTATTTCTTGATATATGATATAAAATAGTATTCTAATCAAGAAACGGCGTGATCCCTTTCAAGAAAAAAAATGAAAAAAAGAAACGGCATGATAATTAATGAATTCATGGTGATCCGAACTTTATTTCATCTCAATTTTCTATTTCTTACAATATATTTCATTGTTGTAGATGCTTTGAATTGATCTAGAATGTCTGAGGGTAGACATTAAACGAGTGGAACTGGACTCCACTGGAAGGTGAATATAATTAATAAATGGGAGGTTGCTGAAGTGGGAGTAGTTTGTATTCCAATATTAGACGCTAGCTATCGCTAGGAATACAAAGCAGATTTATATATATAAATCGCTTAATTTTCTGCATAGAGACAAGAACAGGAAAAGGAGGGATCTTTTTATAAGATATTACCATTAGAAACTACAATCTTTAGAAAAGAAAAAAAGCGTTGATCTTACTGTGTGGTGTGAATTCTAAAAATAGTGATTTGGATTTATTACAGTTCTAATTAGCCAAGTTATAGTCTTCTGATGGCCCTATCTTCATCCGCATCATAATAATTACTTTTTTAATGAGCCTGTTGAATATAGCTTGAGCTGTGACGATTTAGGCTTTTTTGATACTAATACACGAAAGCATGAGTCAGGTTTTTTTATCGCCCCACTTAGCAGATTTTGCTTTAGGCTAAAGAAATATGTGAAGACACCGCTAGTCTCTTTTTCTATTGAGCAATTAAAATGCATGAGTATTATATGCACAAAATTTTACATCTATATGAAGCTAGAAAATATCCAGTGGTCCACACACACACACATGTACATAACTTGTTCCCTAAAATTTACTGAGAGTGTTTCAAAAGAGCTAGATGCGTATAATTAAATGAAGGAATAAGGATATATATTGGTGGTACAAGGGACCCGTACGGAATAATATTTGAGTTGCCAGGCGTCACTGCAAGAGTAAGACACTAAGACCAAACCAAAGATTCATAACTAAACCAATGTTACTTTTTTCTTGCACTACATTGCTCACATGGCTAATTTCGCTATTTCCACATCTTATTCGTCTGCTTACGTGGACAATTCCAGCTAATGAAAGTATCCACTAACTTTATTTTCTATTATCGAAATTCCACAGTATTTAATTTCTTTGATTTAGAAAATGGCACGTGGGCTTTTTGACCAGAAAAAGAAGAAAAGCCTCTATTTCTTTCTGGCTAGGCCAAATTAAAGGTTTTTTGAAGAAGATATATACAATCACCTACTCCACCATATAATATATGTATTCTCTGATTGACTTATAATAATGTTTTTCTTCGCTAGACTATGTGCAATCCAACAAAAATTATATGGGTTTGATTAGGAGGAGGCAAGGAATTTAGTCATCTGGCCTTGAGTTTTATAACATATATAATTCTTAAAACATAATTAGCTGGACTTTTCTTGACTATCTGCTAATTAGTTAGTGCCGCTAACTTTCCTTGGCTATATAAAGACGAGGCATTTATCAATGGAGGGCCAAGGAAAGTAGTAGCTTGATTTGCTAGAGCCATGGGTTCGCTTCAAAAGTTTGTGTGCATGGCTCTTCTTGCTTGGAGCATTGTCTGTGCTTCGAGTGAGGAAGTAGATGAAAGCGGTTATGGAAATCCAAATAGATGGACGTTTGATAATGAAAATGGTGATGATGACTATTGTTCATATAAAAGTTGGCGGAGTTGTGGGAGTTTTTTCGGCAGAGGAGGTAAGGAAGTGAGTCGTGCTAGAGTGAATGGTGCCGCGGGTGGCGGTGGTGGCGGCGGAGGAGGTGGAGGTGGAGGAAGTAGTGGTGCTGGTGGAGGGTCTGGTCATGGGAGCGGGTTTGGAGCCGGCGCTGGTGTTGGTGTTGGGATTGGTGCCGGTGGTGGCGGCGGCGGTGGAGAGGGTGGTGGTGGCGGTAACGGTGTTGATGGTTCCGGAGGAGGGTCAGGTCACGGTAGTGGTTTTGGTGCAGGGGGTGATGGTGAAAGAGGTAGTGGCGGCGGTGGAGGTGGCGGTGGTGGTGGAGAAGGAGGTGGTGAGGGTTCAAATGGAGGCTCTGGTCATGGTAGAGGTTTTGGTGCTGGTGGGGGTGTAGGTGGTGGTGAAGGAGGAGGAGGAGGAGGTGGTGGAGGTGGCGGAGGTGGAGAAGGAGGTGGTTCGAATGGAGGGCATGGCCATGGAAGTGGTTTTGGTGCCGGTAGTAGTACAAGCATTGGTGCTGGAGGAGAAGAAGGTGGAGGGGGCGGCGGTGGAGGTGGTGGTTCAGGTGGAGGTTACGGTCATGGTAGTGGCTTCGGAGCTGGTTTTGGTTTCGGAGTTGGCGGGGGAGGAGGAGGAGGTGGTGTTGGTGGGGGTGGGGGAGGAGGAGGAGAAGGATATGGTCATGGTGAGGGTAGAGGTTTTGGAATGGGAGGCGGAGGTGGCGGCGGGAAAGGAGAGGGGATGGGACGTGGTGGTGGGAGTAATGGGATGGGCATGGGATTTGGAATGGGCATTGGTATTGGTTTTGGAATGGGAAGTGGTACTAGTGGATCTGATGACAATGTTACCAACGGTGACCACCCTTAGGCCTTAATTAGCCACGTCCCTTTTTTAGAAGATTTCCTACTCGTTCTCTTTGGCGTTTTTCACCTTTTCTTGCTTCAAACTTTGATGTGAGAGAACTGAAGGATATAGTTTGTCCCGTTAAATGTATTTGTCTCAATGGAGAGCTAGGAAAGTGATATGTTCCTTAATGATAAAAGAACGTAAGATTTGTTTGTTTGAGAATAATCTCTTTGGTTAACAAACCTAAATAATATGTATTCATATTATGCTCTTTTGAAGGGGGTATTCATGTTATGTTTGCATTTATTCTTGTCAATTATATATATATATATATATGTGCTTATCCTTTATATATTACCATAGCAAAATTTTCATTTAGATGTCGAAATAGATATGTGTATGCACTTGATTTATGAGTTTCAATTACAACATAAATATTATGCTATAGTATTTTTCTCAAAAATTTAAATTTGAACCAAAATTTTATGTCCAATCCATAGATCAAACACATCAGTAATTAAACGCGTTAAAAAGATGTTGAAATGAAAATGATATTTTTCATGCGTCACCATAGCAAAAACAAAAAGACATACCGCATATGTGTAATAGCATATCATTCATAGCACTTGCATGTTAAAAGCAACTAATATAGCTTCATTACCACTAACCATATACAAATTCTAAACAACCAACTTTATAATTTAATTTAAATTCAGCATCAAAACCCACATGATTTGATTCATAGAATATTTTTCAATAAAAAAAAAACCAGGAGAAAGAAGCAAATAGCACTTTTTAGTTTATGGTTAATGAGACATGTGGCTTTTTTTTATTTATTTATAGAGTTAAAATATGTTTTCAGTTTATGAATGTTCTTTAAATATCTCAATGCATATGTCTAAAGACATTACCGACCTTAATAATGATATTGTTAGTTTTAATTTATTTTTTTAGAATAATGATAATATATGTATTTTAAGATTTCAAACGGATTATGATATCATTGTATTTAAAAGAAAAATCCCTAGAATTAGGGTGTTTATTGCTTACACTCAAATTAGCATTCAAACTAAAAATTTTAAAATTCTCTCCGTTAAAAGATGGAGTTTTCTTACTGAAAAATTGGAATCACGATTTTTCTGACTAATTAGGTTATGATGTTGTAATTCAATTAATGATATAGTATTTTTCAAGTCTTTTTTGTGTCTTATAGGTTATATAAATGATATATCATTAATTTAATGACACATAATGATAATGATGCATAATGACATTCATTTTTAAAGACTTTAAGTGATAATGATATTTTTATTTGCGTTAAAAAGATGTTGAAATGAAAATGACATTTTTCATGCGTCACCATAGCAAAAACAAAAAGACATACCGCATATGTGTAATAGCATATCATTCATAGCACTTGCATGTTAAAAGCAACTAATATAGCTTCATTACCACTAACCATATACAAATTCTAAACAACCAACTTTATAATTTAATTTAAATTCAGCATCAAAACCCACATGATTTGATTCATAGAATATTTTTCAATAAAAAAAAAACCAGGAGAAAGAAGCAAATAGCACTTTTTAGTTTATGGTTAATGAGACATGTGGCTTTTTTTTATTTATTTATAGAGTTAAAATATGTTTTCAGTTTATGAATATTCTTTAAATATCTCAATGCATATGTCTAAAGACATTACCGACCTTAATAATGATATTGTTAGTTTTAATTTATTTTTTTAGAATAATGATAATATATGTATTTTAAGATTTCAAACGGATTATGATATCATTGTATTTAAAAGAAAAATCCCTAGAATTAGGGTGTTTATTGCTTACACTCAAATTAGCATTCAAACTAAAAATTTTAAAATTCTCTCCGTTAAAAGATGGAGTTTTCTTACTGAAAAATTGGAATCACGATTTTTCTGACTAATTAGGTTATGATGTTGTAATTCAATTAATGATATAGTATTTTTCAAGTCTTTTTTGTGTCTTATAGGTTATATAAATGATATATCATTAATTTAATGACACATAATGATAATGATGCATAATGACATTCATTTTTAAAGACTTTAAGTGATAATGATATTTTTATTTTTTTGGTTATGTGTAATTAAATTAATGATATAGTATTTACTAAATCTTTTTGTGTGTCTTATAGGTAATATAATTAATAAATCCTTAAGTTAATGATACATAATGATGATACTATTTAATGGCATTCATTTTTTAAGACTTTAAGTGATTATAATACTTTCTTTTTAGGTTGTGCTAATGTTATGAATTGGTAATACAAATAATATTATATTAAGTTAATGATATTCATTTTTTTTTAGATTATATTGGAAGTATTTTAATGACACATGATTTTTTTTGTGTTTAAGTTATATTGTAATTAATTAAGTATATCTATATTTCTCTCATATCAATTTTTTTTTGTCAACGACTCAACTGTAAGAAAAATAAAAAGATTTATTAAAAATTAAATAAATAATAAAGTCTATTTAAAAGATATTTTTAGATTATCAATATATATAATTCAAAAAAAGATATATAAATGAAATTTGTAAGACGAAGACAAATGCTATTTCACTTCCTATAAAAAGTCACATCGTGTATTTTTTTCTTTAGTAAACAGCAGTGCAGTGTAATATAGTGGGCCTGAGTTCTAGTATTGGGCTTAAGCTGTCATTTACTTTTAGGTAAAAATTACACAATGTAACTATTTTTTAAATAGTGAATTAAAATATGTCTTCATTTAATAAATATCGTTTATATATTCCTTTTTTAAATTACATATATTGAGATTCTAAAAATACTCTCTAAGTAGACTTTATCATGTATTTATTTTTATTTTTAACAAATCTTCTTACCTTTTTTAAAGTTGAATCGTTGAAAAAAAAATGATATTAGAGAAATACATATATGCTTAGTTAATTACAATGTAACTTAAACAACAACAAAAATCATCCATGTCATTAAATTACTTGCAATAGAATTTCAAAAAAATATATATATATATACAAGATGCAATAAAAAATGAATATCATTAACTTAATGTAATATTGTTTGTATTACCAATTCATAATATTAGCACACCCTAAATAAGAAGTATCATTATCACTTGAAGTCTTAAAAAATAAATATCATTATCATTATGTATCGTTAACTTAATGATATATCAATTATATAACTTATAAGATATACAAAAAAATTTAATAAATACTATTTTATTAATTTAATTACCTATTACCAAAACAACGAAAATATCATTACCACTTGATGTCTTAAAAATGAATGTTATTATGTATTATTAACTTAATGATATATTAATTTAATAGCTTGTAAGGCATAAAAAAAGACTTAATAAATACTATATCATTAATTTAATTACAACATTTTAATTCTAATTTGTTGGTAAAAACTTTTCTATAAAAAAAATTCTATATTTTAGTATAAAGAATTTTAAAATCGTTATTTTATATACCAATTTAAATTTAAATAACAAACAACTTAATTGCAGGGATTTTTTAAACATAATAATATCATAATTCGTTTAAAATATTAAATATATATATTTTAATTATTTAAAAAATAAATTAAAACTAACAATATCATTATTTAGATTATTAATATCTTTATATATATATACATATAAACATATAAAAAATATTCATAAACTATAAATATATTTTAATTTTAGGAATAAAAAAGTACCACGTGCCTTATTAACCTTAATTCTAGCCCAACAACGGCCATAACTTTTCCCTAGGCTTCCACACACAAAATCGTACATCATCGTCGTCACCCCGCCCTAAGAGTCTCCCTCCATTCCCAGCACTCGCTGTTTTCTTTCTCCTCCTTTCCCCTACCAGTAACCAGCCTTCGCAAGAGTCCACTGAGGACTCACCAGAAACCCTAGAAAATGGCGGACGTGGTGCAGTACCGCCTCGAGCGCATGGTGAACGAGCTCGATGACCTCGAGAGTCGCGGCCTCTTCTTGCGCCGCGAGATCGCGGAGATAGTCAAGCAGCGGCTGAAGTTCGAGTACCGGCTCAAGCGTTCGAGTCCTCTGAAGCAGGATACCTCGCCTACATCGACTACGAGACTCAGCTCGACTCGCTCCGCCGACTCAGGAAGAAGTCGGTGGCTCGGGAGCTCAAGAAGCAGGGGGCTGACGACAAGAAGAAGAAGAGGAAGAAGTCGGTTTCGGACTTCGCCGGGGTTGTGAGGATTGTTGAGATTTATAGGCTTGCGGTCATGCGGTACAAGGGCGACATTGATATCTGGTTTCGGTACCTTGAGTTTTGTAGACAACGAAGGCATGGCAGGATGAAGAAGGTAACTTTTTTTTTGTTCATTCATTTTTTCCTGGAAAAAGGGACGGAATAAATCGAGCATTATGGTTTTGATTGATTTCTCTTTGAAAAGAGAAGCTTAATTCAAGTGAAGCGTATTTATTTTGGCGTGGTAGAGCTTATTTGGCGTTTTTTCAGTCCCTTAATGTTGAAATTTTTAGAAAGATAACTACTTTAAAGGAAGAGTCTTTTCGTTTCTGTTTTGGTTGGTGAGAAAAGGGAGGAAAGGTAGGGAAAGTTCAATTATTTAAATGTTGAAGTTTAACAGTTTTCTTTTAATCCTACATTTCTTTCCATATCTTCGAAAAATCGATGTTTGTCTAGTGATTGGCAAAGCTTACGAATTTCAAGCTTCTTTTGGTTTGTGAAAAAAGAAGAAGATGAGAAATGCATCTAAACTAAATTGAATACACGATTTTTTGGTTTACTTTTCTAATGAGTGGGAGCTTAGGGATTTATTTCTTCTAATAATTTCACATGTTATTTCGGGTGATTTTTACAATCAACCAAAAAATTGTTAAATTAGGTGAAGTGTATATTGGTTGTGCGTTTTCTTAGCTCCCAAGTGATATGGTGATCAACAAAACTGAAATTTCAAGCTTTTTTGGTTTGGTAAAGAAAGATCAGAGAATAAGACGAAGAATATTTTATCCACTAAGTTTATCAGATTTACCATTTTAAATTAGCATGACCATACGGTTTTTTTCCCCCTCAATGTACTCATTTCCTGTTTAATTTTGCAGTTCCTGGCTCAGGCTATCAGGTTTCATCCAAAGGTCCCAGGACTTTGGATTTATGCTGCTGCTTGGGAATTTGATCATAACTTAAATGTTGCAGCTGCTCGTGCTCTAATGCAGAGTGGGTTGAGAGTTTGTCCTACTTCAGAAGACCTCTGGATAGAGTATCTCCGCATGGAACTCACTTACCTTACTAAGTTAAAAGGCCCGAAAGGTTGCTCTTGGAGAGAATGAAGGGACTCTGATCTGCGATCAAAGAGTTGCCAAGGAGAAACAGTGGAGAGAAGAAAATGAAGATTTATTTATGTCCCTTAATGATGAAAAAGAAAATAACGAGGCAAATGAGGAAAACAAGGAAAAAAATGGAGAAAGAAGATTGGTTCCGAGAGCAAGGATTCAATGTTTTGAGAACCATATATGCTGGAGCAATTGAAGCTCTTCCTTCTAGTCTCGATTTAAGAAAGAGATTTTTTGAGATATTGGAGGCAGTAGACTTGGCTCACTTAGAAGAAATGCGAGAACAAATACTAAGCGAGATGAAGAGAGATTTTTCAACTGAACCAGAGTATTGGGACTGGCTTGCTAGACTTGAATTGGATCCTGAAAGTGTACAGGAAATGAGTGAAGAACTCATGCTTTCTCGAACACAAAAAGCAGTTCAGGTACAAATCTACATTAACTTTATTTTTAATTATTAATTCAAAGAATTCTTCTCAAAAAGGTTTAACATTTGTTGCTCTCTTGTTTGGAGCTTGGCAACCATCTGAGCAAGATCTTCTACTTGCTGTATTCAGTTTACCAAACAGAAGTAAACTCATGTGGATAATCTAAATCTCTTTGTATCATGTCTCTGTAATCCTCTGATGAATAATCTTAGATTTTGTGATGAGTAGGTATATGAGGGGGCTCTTAAAGTTGTTCCTTCGGCCAGAGTGGTGAATCTTTATACAAAGTTTTTGATGGGTGTTATTGTTTCCGGAAAAGGAGAAAAAGAAAATTCGGGGGTATCCAGTCAATGTACAACTTTAATATCAAATCTTTTTAAGGTGTTTGAGAAGGCTGAAACAATGGGGTGTACTACTGAGGATCTTGCCTGCCAGCATATTTCATTTTATTCGCAACTGGGAAAAGTGGACGAAGTGAGGAAACAGGCAGAAAAGCTTTGCCGTGAGAAGTTTTCGGATTCAATGAAATTACAGCTATTAAAGGCCACACTAGAAATTAGACATGTTACAAGGGATTCTGTCTCTCCAAGTAAGGCTGACCTTCTATCCATCTATGGACTCATAAAGGATGTTTTGACAAAAGCCTCTATCTCAAAAGCTGAAAGCTTGTGGCTCATGGTATGTCACCTATGCTTCCGTTGTTTATCAGCTCTTGTCTCCTCATTTTGATTGAGATCTAACTATTTTGTATTTGTTACTAGTATTCTTTTTTTTTTTTTAGTGATTACTTTTAAACTTGGCCATATGCTATATACGTGATGGGAAATAAAGTTATGAACTTTGCACTCTGTCCTTCAAAGATACCAGATATGTTGCGTAGCCTCCAACGGTTTCACTAACATGCCTTTCACTGGTTATGTACTTAATTACTCATCGTTCTATAGAAGCTTTAGGTTTCACTAACCGGCATTTTCTTTTTCCTTAGAATCTGGAATGTATAAAACATTAACTTCTTGCTGCTATTCCTTCCAAGATTTTTAGAAACCTTTAAAATGGCAGGAAGATATACACATGTGATACTTCTTTTGGCAGGCACACAAATTGTTTTCAAATCAAAAGGAGCATTTTGACTAGCTGGTTGAGATTGCTATCGTAGCATTAGCTAAAGATGGAGGCAGTGACGATGGGTTCTCCCTCTCTGTTGCTATCGTGGATTTTGTTTTCCAAAAAGATGGAATTCAGAAGGCAAGAGACATGTATAAGCGGTATGACATCAAATGCAAACTAGTTATTATTCATTATGTGTTGGGTGAGGAATTGTTCATCTTCGCAAGCACTTTGTATTTGTGTTGGAAAATCAAAACCTGATGTGGAAATAATCTTGTACAGCTGTAAATTAGCTAATTAGTTGTCAATCTCTGTAAATTAGCTAATTAGTTGTCAATCTTTGTATTTTAGGAAAGTAATTGATAGGAATTATCCTCTCCCTAGAATTAGTGATTAGTGATTTAGTTTCCTGTTATAAAGGATTTGTATATGCTGTAAATTGTATAAAAAGAGAACAAATCTGATATGAAATAATTCATTCCCGAGAAATCCTTTTTCAAAGTTGGTACCAGAGCCAGCTGAAACTCTCCTTCCTCTCTTTCGTTCCTGCTTCTAAAATCATGTCTGAAACTTCAAATGAGTCTACTACTGTTTCCCAACCTTCTCTAAAAAATCCCATTACCACTAATTCTTCAAAAATCAGTAATGCTACCACCGAATCTCCCTCTGCCCAGATCACCACAATTCGTTTGAATGGTGACAATTTTCTGAGATGGTCTCAATCAGTCCAGATGTATATTAGAGGACGTGGAAAAATGGGCTACCTGACAGGTGAAAAGAAGGCTCCTACAGTGGACAATCCAAGTTATGCTACATGGGATGCTGAGAATTCTATGGTGATGACATGGCTTGTGAATTCTATGGAGGAAGACATTAGCTCTAATTTCATGTGCTATCCAACAGCACAAGAGCTTTGGGAGAATGTAAATCAGATGTATTCAGACCTAGGGAATCAATCACAAATTTTTGAGTTAACCCTCAAACTCGGTGAGATGCGACAAGGGGAGGACAATGTCACAAAGTGCTTCAATTCCTTGAAGCGGATTTGGCAAGACCTTGACCTCTTCAACACTTATGAGTGGAAATCTACCGAGGATGCACATCATCATACAAAGACAGTGGAGGACAGTTGGATTTTCAAGTTCTTGGCTGGTCTTAATGTTGAGTTTGATGAGGTGAGGGGGAGAATTATTGGGAGGCAACCTCTACCTTCAATTGGTGAAGTTTTCTCAAAAGTAAGGAGAGAGGAAAGTCGAAGGAATGTGATGTTAGGCAAGAAAGGACCTGGAAGTGCTGTTGAAGGTTCAGCCTTATATACCACGGGTGGAGGTCATAGCAAAGCCCCTGCTGCTTCTGTTTTTCAGCGCAAACCTGACGAAAAACCTCGAGTATGGTGTGATTTTTGTAACAAGCCTCATCATACCCGTGAGAACTGTTGGAAAATCCATGGGAAACCTGCAAATTGGAAGGGAAAGGCAGGAGAAAAAACTAACAAGGCCATCCCTACTGCTAATGAGGCTGACTCCAACTCACTCAACTCCCTCACCAAAGAGTAGATGGAGCATCTCTTGGCACTGCTAAAATCCAACTCGACATCCGGTATTCCTAATGTTTCCGTGGCACACACAGGTAATAAATTTTATGCTCTATCCTGTCATTTTAAATCTGCTCCATGGATTATTGATTCTGGAGCATCTGACCACATGACCAATTCTTCAAATATGTTTGAATCCTATTCACCATGTCCTGGGCATAAAAAGGTTAGGATCGCGGATGGTAACTTCTCATCAATTGCAAGAAAAGGTCGAATAAAAATCTCTGAGGGAATAGATCTTAAATCTGTTCTTCATGTTCCTAAGCTTGCTTGTAATCTCTTGTCTGTTAGTAAATTATCGAGAGATTCTAATTGTTGTGTTGTCTTCTATGATTCTCATTGTATCTTTCAGGACCGGAGCTCGGGGAAGACGATTGGCAGTGCTAGGATAATCGATGGTCTCTATTATTTCAGGGATGAGTTATCTAGTAATAAAATGGCTCAAGGATTAAGTAGTATAAGTTCTCTTTCTGTTCGTGATCAAATAATGGTTTGGCATTACAGATTATGCCATCCTAGTTTCTCTTATTTAAAACATTTGTTTCCTATGTTATTTCAAAAGATTGATCCTCTATCTTTTCATTGTGAAAGTTGTTTATTGGCAAAGAGCCAATGAAAAACTTATATTCCAAAATCTTATCATGCATCTAAACCATTTTATCTTTTTCACAGTGATGTTTGGGGACCTTCAAAAGTGACAACGATTTCTGGAAAAAAAATGGTTTGTAACCTTTATAGATGATCATACACGTCTTTGTTGGGTGTACTTAATGCGAGAAAAATCTGAAGTAGAAAGGATTTTTAAAGAATTTTACAAAATGATTGAAACCCAATTTCAAACAAAAATCAGCATTCTAAGATCTGATAATGGGACAGAGTACTTTAATAAAATTTTGGAAGGTTTCTTAAAGGAAAAAGGAATTTGACACCAATCATTGTGTCCAGATACTCCTGAACAAAATGGAATAGCTGAACGTAAGAACAAACACTTGCTAGAAGTAGCTCGAGCCATGATGTTCTACATGAATGTTCCAATATACTTATGGGAGGATGTTATATTGACTGCTTCATATCTTATCAACAAGATGCCAACTAAAGTTTTACAATATTCCACCCCTTTGGACTCGCTGAAAAAGGTATTTCTAGATTCTAGAATCAATTCTGACCTACCCTTAAAAATATTTGGTTGCACGGCATATGTGCATATTCCAAAAAGGTCAAGAACTAAGTTAGATCCAAGAGCAGAAAAATGTGTTTTTGTGGGATATACTCCCAATAAAAAGGGTTACAAATGCTTTAATCCTCTTACAAAACGTTTTCATACCACCATGGATGTTTCCTTTATGGAAAATGCCCCGTTTTTTACCAAAAATTTAATTCAGGGGGAGAAATTAGTTGAACCAAATTTTTTGGAAATTGCAGAACCTTTGCCTAGTACAATCCTTGATCTTTCTCTTAAGACAAAAAGCAGTGAAATTGAGCCTTTTAAAGCCCAACCTGAAATTAGTCTGTCAGAAAAAGAAATACTACGAATGGAAAACAATAGAAACAATCTTGAGCCTATGGTTTATTTGAGGAAAAAGATCCTTGGAAGAAGTAAAGACCAATTTATCATCCCAGCACATGGTCAACCGAAAGCCCTGGGTGATGGTTATTCAAATGTCTCAGGTAATTCCTCTCGTATTTCTGCTCCTGTACATTCTTCCTCTCCTAATATTGATTTGGGTCTACCGTCACACTTGAATCCTTGCTCAGAAAATACCTTGACCAAACCTGATTTAGGTTCAGCTTTCATTGTTCCTGAATATAACATTGATCTTGATCTCCCCATTGCTCTTAGAAAGGGAACCAGAACATGCACCAAACATCCCATTGCCAAGTGCATTTCCTACCATAACCTTTCCGACAATCATAGAGCATTCACTGCAAATATTTCAAAACTTGTGGTGCCTAGAAATATTCAGGAAGTACTAGATGAACCGAGCTGGAAATTGGTAGTGTTTGAGGAAATGAATGCCTTAAGGAAGAATGGTACTTGGGAGGTTGTAGAGCTGCCAAGAGAGAAAAAAGTTGTAGGGTGCAAATGGGTATTTACGATAAAGTGCAAGGGAGATGGAAGTGTTGAGAGATACAAAGCAAGGCTTGTGGCGAAAGGTTTCACCCAAACATATGGGATAGACTATCAAGAGACTTTTGCCCTAGTAGCTAAAATAAACTCAATTAGAGTGTTGCTGTCACTTGCAGTAAATTCCAATTGGCCTTTACATCAATTGGATGTTAAAAATGCCTTTCTTAATGGAGACCTAGAGGAGGAGGTATATATGAGTCCACCACCAGGTTTCGAAGAAAGTTTCAGAATCGGGAAAGTATGCAAATTGAAGAAGTCCTTATATGGACTCAAGCAATCACCTAGAGCTTGGTTTGAACGCTTTGCCAAGGTAATAAAGCGTTATGGCTATACTCAAAGTCAAGCTGATCACACGATGTTCTATAAACATTCAGATAAAGATAAAGTAGCCATCTTAATTGTGTATGTTGATGACATTGTGTTAACGGGGGATGATTATAATGAACTAGAGAAGCTGAAAAGAAGACTTGCTGCGGAATTTGAGATCAAGGACCTGGGGGCATTAAAGTACTTTCTTGGGATGGAGTTCGCAAGATCTAAAGAAGGTATCTTTGTAAATCAGCGAAAGTATGTTCTTGATCTTCTTGATGAGACAGGTATGTTAGGATGTAAGCCCGCAGAAACACCTATAGAACCTAATGTAAAACTGCAGCCTACAAAAGCTGAGGATGTGAAGGACCGGGAGAGATATCAAAAACTTGTTGGGAGGTTAATTTATCTATCCCACACACGGCCGGACATAGCATTCCCTGTAAGTATGGTTAGTCAGTTTATGCATGCACCGGGATCGGAACATTTTGAAGCTGTTTACAGGATCCTAAGGTATCTAAAGGGGATACCAGGTAAAGGACTTCTCTTTAAGTCAAGAGGGCACCTGCAAGTTGAAGCCTATACTGATGCAGACTGGGCTGGAAGCATAGTAGATCGTAGGTCTACTTTTGGATATTGTTCATTTGTAGGTGGTAACTTGGTTACATGGCGAAGTAAAAAACAGAACGTGGTTGCTAGGAGTAGTGCTGAGGTTGAATTCAGAGCTGTAGCTCATGGTATTTGTGAGATTATGTGGATAAGAAGATTACTGGAAGAATTAAAAGCGACAGATTCATCTCCTATGAAGATGTATTGCAACAACAAGGCGGCAGTTGCAATAGCTCACAATCCAGTCCTCCATGACCGCACAAAACATGTTGAAGTAGATAAGCACTTCATCAAAGAGAAGATCGACAATGGATCAGTTTGTATGTTCTATATTCCTACTGAGGAACAAGTGGCTGATGTCTGCACTAAAGGACTACACAAGAGGAAGTTTGATTTTCTAGTTGGCAAGCTGACTATGGAAGATATCGTTAAGCCAGCTTGAGGGGGAGTGTTGGAAAATCAAAACTTGATGTGGAAATAATCTTGTACAGCTGTAAATTAGCTAATTAGTTGTCAATCTCTGTAAATTAGCTAATTAGTTGTCAATCTTTGTATTTTAGGAAAGTAATTGACAGGAATTATCCTCTCCCTAGAATTAGTGATTAGTGATTTAGTTTCCTGTTATAAAGGATTTGTATATGCTGTAAATTGTATAAAAAGATAACAAATCTGATATGAAATAATTCATTCCCGAGAAATCCTTTTTCAAAGTATTTGAAACCTGTGTGGCTCCATAATTCAAAAGCAATCCTGATAAGTTTAGCGCCTAGTTTCTGCTGTTGCGCTAGGTCAAAATTCTAAGCTTTTATTGCGATTTTGTTGCAGATTTCTTGCTTTATCACATCCAGGGCTTGCTATATACAGAAATTGCATCGAGTTGGAAACAAATCTAGCATCAGTCGGTGATAAAGATGGGCTCATAAAAGCACGGACGTTATACGAATCCGGCACTTACAAGTTACGGCCAAAATGTGAGCTTATGGCAAAATTACTATCGACTGGAAACAAAGGTGAGCTTTCCTATGCTTTAATTAAAGAAGCGAATACGTTACGTTGGCAATGCCATTTGGTTTATTTTGGAATCTGCTTTGTAATTAGGCTATCCTCCATATCACTTGTCGACTCTACTTGTTTAAATAAGCACCTTTTATCTATAATCTTGGCATGTCGCTAATTAATTCTCCATGAAGAAATGCAAAAGTTTTTTATGTTTCCTGTTACATGAGAATTTACGTTGATTTATTTTAGTAAGGCTAATCTAAACGACCTTTTTGTAGTTTGACATTCCATTCGATGCTGAGAATGTTCATATGCCACTTATTTGCAGATGGGAACATCCGAAACAGCAAGCGCTGTGTTGTGGCGTGCTAGAAAGATTTTAAAGGACGCTGCTGCTTTCATTACTCCTGATATGTGAAAGTGAAATTTCGTTGTACGTTCAATCCAATTTTGACCTTTTTCAATATTTATTAATATTTAATATTACTACAGTTGGACTGCAAACAAAAAAGAGGTGTAACATCAGTTGTACGCTAATGATATCAATTTCCTCTTTTTTTTGGCTGACTCTTTAACTTCAAATCATACGGACAACTGCTAACTTTGCATGGCTTATTGAACGAAGATTAATGGTCTAAACATGAAAATTTTCAAATGTGAAAGCATATACTGCAGCATTTACCCCTACTACTATATATTTTTGTTTTGGAGCCCCTTCTTTTTTGCCCCCTGCTACGGAGCACTTGGAAACCAGTACCATAGCGAAATAGATTTTCGTTGGTGTGCGTGTGCTATACTCTTGGCCATTGTGGACTCACTACCTGCATATGCAAACAATTTTTTAAGCAAATAGCCAAAACAACCTAAATTTACCACGATCATGATGTCTGGATAACGAAATCAGAGACAACAACTAACCTCAAGTGTGCTAAACACTAGTTGCATTCGACTAGCAACAACTGATGGTTCCTCAGCTCGTCCCACTACTGCCATTTGCTCAAGTTGAAGAGTCTTCACAGGAAGCCTGCAGACAAGACATCGAAAAACACGAATATTTATTACAGCCTTATTATTAGCCTTGATATAAGATCTTACTTTCAAAAGAGACTTGAATTTAGAGTGAGAAAGACAGGTAGTAAGTTGATAATGAGATTTTTTTTTGTCTCTCTCTAAAATGACAGTTTTAAGTCAATTGCTTCAAATATCTGGAGAAGCCTGAATCATAACAATACACATTGCAAGCAGAAAACACACAGAAATCATGTAATATCAGTTCTCATCAACTAAGGATTCTGCACATCTGGTGCTAAAAGATATAAATGGAACGCACTAGAAGCATCCTTACCATGCCATTCCCCGCACGTAATATGCATTTGCTATGAGAGCACAAAAGCCCTTCCACTGAAGCCTTACTTCATCCGAAGCTGGAGGAGTTGATGACCACCTAACTATAGTCGGTTGCGGAGTACACAATATCGTGATGAATATAATGCTCAACCACAAAATGCACTCATCAACCTGCAACACAAGAAAGAATGAAAAGAGAAAAAGGAATTTTACTTGTTTAGTCATTCAGTAAATTTCATATGTAAAGCCAGCTCTTCACATCTGCATTCTAGCACTAACACTACTACACTACAAAATGTATTTTTAAGCGTCAACAGAGACGAAACCGTTGCTCCAAATGAAGTAGGATAAGGAGAAGGCTTTTCTTAATAACACAAGTCAAAGATCATCCCTTCACAACTATGTTTAATTTTACACCAGGAAATTTTGTAGATGAATACAATGATATGTTTCTAACTTTCTAATGCAATCATGATAAATAGTTTTGTTTTGACAAAATGGATTAACTTGGGAAAGGAGTGCCTCACCTCTTCTGATGAAATCTTGGACTTCAAACTGGTGTTTCCCGCCATTACTTTGCATTGCCTCAATTTCAATGCCGGATGCTTTCATATCAGCGAGTTCTTTCCTTAAGCCTTCATCGGTGCATCCCAGTGCATAAGCATTCACCCCAGCACTAATAAACTCCTGCTTAACCAAAAACGTCATTCGAGAAATACAATTAAGCAAACCTAACAAAACAACAGATCGAGCAAACGACCGAATATACTTTTAGGTTGTCACCTCCTCCGCGGTCAACCACATTCCTGTACCGCCTCAATAAACTGATTGCTATGTTGCGTGATGAACGATACTCCTCGTCAGACGGAACTGAATCGTCCAACCGGCACTGAAAGAATCAAAATGGAAGAACACTATCGATCACCAAAACAAAACCAGACAATAATCTGCTGAAATTGACCCAAAACTTGCAACATACTTACTAGCCATTTCTTGGACGCCACATGGTGAGAAACAAGAGGGGCGTTCAGTTGAAAACGCTCTTTCCAAGAAAACAAGGAAATATGTAGTGTACAGTTACAATGAGTCCTATATAGCTTGGGGGTTGATGAAACATAGCTTAAGGAATTGACATGGGTACTCTTTGACGGAACCTCATGTAGTGTATTGGAATCTGGGTATGTCAAACACTTTGTGTTGGCTACCGGTGCACACACCATCAACATGTTTAGACCCTAATAATATTACCTTCAAATAATCCAATATCAATTTCAATAATTAAAAATGAAGATGACATAAATTCTAAATTAACCATAAAAAATGGGGAAGAAAAGTTCAGCTGAATTACATATTTCCTACGTTTTCTAAGCATCTAATTTGACATTAACGCAAAAAAGATTCTAAACATCCTATTGTGAAAAGGGTATGATTATGCTATTTACTTCTTTTCCTGTGTTTTCTAAGCTACTAGACAGCATGAAAGTAAGTAAAGTAGTCTATCAAGCAATGGTCAACTTCATCCTAATTTCAAGGTTCCACTGAAATTGATCAAGCATACATAGAACTAATGGATACCCTTTTGTTCTGTTAAACTAATTTCTTAATCAAACCAAAAAAGATGCTCAATTTCATAGCCATCAAAGCAGATAATCACTAGCTCTCAAATGGGTAAGCTTTGGAAACAAATATTGAACTTGGAAAAGTACAATAATTG